>MU218805.1:5153-39963 GCA_018584345.1 Thuja plicata | reverse complement strand
CAGATGCATTGTCAAGAAGAGCTCTTACCATCCAAGAGATTTAGTTGAAGAGCATGGGAATAGATCACTTCAAGGATCTATATGCTGAAGATGAGGACTTTGCAGACATTTACAAGGTATGTGCTGAATGCAATGACCATTTCCATAGTAAGTATGTTGAATATACCTTGCAAAGTAACCTTTTGTTTAAAGGCAATCAACTATGTGTCCCTAGAGGCTCTATTAGGGAGAATATGATTCAAGAGAAGCACAATGATGCATTGAGTGGTCACTTTGGGATCATAAAGACACAAGAACTAGTTCAAAGGTTCTACTACTGGCCGAGGATGAATCTTGATGTCAAAAGGTATGTGGAGAGTTGTATTGTGTGTCAAAGATCCAAGAGTACTTCTTCAAATGCTGGTCTTTACCAACCACTACCTATTCCCACTAGGCCTTGGGATTGCTTGAGCATGGATTTTGTAGTTTGGCTACCCAAAACAAGACAAGGCATGGATAGTGTTTATGTAGTTGTGGATAGATTTATTAAAATGGCTCACTTTGTGCCATGCAAGACCACTAATGATTCTATCCAAATAGCCTCTCTTCTAAAAAGAGATAGCAAGAATCCATGGGTTACTTAAGAGCATTGTGTCTAATAGAGACACCAAATTTATGAGTCATTTTTGGAAGAATCTTTGGCAAAGATTAGGAACTAATTTATCCTTTGGGTCTACCTACCATCCTCAAACTGATGGTCAGATCGAAGTGGTGAATAGAAGCCTTGGAAATATTCTAAGGTGCTTGAAAAAGGAGTACAGACAGTAATGGGATCAATTGATTGGACAGGCTGAGTATGCCTGCAATGACACCATCAATAGGTCAACAGGGAAGAGCCCCTTTGAGGTGGTGTATGGATTACATCCTAGAGGATTCTATGAGTTGAGAGACATGAAGGATGGAGTGAAAGAAAGTGGATATTCAGATAATTTTTCTAATGCCATGCAAGAGATACATGATACGGTCCGAAAAACCTTGACAGAGAACACCTTGAAACATAAGGCAAAGGTTGATAAAAGTACGAGGACAATTGATTTTAATGTGGGTGACATGGTGATGGTACATATAAATAAATTAAGATTGTAGAAGGGAGTCCCTCACAAGTTGCAGATGTGAAGGATAGGCCCTTGTCCTATCATGGCTAAGTATGGTGATAATGCATTCAAAGTTGAACTCCCAAAAGACAGTGGAATGTCACCTATCTTCAACATTGCATAATTAGTCCACTACAAAGGACCAAAGAAAGACTTGGACCAGAGTCTTCAAGAAGTAATCAGAGATGTGGAGGAACTACAATTACCCTCTACCACAGTCACAGGACCTGACAGCATACTGGATACAAGAGTATACAAGAAGACCTGGACCAAAGAGTATAAGGAGAACTTGATCAAAAGACATGATCAAACAAATGCAGATGCAATATGGGTCAAAGAATCAAAGTTCAAGAAGATGGGGATTGATCCATGCATCCTCAATCCAAGGTTGGATTGATCTTTTTGTTTTGGGGAGGATGGTGCAAGAGCACCTAGGCTAACCTCCATGTTTGTTCATTTTGGCTTGTACTTGACATTAGCCAAGTCAAGATAGGTTATTTGTTTTTGGACCTTAGTAGGTCTTTGCAATGTATTCTAAGTGAGTTATTCATTAGGACTAAGGTCACATGAATAGCCATTGTTAGTAGTACTTTCAAATTCTTAGGCTTAGTTGTTAAGTGTGAGGTTGGAGTCGTGAATGTGTCCAAATCACTTAAATGTGGACATAGAGATGCCATAGGGTCTCAAATGATATTGGATCCTTGAATTGAAGAGGTTACAGGTCCTAAAATGTAGGGAAAAGGCATGAATGAAAAGATGCCAAAAGTTGCTAAATTGTTGTCATGACAATATTTGCAATAATTGCAAATGTTGCATGCAACATGGTTACATCAGATTCTCCTTGAAACTAGGAGTGGGGAATCAACCAACAAGGCCCAAGAATGGTGGAAGAAGGCATCTATTGTATGGAGAGACTTGAACTAAGGAGTTATTTTTTCATATTGTAACAAGTGTGAAGTGAATAGAGACTGCAATTCTAAGTTTTCAGTAATCCCGAGCATTTTGTGTTGACAGTCATATGTAATGGATTGAAATAATAATACTAGTGGTTGTTTTGTGTTTTTAGAATAGTTTGGAGTGTTTTTCATTCATTAGTCAAGTTTCTTTGTGGTCGTTTAAGGTGTTGCTTAAATTGTTTTCAGTTTAGGAGACTCACTCATCCTGTCCAGACTAGTCAATCTAATCATGGCTCCCCCATGAAATCTAACCATGGAAAACATCTAATGGTAGATGGAAATGCTAGGGGAGTCAGTAGTGTACATAGTTGTAGAGTTAGGAGTCCTAGAAAGGCAAGTTACTATTTTTAGATCCAAGCCCTAGGTGAGCATGCACTGTCTAGTTAGAGGTTTAGAGGAGAAACAGTGAGCTTTCATGTGCAGGGGAAGAAGGTACTGTATGGTCCAAGTACATGTGCAGTTAGGGTTTAGTGTTACCTTGACATGCTAGGTTGGTCGAGCTCATGCCAATTAGTGAAGACAAGTTTTGAGTGAGTTTTGGATAGTGTTGCAGACTATCCTAGTTTTTAGGCCTATTAGCCCTATAAGACCTAGTTTATAGGAACCCCATGTATGGATAAATTAAGGGTCTAAGATTTACAAAATCCTTTGTAAAATGGAAAATGGTATCTGGATATGGATTTAGATTTTTGAGGTCTTTGGAAAAGTTTTGCAAGAAGTGAGAAAAACACAATGTTTAGGGCTACAAGGTAATGAGCTCAATTAGGCCTCTTGAAGACACAAACTTGGAATCGACTAAAAATTGAAAGGAGATTCCTCAAGATGGATTCCAAATTGATCAAATGCAGTGTCTACATGGTGTTGGACACCCCTGTAAGTGATTCATCAAGGTTAGTGTGGGAATTGACACTTAGACTCTTCTAAGTGTAAGTTGGAGAAGTGGAGATTTGAACTAACTATAGCGTGTTAGTCTTTCAAAAGGTGAAGCACAAGTGGAGACTCTTAGAGGAGAGTAGGATTGGGACCTAGTTAATCATCTAAGCCTAATAAGGACCTAGAGGAGATTAGGATCCTTGAAGAAGATAAAGAAGATCTTCTTAGTAGATTGTTCAAGCAAGCCCATTGTAGACTCACATCAGTGAATTGCTTCCTGAGCAATGATTATGCCATCTAGAATTGATCTCCTTGGCACAAACCTAGTTTTATCTTCCCCAATGATCTTCCCCAAAAGATTTTTGAGTATGTTGGCTAGTGCCTTTGAAAGCAATTTGTAAATTATATTGCAAAGAGCAATCGGTCTAAATTCATCCATGTTGTTGGCATTTTATTTTTTTGGAAAAAGGGAAATAATGTTGGAATAATGGAAGGGTGTGTACTGGGAGGGGAGGGGTGAATCAGTACCCTTAAAAAAAATTATCAAGTAACCTTAGTAATCTTTTCTTGCATAACCGACCATTGTAACTTTTCTACTTTATGCATGTAATATCATAACATAAATGTAAGTGCATGTAAACAAACATAAAAACATTCATGAAACTAATTTACACATGATACAATAATTGATAATGTAGAAAAACCATGTTAGAAGGTAACAACTACGGTGGGGATGAAGCCCACAAAGCTTCACTATCTACATAATGGAAGGTGCCGGTTAAGGCTACAAGTTGTGATCACTTTTGATGATCTTACCCTGTTAGGAGTAACTTGTTAGACTTTTTAAGTCTACTTGGTTAAGAGATTTTAGCAACACAATGTATGTGTGCACTCGGTTAAGAGATTTACATAAAGACAATTAAGTCCACCTTCTTGAAGGATTTTTCCTGTTTGCTACAATTTTTAGAGAGTAGACAAAATATAATTGACCTGATAGCTTGCAATCTTGAATTTCTGATTATAGATCATTTATGTTCACAAGATATATGTATCACCTATTGTGATGGATAATACCTTTGTTCTTCTCGGTAGCCTTGTATGTAGTTCTTGATAAACTAAATTCTTCTTTAATTATCCTTGTGCATGAAAACCTTTGTCTGATCCATAGATGTCCTTGTTTGGCTACAATCATCATGTTATTGATTGATTACACATCTATATATACAATGTATTGACTTAATTAGGTTTCACGCTTCTTGAATAACTCTAATGATCTAAGGTTTATAACTTGACCTTGATCTCCTAGTTTGCATGAATACAGTCAGTTAAACTGATTAAATCTATCAATTACGCTTTTCTTGATCCTCAAGAAACGGTTGTCTAGCTAAGCATAAAGATAATTTAAAGACTAAACTAGTTTAGCTGACGTGTAGCTCAGATCTTCTTTTCTCAAGAATAAAACTCTCTCTCGGTAGATTGGTGCTTAGTATACTCTATAGACTATGCTTGGTGATGTCTCTGTAAGCATTCTACTCAGTTTACTCTGTAAGCATTCTGCTCATTTTACTCTATAGACATTTTGTGCTTGGTTTACTCTATGATCTTCTGTGCTCGGTTTACACTGTGAACTGTCTTCCTCGGGTTACACTGTAAACTATCTGTCAGTGTACACTATGATTGACGGTCCAAAATTGTTTCCTTGTATACTAATGACAACTTCTGATCCTTTAAGGATTATCAATCTCACCCTTTGGCATTAGTATCAAAAAATGATATGTACAATGTATAAAACAAGTATAATTACCTTTTTAATGACTCCCCCTATGTGTATGCCTTGGTACAGTGTATGTACATGTTTTCCTTGGTACATTTTCACCCTTTGGTACATATATTTTCCCCCTTTTTTGAAATTAATGACAAAGTTGTAGTACTTATAGCTTGTCAAATATGTGTGAATGGGATTTATGTATGGCTGCCATCAGCTTGTCCCATTTCTCCTTGAGGTGTTTGAGGGTCATGTTCTCAAAATTTATTCTGGTGTGCATGTCATAGATACTCTCGGTGACTAAAATCTCTAGGGTGGCAATTAGGGTCTTTGCCAAAGTCATGTGTTGTAGCAGCAATGTGAGATTCGGTAGTAACATAGCTTGGAGCTTAGATACTTCATCTCTGATTTTTCTTTCTTCCTTTTGAATTTCAAGTCTCAACCATTTTGATTCTACAATCTTTTCATAATGCATTTGGAACGATTGATAGACTTTGTGCACTAGCTTTCAGATCCTCATTTATTTTAGCAATATTTTCACTATGCTCGGTAGTGAATTTCTCTAGTGTGCATAACGTTTGAACTAAATTAACTACTTCTGATATGATTGGTTCTAGCATAGTTACTAGCTCAGAAAGTCTTACCTTGTTCTCTGCCACTTCTTGGCTAATTTTCTCGGTGAGCTTGTAGTGACACTTCTCTTATGCACATTCTTCAATGACCTTGTCGGCTTCTACATTCTGTGATGTTATGGACTCAGTCAGAATTGCTAGTTGATCAAATATTGGTGCATTTTGATTAATTTTTGTGTCAAGAACTATTTGCAATAGGATTCCTTTGTAGTATCCAGGACTTGTGAATTTTTGTGCTCCTTCTTGAGCTTGTCCTGTATTTCCTTCCTTTTGCATATTTCTCCATACTTTGTTATGAGTCAAGATCCAGTGTTCTTGGATCACAGTCAGGTATGTCAATGATTTCATCAAGTGTGACTGGTGCTTTATTCTTCTTGTTCCTCTTCTTCTTCGAAATGTTGCTGGAAGTAGGGGAATGAATGATTATAGAAAGATCCTTCTCTGGCTCTGTTGATTTTGGTGATTTCTTGGGAGGTGTGGTGCCTTTTCTAGGTGGCTCGGTCAATACCTTTTGGATGGTTGTATATGTCTCTACATCAACCTTGTCTCAACTTGCAGCCTTTTCTTCCTTTCCACTATCCACGGTTGGTGCATCACTCAATTTCTTCTCTATTTTATTTTCCCCTTGTTCTTCACCTTTGTTCATCAGTGTGTTTGGTTTAGGCTCAGGTTTTTTCTCCTTTGCTTTAGTGATTATATTGATAACTTGTATCAATAAAGGTATGTTACTTGGTACATTTGCATGTGCAACATTTGTAGTGTCCTATTCCTTAGTTTCCTCGGTGAAAATACTTACATCTTCATCATTCTTGACATTATCATCAGAATCGCCTTGAGTTATATCTTTTATTGTGATATCTGGTGTTTCTCCTAATGATTGTAATATCTAAGGAATGTCATCCATGGACTTACTTGCCTTTGTTGTCAAATCAATTGGATTGAGATCCTCGGTGTAATTGATGGAAATGTGCTCAGGGCTTGGTGTGGCCTCCTTCTCCTCATTGTGATTTGTCTCAGTTAGAGCCATTATCTGCTCGGGTGGATTGAATATTTGTGTCCAAATCTTATTGATTTCTATATCAATCTCTTCTAACCTATCTTGCAGTACTTTGTATGCTCTTGTCTTTGCAGAAAATTTCTTTGCATGCTCCTTTATTGTTTGAGAAATTTCTTCAACTATTGACTTAGGCATGAAAGTAAATAGGGATCTCTCCCTCATCTATTTCTCTGTGTGTAATGAATATGTCCATCTGTATGATATTTTATCATTTAGCTCTTGTGGAATATGTTGGTTAAATTGTAGAGGTACATCTTTGTAAGAAACCATCATCTTTATTATGGCCTCTTCTATCTTATTATGATCCTTGGTAGAAATATGTACCCATTGTTGAAGCTTATGATGTTTTAGACTTCTTGTGTTGATGATTTATTCTGCAACTTCATCAATTATCTTAGGTGTCTTAGCCTTTTTTCTTGGAGTCTTTGCTCTCTTTCATCCTTTTCTATATCAGCTATGTCTTCTCTTCCTGTTAGATATCTCCTTCTCTGATTCAGTGTTGATTTCCTAGTTGAGGATGTATTCTTTCTTTTCTAATAAGTTCTCACAGTTCCTTTCTTCAAGGGTGGTGAGTCTACCTCTTTTGTTGTATTGTTCCTTATTCTTGGTCCAGCTGTCACTTCAATAACCTTTATTTTCTTGACAGGTGGTGCATCTGATTCAATAGACTCTGAATCACTTATCTCTTTAGCTTCACCAACGGTTGACTGATCCTTGATGATATCTACAAATTATTCTAAGTCTTCATCATTTACCGACAGTTTCTTTTGAAGTGTTTTCACCATTTTAGTTTGTTTCTTCCCTATCTTCTTGACTACTAAGCCAGTATTTATCCTTGACTTGGCTTCTTCATATGTGCCAAATATACTTATAGAATTTTCAATTGGTTCATTCAGTAGGGCTTTAATTGTTTGTGTATCCTAATCTATGTCAATCTCATAGTCTAGTGGTGGTAACCATGTTGTTCTTAGTTGTGTAGGTTTAATGAGAGTGGTGTTGGTTTCTACTATAAAACATATCTCATCCTTGTATTTCTCCACTAGTTGAGTAGGGATTCTCATCCTCTTCTCCATCCTACTCTTGAATGTGGCAAATTAGTCATCCATTAAAGGTATGAAATTGTCTCCTAGTGACTTAATGAACTCACTAATCTATGCATTGATTGGTCGGTTTGTGTCCCAAGTGACATTAATGACTGAAGGAAAGAAGTTATGCAAATAGAATAATGTGAATATAAGGAGGGAACCAAACTTACATGTGTTATATTTGGTTGATCTAATTGCTCTCATATTCTCTTCTAGTTGCTTTAGTAGCAGCTTGGATATGTCTAGTTGCAGTCCCTTCTTCACAAATTTATATGCAGTCAACTGCTCCACATGCTATGTTGTTCATTATTCTAGCTTGGAATATCTTGTACCCAAGTACACATGTACCAAGTTTTATCTTAGGGTCGATGATTGTATTGATTTTCAACCCTCTGTCATCCTATTCGGCTCTAGTTATCTTTTCAATGTTGGGGTGTGAAGGATGATTTAGGGATTTTTCCTTCTTGGTGATGGGATAACCAGTCACTTCATGAATCACATCTTTTGTGATTGGTTTAGGTTCATCTATCCACATTTTCTTATCATGTACTTGGTTGAGTACTATCTGTATCCACTCAGTTTGTAACTCTTTCAGGAATAGTAGGGCATTCAATAACCCTTTCACTTCTATGTTCTTATACTCATCCCGTAGGTTTCCATCCTTACATAGCTTCGGGTAAGATTCCTCAATCTCAAGGTCTTTGATCTTTGAAACCTTGCAATGAATGTATGCATGGATATCTTCAACCAGTAAAACCCAAGGTGGGATACTCGAGAATGCTCTCTTATCATCGAGTTGTGAAGCAACCTAAGGACAGAAGTTGTAGTTTGGTTCTTCACAAGTTGAGTTCTTGATAAGAGCAACTTTTTTATCCTTTGTCATCTTAATTTTCATGGTCTGAGAAGTGGATGTCATTGTTCGTGAAAATTAGGGCTTCTTCGTAAATGAACTGTGAGCTTGGTAAGTCTTAATATTTATTGGATGATTTCAGTGAGTGCTTGAAATCTATTGGAGTTGCTTTGGAATCATTGTTAATTTCTCTACAATATGGTCATTGTGAATTTCTCTTTTTCTCTCTTCTCTCACTCTTTATCGCTAGGTGAATGAAATGATCTTTCATCGGCCCTTTTATAGATAATGTGCCCTAAGTGATGCATTGAGTTCTTCACCTACTTCTTTGTCGACAAAAAATGATGCTCAAACAATACAAAAAAAACTTCAGCTCGGTGAGTGTACAGTACTTGGTACAAGGTGTCATCTTGATTGTCTTCCACATGTTTATCGATGATGCTCAGTGTTCAATGTTAACTCAGTTATCTTTTATATGTTTACCAACAATGCTTGGTATATAGTGTCAACTCAGTTGTTCTTTTCACATGTATACTGAAGTGTAGTGTATGCTTGTTTTTCATTGACCGACTAGACTAGATTCACATAATCATAACAAGTAATACCATAGTGCATCTTCATTCATGCTAATTTGGCTATTTATCAATGAATATTGGAATTTATGTAAAATATAACTTTGTAAAGTGCAGTTCCATACTTACTTGTATTGCTTATGTGGGGGTGGTGGAATCACCAGATCCATTGGATGAGGTGTCAGCAATTGTATTGCTTGGTCCAACATTATCATTGTTTGAATCTTTCCTCCACATTTGATTTCTCATTCTCCTGATGTCTTCACTAGTATTTCCATTTGCAAAAGTGCTTGACTCTGTCACTCGGTCTGTGTAGTCCTTGCTCAAGTGACTGACCCTATGATAGTGTAAGCATGCCATTCCATATTTAGTCCAACTTCTAGATCTTCTTATCCATTTCCTCATATAGTTAGTAGCTATATGCCCATATCTATCACATGCTATGTAATTTACGCAAGTGTTGTAATCCCAACAATATGAATTACCGACTCTTCTCAATTGATATGCATTTTCTTGTTCTTTAGATTTCCATACTTTCTTTTTCTTTTTCCTGCATTCATGAGATGTGTGGCCATGCATTTTGCAAGTAGGATAATATTTTTCCATGTAGGATTCCTTCTTTGGTTTTTTCACCTTAGATCTGCATTCATGTGCTTTGTATCCATGCTTGTTACAGTTATAGCAATTACCTATGAATGTAGAAGTAGTTTTAGGAATACCTTTTTCTTTTCTCTTGCAAACATTTGATATGTGACCTCGTTTTCCATAGTGATTGCATCAACGCTTCTTTTGTCTTGGATATGTGTAGACATTCCTTTGATCATCTCGATTTAATGATTCTCCATGCTCGGTATACCCTAAACCAATATTTTTGTTTAGTCTCCTTTGTCCATTTAGAAAATCATCCATTATTTTTGTACTATCTTCATCTTTCTTGATCATATCATTATGTTGCTATTGAATCTACTTCATGCTTTAGCTTCTCATTTTCTTCTTTTATTTCACCAATAACTTCCAATTTCCATTAAGTTCAATGTTTACTCGGTTGGCCTCATGACTCATAAGAACTATCCAATTGGTGATTTCAATGTGATGTCCAGCTAGTCTCTGTATCTCAAATTCTTTCTCTTATAACTTTTTAGTAATCTTTCTCCTATCATCAATAGCTAAAGTTCTTTCTTGTTCAACTTTTCTTGCATTATTCATAACATCAATCATTCTTACGATCTGTGTCTCTTGACCAATCTGCAATACCTTCACTTGTTCAGTCAGATGTTGATTGATTTCATTTAGATTTGTAATGGCTCCTTCAGATGTGTTAGATGTATTACTAGATCTAGATCTAGATGAATCAAATAAATTAGGTATCTCTTCTTCATGATAGTCAGTTTCATTGTAGCGAGATGCCATGACTTTTCTTTCAGCCAATAGTTCTTTCATCTTGTTGCTTTCCTCTTTGTATTTCTCAAAGAAAATCTATATCTTCAACTTCTAATTTTCAATGTTTTTATCAAGCTTATACCTTTCCATTGTATGATATTTTTGTTAGGAATAGTCCGAAGAGATAACTGAGAGGGCGAGGGGGATGAATCAGTTATCTACAAGATTCAATTCTTTATTCAATTAAGTATAGAATAACATTAAGCATACACACAAAAAGATAACACAGAATGGAACACCACAATTTTGGTTACGGGGAAACCAAAATAGGCAAAAAACCCAGTGGGAATTAGCACCCACAAAGAACTGCACTAGTGTATAATGATCCCTATTAGAAGATCTTAAATTTATATTAGGAGTTGATCTTTACAATGCAATAAGTATAGTGACTTGGTCAAAGGTCAAACCCTATTAGGATCCTTTTATAAATAACCCTATTAGGGGTGAGGACACACTGTCCAAGAGCACACTGCTCAAATGATGAAGGTTGCAACCTTCTGTACAATAGATATACACTATATCTGATATTGAATTGTTAAGTAGACCTACTGTCTTGATACATTCTATTGAATTGTATACACTCTCTACTTCTTCACATAGATCTTCAAGTGGTGAATGATATAGCTTTGCTATCCCAATACAACTAGCACTATGCTCTGCTCTTTTCTACTATCCTTTTCTTCATTCACACTTAGCGATCACAAATGAAGTACTATATGTATCTTCCTCAAAAGATATGATCACGTCGACTGTAGGAAACTCTTCTACAACTTCCTTGTCAGCTAAACTAAGCACGCAACATAATTAGAACCACGTAACTCAAGATGAGTAGACGCATCGCTTCACACAGCCGGCTCCACCAAATTAACTCAAACTTCACTCGCATGATGAAAAACATTAAGCGCCCTTAACCAACCATTTTGAACTCTTAATTGAACATGAATCCAAACACGCATATCCCAAAGATAGATGCCATTGAAGAAATAATGAAATTACTGACGACTCTTAATAAACAATCTTCTGAAACTGTAACTAGAAAACAGATCAACATAACTCAACGTTAACTGCACAACTAAATCTGTGTGTACGAACATAGTATAATAAATATGTCTACAACATAAAAATAACCGCACAAGGCTCCAACATGTCCATACATAGAATCACATACAGAACGTTGTTGTATACTATATGTTGTCATCAATGACAAACATACAGTCAACTATTTTCACAAAGGCAAATCTCCAACAATTTCCCCCTTTGACATTGATGGCAACATATGAAAAAAAACACCATCAATCCAAAAGTATCTTCTTTCATTTTACAATCTTCTCAATATCCTCATCAAAATCTCCTCTTAATGGTTGCATTTCTTTTTACTATATTTATTTTTCATGACTATATATTCCCCCTTACTATATACTCCCCCTTTGACATCAATGGCAAAGGGTGAAAAATACAAATAAGCATAGGTACTACTCCTGAAGTAGAGTAGTCAACCATTCATCAGTCACCAAGGAATGATGCACTTGCTACAAATTCTAAACAGACTTAGGAAAGGGAATTACTCCCAGCTTCTCCCCGAGATACTCAAAAGTATCTTTTGATAAAGGCTTTCTAAATATGTCTTCCAATTGATCTTTGGTGCTCACATAATCCATCTGTACTTCTCTCTCTCCAACATTTTCTCTTAGAAAATGATATTTTATTTCTATGTGTTTTGTCTTTGCATGCATCATAGGGTTCTTTGACATATTGATAGTACTAGTGTTGTCACAATGAATAACAATAGGATAATCAATCTAAATTCCAAAGTCTTTAATCATTTACTTGATCCAAACAATTATGGAACAATTTAATGTTTTTGCTACATACTTAGCTTCTTCTATTGACTTAGAAATACAGTTCTGCTTCTTGCTTGTCCAAGTAACCAACCCGTCTCCAAGAAATAATGCTCCTCTTGAGGTACTCTTTCTTTCATCAACACAACCCTCCCAATCTACATCTGTATACACATGAAGTTCTACATTTTCTGAGTTAGGATACCATAAACAATAAACCATACTCTATAGTCGCCTTTCAATATCTGAATATTCTTCTTATAGTCATTAAGTGATTTTGTTTAGGTTCAGCTACAAATCTTCCAACAATGCCAATTGCATTAGAAATATCAGGTCTAGATTGAGTGAGATATATGAGTTTTCCAATCATAGACTTGTATAGTGTTATGTCTACTGTTGTAGAATCATCATCTTTATAAATCTTTCTTCTTGTTATCATGGGGTGCTTACAGGCTTGCAATCTTCCATCTTGAATGTATTCAATGTCTCTTTCACATATTTAGACTGATTTATGAATATACCTCTGTCTATTTGTTTTACATATAAATCCCAAAAAGTATTTGATAGGTCCAATCATGCTCATTTCAAACTCGCTCTGCATTTCTTTAGCAAAATCTGCACTAAGCTTATCATTACCACCAAATATAATGTCATCAACAAAAATAGCAACAAGTAATAATCCTTCAGTTGTCTCTCTTATGAATAAGTTACAATCTGCTGCTCGTTTCTTGAATCCTACCTTTGTCAAGTAACCATCTAGTCTCTCATACCATGCTCTTGGGGCCTATTTAAGTCCATATAGGGCTTTCTTCAGTCTGCATACCATGTTGGGTTTGTCTGATAAACTAAATCCTTCAGGTTGTTCTATGTAGACTTCTTCCTTTAAGTCACCGTTCAAAAAGGATGACTTGACATCCATTTGATATACCTTAAAGTTCTTGAATGTTGCATAAGCTAAAAACAATTTAATAGCTTCCAATCTTCTCACAGGGGAAAACATATCAGAGTAGTCAATTCCTTCTCTTTGTGCATATCCTTTACATACTAGTCTTTCTTTGTTTCTTACCACTGTACCATCTTCATTCATTTTGTTTCTGAATATCCACTTGGTTCCAATCACATTTTTGTCATAAGGTCTAGGGACCAATTATCATGTGTTATTCTTAATTATTTGTTCTAAAATTTCTTCTTGCATTGCATTCTACCAATCTGAATCATTACAAGCATCTTCAACACTTAAAGGTTCAATTTGTGAAAGTAAACATACCTCTTCATCAATTGTTAAACATTTTTCTTTAGATCTTGTCAAAACTTTACTGCTATGATCTCCAATGATATCTTCTTTTGAATGGTATCTAGATGTGTATTTTAGAACTTTAGTTGTGACACTCTCATCTATAATATGTGGTTCATCTTCACTAGGTTCAAGTTATTGCATGATACATCAATATAGTCAAACATTTCTTCAATAACTATTTCTTAACTCATAGGTCTAGGTTCATCTTCAATCATAGGTGCATAATCATAGTATCTCTCTTGAATCATGAATTTCTCATCAATCTTCACATGTGCATTTTCAATGATTTTCTTCAATCTCAAATTAAAACATCTATACGCTTTTCTTTTAGTAGAGTAACCAAAAAAAATACCTTTATCACTTCTAGCATCAAACTTACCAACACCATCATCTCTCTTGATGTAACACTTACTTTCAAAGATTATGAAGTATTTTACTATAGGTACATTACCAAACCAAAGTTCATAAGGTGTCGTGTTTGTGCCTAGTCTTAATTGAATTATGTTGATAGTATAGAGTGTTGTATTGACTGTTTCTCTCCAGTAGGTGTGTTTAACTTTTCCCTCAATCATGATAGTGCACGTTGTGTCAAGTATGATCCTATTTCTTCTTTCTGCAATCCCATTCTTTTCAGGGGTTCTAGGTACACTTAACTATATTTTGATCCCATGTTCTTCACAATACTCATAAAAGTGGTCAGAGGTGAATTCTCCTCCTCTATCTAATCTTAGACATTTTAACTTTAATCCAGACTCATTTTGAACTTTAGCTTTGAATATTTTGAACTTCTCAAAAGCTTCAGATTTATCTTTCAAGAATGCAACCCACATCATTCTAGAAAAATCATCATAAAATAAAATAAAATACCTTTCACCATAGTTAGATCTTTTTTTACTAGGTCCACATAAGTTTGTGTGCACTAGATCCAATTTGTTCTCTTTGGAATTCTGTTTGCTTCTGAATGAGTTCCTCACATGCTTTCCCATCACACATTCCCTGCACATAGTACCAACTGGTCTTGCAATCCTAGGAAGGTCTCTTACTACCTTTACATTGCTTATCTTTACTATGTTGTCAAAATTGATATGACAAAGTCTTTTGTGCCATAACCAACTGTCATCCACTTTTGCAACAAAACAACTAACTTCTGAATTGAGCTGAAAGACATTACCTTTAGTCTTTGAACCTGATGCAATCATATCTCCTTGTTTGTTATTAATGATTCACTTGTTGTCTTTGAATTCCAACTGATACCCTCTATCAAGAAACTGTCCAACACTCAGTAAGTTATGATGTAAACCATCAACATACAGAAAATCATCAATTTTGTTATTTCCACCTAAAGTGATAGCTCCTCTACCTATGATAGGCTTAGGAGTGTTATCTCCAAATCTAACCATGCCACCTTTGTACTTATCCAGATGTACAAATCTATCTTTGTCTCCTATCATGTGATGTTAACACCTGCTATCAATGATCTAGTCTATTCTGATGTCTTCTTGGGAAACTAATGCCAATTCTTGTTCTTTATTTTCATCTTCAATGTCCATTTCGTCAAACATTTTTTCAATATCTTCAATTGAAATGAATCCAATTTCATCTTCTCCTAAATCTTCATCTGTTACTCCATCTTTAGCATAGGAGCATTCCTTTGTATATTTAGGCTTGTAGTCTATTCTTATAGGGAACTTGGATGAAAAATGACCAACTTTGTTACATGAAAAGCATTTGAATGGTAACTGTCCTTCATATTTCCCTTTTCCTTTTATTTCTTTCTTAGCGATCATAGCAATGATTTCTTCTAGTTCTTTATCCTCTTCTTCTTTATCAAAATTACCAGAAGTTCTCAAATATTTCTTACCATAGACTAAGACTTTGAAGGCTATTTCAATTTTAGGTTTTGTCTTCAATCTTGATATCTCTAATGCTGAAATTTTTCTGATCAAGGTTTCTCTCTTGAAGTCTTTTGAAAATTGCATAGTCTCATCTAAGATGTTTATCTTGCTCTCATAATATGTTGTCAATGTAGTCACCAATTTATCCATTATGTCTTCTTCTAAAATTTCTCCACCATTGTTTCTGATTCCTGAAACTACTTCATTAATCCTTTGATTGTAAGCTCTGATGTTTTCTTCAGGTATCATCTATAAATTGTTGTATCTCTTCTTCCGTGTCTTTCTATGTGAATTCTTTTCTTGGATGTCTCCTTCAAACATTTCTTCTATGTACTTCCATATTGAATAGGCTTTATTTACTTTCTTAATCTCAGAAAATTCACTGTCAGATAAGGCACTTGTAAGGGCTTCTTTGGCAATTGCATTTTGGGTGAATACTTCCTTTTGTTTAATAGTAGAATCTTTTGGAGATTTTCCCATGTGCAAATAGTTGACTGTATGTTTGTCATTGATGACAACATATAGTATACAACAGTGTATTGTATTCACTTTTCAATATGGATATGTTGGAGCCTTGCGCGGTTGTTTTTATGTTGCGGACATAGTTATTATACCATGTTCATACACGTAGATTCAGAAGTTTAGTTAAAGTTAAGTTATGTTGATCTGTTTACCAGCCACAATTTTAGCGGATTGTTTTTTTAAAAATTCGATAGTAATTTTATTGATTCTTTAGCTATGCCTATCTTTTGGATATGCGTGTTCAGATTCAAGTTTAGTTATGAGTAAAATATTATTAACCAAAGGTGCTAAACATGTTTCATCTAAAGTGTGACATTTGGGTATTTTGGTGGAGCCGACTAAGTGAAGCGATGCATCTATTCTTTTTGAGTTGCGTGGTTCTAATTATGTTGTGTGCTTAGTTTAGCTACCAAGAAAAGTATTGAAGGGATTCCTATAGCTGACATGATCATATCCTTTGAAGAAGATACATATAGTAGTTCATTTGTGATTAGCAAATGTGAATGAAAAGAAATAGACAGAGAAAAGAATAGAGTAGGATGTTAGTTGTTTTGGGACAGTAAAGCTATTTCATTAATCAGTTAAATATCTATGTGAAGAAGCAAAGAGTGCATACAATTCACTAGAACTGATCAAGACATTAGGTCTATTTAAATAGTTCAATTATCAGATATAGTGTATATCTATTTTGCAAAAGGTTGCAGCCTTCATCATTTTAGCAGTGTGCTCTTGGATAGTGTGTCCTCACCCCTAACAGGGTTATTTGTAAAAGACTCCTAATAAGGTCTAACCCTTAACCAGGTCACTGTACTTATTACATTGTAAAGATCAACTCCTAACAGGGTTGTAAGATCTTCTAACAGGGATCATTATACTCTAGTGTAGTTCTTTGTGGGTGCTAATTTCCACCGGGGTTTTTACCTATTTTGGTTTCCCTGTAACCAAAATTATGGTGTTCTATGTTGTGTTATCTTGTTTTATTTATGCTTAATGTTATTCTGTACTTAATTGCTGAAAATAATTAAAACTTGTAGATAACTGATTCACCCCCCCCCCCTCTCACTTATCTCTAGGGATTGTTCCTAACAATTGGTATCAGAGCCAAGTGCCTTGGAGAGAAAGCCTAACAGCTTAAGGAAGATCATATGGCGTACTTCAAAAAAGAGTGTCCTAAGTTTGACGGAGAGAATTATCTTGACTGGAAGAACAAAATGATAACACATTTATAGTACATTGGTTTTGAGATCTATGAGGTTACTACTCATGCAATTGATGTTCCTACTTTGAAAGATCTTGCAGAAGAAGACTCCACTATTAAACAAAAGGAAGTATTCACCCAAAATGCAATTGCCAAAGAAGCCCTAATTAGTGCCTTATCTGACAATGAATTTTCTGAGATTAAAAAGGCAGATAAAGCCTATTCAATATGTAAATACCTAGAAGAAATATTTGTAGGAGACATCCAAGCCAAGAATGCGTGCACAAAGACATGGAAGAAAAGATACAACAATTTAGAAATGCTACCTGAAGAAAACATCAGAGCTTACAATCAGAGGATTAATGAAGCAGTTTTAGGAATCAGAAACAATGGAGGAGAAATTTCAGAGGAAGACATAATGGACAAATTGATGACCACTTTGACAATAGATTATGAGAGAAAGATAAACATCTTGGATGAAACCATGCAATTTTCAAAAGACTTCAAAAGAGAAACCTTGATCAGCAAAATTTCCGCATTTGAGATATCAAGATTGAAGACGGAACCTAAAATTGAAACAACTTTCAAAGCCTCAGTCCATGGTAAGAACTCCGTGAGCATCTCTAGTAATATTGAGAAAGAAGAAGTTGATACAGAACTAGAATAAATCATTTCTATGATTGCTAAGAAAGAAATGAAAGGTAAAGGAAAATATGAAGGATAGCTACCATTCAAATGTTTTTCATACAACAAAGTTGGCCATTTTGCATCCAAGTGTCCTACAAGAGTCAAGAAGTTTAGATCAAATTACAAGCCCAAATATACTAAGGAATGCTATTATGCTGAAGATGGTGTGACTGATGATGATTTAGGAGAGGATGAAATTGGATTTGTTGCAATTAAATATATTGAAAAAATGATTGACGAAATGGAAATTGAAGATGAAAAGAAAGCACAAGAATTGGTTTTAGTTTCACAAGTAGACATCATAACAGATTGGATCATTGACAGCGGATGTTCACATCACATGACAGGAGACAAAGATAGATTTGTACATCTAGATAAGTACAAAGGTGGCATGGTTAGATTTGGAGATAACACCCCTAAACCGCTCATAGGCAGCGGATCTATCACTTTAGATGGAAGGAACAAGACAAATGATGTTCTATATGCTGATGGTTTACATCATAACCTACTAAGTGTTGGATAGTTGCTTGATAAAGGATATCAATTAGAATTCAAATACAACAGGTGCATCATTAATAACAAAGAAGAAGACATGATATCTAATTAGGTTCAAAGACCAAAGGTAATGTTTTTAAGCTCAACTCTGAAGTAAGTGTGTGATGGGAAAGCATGTGAGGAACTCATTTAGAAGCAAACAGAACTCTGCAGAGAACAAATTAGAGCTAGTGCATACTGACTTATGTGGACCTACTCAAACTAGATCATACTATGGTGAATGGTATTTCATTTTTTTTGTTGATGATTTCTCTAGAGTGATGTGGGTTGCGTTCTTGAAAGATAAATTTGAAGCCTTTAAGAAGTTCAAAATATTCAAAGATAAAGTTGAAAATGAGTTTGGATTAAAGATAAAATGTCTGAGATATGATAAAGGAGGAAAATCCACCTCTGATAAGTTTCTTGAGTACTGCAAAGAATGTGGGATCAAAAGAAAACTAAGTGCACCTAGAACCCCTCAACAAAATTGAATTGCAGAAAGAAGAAACAAGATAATACTTGACACAGCGCGCACTATCATGATTGAAGGAAAAGTTGCGCACACCTATTGGAGAGAAGCAATCAATACAACAGTCTATACTATCAATAGAATTCAACTAAGGTAGGCACATACAAAACACCTTATGAACTCTAGTTTGGTAATGTACCTATAGCAAAATACTTCAGAATCTTTGGAAGCAAGTGCTACATCAAGAGAGATGATGGTGTTGGTAAGTTTGATGCTAGAAGTGATGAAGGTATTTTTCTTGGTTACACTACTAAGAGAAAACATTACAGATGTTTTAATTTAAGGTTGAAGAAAATCATTGAAAGTGCACATGTGAAGATTGATGAGAAGTTCATGATTCAAGAGAGATATTATGTATATGCACCTATGATTGAAGATTAACCTTGACCTATCAATAAAGAAACATTTATTGAAGAAATGTTTGACTGTATTGATGTATCATGCAATAACCCTAGACCAAGTGAAGAGGAATCACAGATTACAGATGAGAGTGTCACACCTAAAATTTCAAAATATACATCTAGATACCATTCAAAAGAAGATATCATTGGAGATTAGAGCAGTAAAGTTTTGACAAGATCTAAAGCAAAAGGTTCAACCGTTGATGAAGAGGTATGTTTAATTTCAAAAATTGAACCCTTGAGTGTTGAAGATGCGTGTAATGATTCAGATTGGAAAAATGCAATGCAAGAAGAATTAGATCAGATAATTAAGAATGAAATTTGGGAATTGGTCCCTAGACCTTGTGACAAAAATGTGATTGGAACTAAGTGGATATTCAGAAACAAAATGAATGAAGATGGTACACTGATAAGAAACAAAGCAAGATTGGTATGTAAAGGATATACGCAGAGAGAAGGAATTGACTACTCTGATACATTTTCCCCTGTGAGAAGACTGGAAGCTATTAAGTTGTTTTTAGCTTATGCAACATTCAAAAAATTTAAAGTATATCAGATGGATGTTAAGTTAGCATTTCTAAACGGTGACTTGAAGGAAAAAATCTACATAGAGCAGCCTGAAGGATTTAAATTATCAGACAAACCAGACATGGTATGCAGACTAAAGAAAGCCCCCTATGGACTTAAATAGGCCCCAAGAGCATGGTATGCGAGACTTGGTGGCTATTTGACAAAGATTGGATTCAAAAAGGGAGCAATAGATTGCAACTTATTCATAAGAGAGACACCTGAAGGACTATTACTTGTTTCTATCTTTGTTGATGACATTATTTTTGGAGGTAATGACAAGCTTAGTGCAGAATTTTCCAAAGAGATGTAGAGTGAATTTGAAATGAGCATGATTGGACCTATAAAATACTTTTTAGGATTAAATGTAAAGCAAAAATATAGAGGTATATTCATAAATTAGTCTAAATATGTGGAGGAGATATTGAACACATTCAAGATGGAAGATTTCAAGCCAGTAAGCACTCCTATGATAACAGGAAGCAAGCTTTCTAAAAATTATGACTCCACAGCAATTGAAAAAACACTTTACAAGTCCGTGATTGGAAAACTTATATATCTCACTCAATGTAGACCAGATATTTCTAATGTAGTTGGAATTGTTGGGAGATTTGCAGCTGAACCAAAATAGAATCACTTAATGGCAATAAAAAGAATATTAAGATATTTAAAAGGAATTATAGACTATGGTTTATGGTATCCTAATTCAGAAAATCTAGAACTTCATGTGTACACAGATGCAGATTGGGAAGGTTGTGTTGATGACAGAAAGAGTACCTCAGGAGGAGCAGTATTTCTTGGAGACAGGTTGGTTACTTGGACAAGCAAAAAGTAGAATTGTATTTCTTAGTCAACAACAAAAGCTGAGTATGTAGTAGTAGCATTGAATTGTTCAACAATGGTTTGGATCAAGCAAATGATTAAAGACTTTGGAATTCATATTAATTATCCTATTGTCATTCATTGTGACAGCACTAGCACCATTAATATGTCAAAGAACCCTGTGATGCACACAAAGACAAAACACATAGAAATAAAATATCATTTTTTAAGAGAAAAATTTGTAGAGAGAGAAGTGAAGTTGGATTATGTGAGCACCAAAGATCAGTTGGCAGACATATTTATGAAACCTTTATCAAAAGATACTTTTGAGTATCTTAGAAAGAAGCTAGGAGTAATTCCCCTTCCCGAGTCTGATTATAATTCACAGCAAATGCATCAGTCCTTGGTGACTGATGAGTGGTTGACTACTCTACTTCTGGAGTAGTACCTGTGCTTATTTGTATTTGGCATCCTTTTCCATTGATGTCAAAGGGGGAGTATATAATAAGGGGGAGCATATACTCTGGGGGAGTATACAATCATGAAAATAAAAACACAATCAAAGGAGATGCAAAAGTTAAGAGGAACCTTTGATGAGGATATTGAGGAGATTGTAAAAAGAAAGAAGACACTTTTGGATTGATGGTGTTTTTGAAATCATATGTTGCCATCAATGTCAAAGGGGGAGATTGTTGGAGATTTGTCCATGTGCAAATAGTTGACTGTATGTTTGTCATTGATGACAACATATAGTATACAATAGTGTACTGTATTCACTTTTTAGTATGGATATGTTGGAGCCTTGCATGATTTTTTTAGTGTTGTAGACATAGTTATTATACCATGTTCATGCACACAGATCCAAAAGTTCAGTTAAAGTTGAGTTATGTTGATATGTTTACCAACCACAGTTTCAGAGAATTGTTTTTTTAAAAATTCGAAAACAATTTTATTGATTCTTCAGTTGTGCCTATCTTTGGGATATGCATGTTGAGATTCATGTTTAGTTATGAGTCAAAGATTATTAACCAAAGGCGCTAAACGTGTTTCATCTGAAGTGTGATGTTTGGGTGATTTTGGTGGAGTCAACTATGTGAAGTGATGTGTCTATTATTTTTGAGTTATGTTGTTCTAATTATGTTGCGTGCTTAGTTTAGCTGACAAGAAAAGTATTGAAGGGATTCCTGCAGCTGACATGATCATATCCTTTGAAGAAGATACATGTAGAATTTCATTTGTAATCACCAAGTGTGAATTACAAGAAATAGACAGAGAAAAGAACAAAGGAGGATGCTAGTTGTTTTGGGATAGTAAAGCTATTTCATTCATCAGTTAAAGATCTATGTGAAGAAGCAGAGAGTGCATACAATTCACTAGAACTGATCAAGACATCAAGTCTATTTAAATAGTTCAATTATCAGATATAGTGTATATCTATTTTTTAGAAGGTTTCAACCTTCATCATTTTAGCAGTGTGCTCTTGGACAGTGTGCCCTCACCCCTAACAGGGTTATTTGTAAAAGACTCCTAACAAGGTCCGACCCTTAACCAGCTCATTGTACTTATTGCATTGTAAAGATCAACTCCTAACAGGTTTGTAAGATCTTCTAACAGGGATCATTATACTCTAGTGTAGTTCTTTGTGGGTGCTAATTCCCACTGAGGTTTTTACCTATTTTGGTTTCCCTGTAACCAAAATTGTGGTGTTCTATTATGTGTTATCTTTTTTTATTTATGCTTGATCTTATTCTGTACTTAATTGGAGAAAATAATTAAAAAATTTAGATAACTGATTCACCCCCCCCCCCCTCAGCTATCTCTTGGGACTGTTCCTAATAGAATCCTCTTATGCAAGATCTTTCAAAGTAGGAACATCAATTTCTTGGGTAGCTTCCTCATAGATCTCAAAACCAATGCATTGTAGGTGTGTTATCATTTTGTTCTTCCAGTAAAGATAATTCTCTCCATAAAACTTAGGACTCTCTTTTCTAAAGTACGCCATCTGATCTACCTTAAGCTGTTAAGATTTCTCTCCAAGGAACTTGGATTTGATACCAATTGTTAGGAATAGTCCCAAGAGATAACTGAGAGGGGGGGGGGGTGAATCAGTTATCTACAAGATTCAATTCTTTATTCAATTAAGTAAAGAATAACATTAAGCATAAACACAGCAAGATAGCATAGAATAGAACACCACAATTATGGTTACGGGGAAACCAAAATAGGTAAAAACCCTAGTGGTAATTAGCACCCACAAAGAACTACACTAGTATATAATGATCCATGTTAGAAGATCTTACAACCCTGTTAGGAGTTGATCTTTACAATGCAATAAGAATAGTGACCTGGTCAAAGGTCGGACCCTATTAGGAGTCTTTTATAAATAACCCTATTAGGGGTGAGGACACACTGCTCAAATGACGAAGGTTGAAACCTTCTATACAACAGATATAAACTATATCTAATATTGAACTGTTAAGTAGACCCGATGTCTTGATTAGTTCCAATGAATTGTATACACTCTCTTCTTCTTAACATAGATCTTCAACTGATGAATGATATAGCTTTACTGTCCCAATACAACTAGTATTCTGCTCTTCTCTTTTCTACTATCTTTTTCTTCATTCACACTTGGTGATCAAAAGTGAACTACTATATATATCTTCCTCAAAAGATATGATCACATCAGCTATATGAAAATATTCAACAACTTCCTTGTCAGCTAAACTAAGCACACAACATAATTAGAACTGTGCAACTCAACATGAGTAGATGTGTCGCTTCACACAGTCGGCTCCACCAAATTAACTCAAACTTCACTCACGTGATGAAACATGTTAAGCACCTTTAACCAACCATTCTAAACTCTTAACTAAACATAAATCCAAACACACATATCCCAAAGATAGGCACCACTGAAGAAAGAATGAAATTATTGACGGCTCTTAATAAACAATATTCTGAAACTGTAACTGGCAAACAGATCAACACAACTCAACCTTAACTACACAAGTGAATCTGCATGTATGAACATAGTATAATGAATATGTCTAGAACATAAAAATAAATGCACAAGGCTCCAACATGTCCATACATAGAATTACATACATAATGCTACTATATACTATATGTTGTCATCAATGACAAACATACAGTCAAATATTTGCACAAAGGCAAATCTCTAACACTTTTCTATCAAGTGATTAAAATTTTCCAAATAAGAGATCTAGCTTTGATACCAATTGTTGTAATAATGGAGGGTGTGTACTGAGAGGGGAGGGGTGAATCAGTACCCTTAAAAACTTTTATCAATTAACCTTAGTTATCTTTGCTTGCATAACCGGCCACTGTAGCTTTTCTAATTTACGCATGTAATATCATAACATAAATTTAAGTGCATGTAAACAAACATAAAACATTCATGAAACTCATTTACACATGAAAAAAGAATTGATAAAGAATAAAACCCCCATTAGAAGGTAAAAACTATTGTGTGGATGAAACCCAAAAAGATTCACTATCTACAAAATAATGGAAGGTGTCGGTTAAGGCTACAAGTTGTGATCACTTCTGATGATCTTACCTTGTTAGGAGTAACATGTTAGACTTGTTAACACTACTCAGTTAAGCGATTTTAGCAACACAATGTATATGTGCACTTGGTTAAGATATTTACATAACGACTATTAAGTCCACCTTCTTGAATGATTTCTTCTATTTTCTACAATTGTTAGAGAGTAGAAAAAAATATAATTGACCTAATAGCTTGCAATCTTGAATTGTTGTTTACTGATTCTTTAAGTTCACAAGATATATGTATCACCTATTGTGATGGATAATACCTCTATTCTGCTCAGTAGCCTTGTATGTAGTTCTTGATAAAATGAATTCTTTTTTAACTATCCTTGTGCATGAAAACCTTTGTATGATCCATAAATGTCCTTGTTCAGCTACAATCATTATGTTCTTGATTGATTACACATCTATATATACAATGTATTGACCTAATTAGGTTTCACACTTCTTGAATAACTCTAATGATGTAAGGTTTACAAGTTGATCTTGATCTCCTAGTTTGCATGAATAAAATCAGTTAAACTGATTAAATCCATCAATTACAATTTTCTTGATCCTCAAGAAACGGTTTTCTAGCTAAGCATAAAGCTAATTTAAAGACTAAAGTGCTTTAGCTAACATGTAGCTCAGATCCACTTTTCTCATGAATAAAATTGTCTCTCGGTAGACTGGTGCTTGGTATACTCTGTAGACTTCTCGGTGATGTCTCTGTAATCATTCTTCTCAGTTTACTCTGTATAAATTATGTGCTTGGTTTACTCTGTGATCTGTTGTGCTTAATTTACACTGTAAACTATCTTCCTTGGGTTACAATGTAAATTGTCTGTCAGTGTACACTGTGACCAACAGTCCAATATTGTTTCCTTGTATACTAATGATGACTTCTGATGCTTTAAGGATTATCAAATAAAAGTGTTATTAATTTTAGTTAGGAATCTACCTGAGGATCGGGCAGCCTCCATTGCCATTGTCAGATCTTTTCCCAATATGGACAAGCAATGAAGGAAAAAGCTCGAGGGGAACCCATCTAGACCTAGAGCTTTGTCATGAGCCATCTCACTAAGAGTCTTAAAAATTTCCTCCTCAGTGGATTTGGCCATAAGGAGTTGATTGTCCTCTTTATTTATTTTTTTGGATGTCTTCAAGCATGACATTCTGTGCTTGAAGATGAGAACCTTCAAGATTGTTTAATAGATTTGTGAAGAAGTTGACCACTTTTCCCTGAATCTCCTTCTAATATTGAAGTTTTCCCCCATTGGAATTAGTTATGTGATGGATTCTATTGAAACTTATTCATTTCTTAGTGTTGTTGTGAAAGAATTTAGTGTTTTTTTCCCCTACTTCCAGCCAAGTCTCTCTGGATTTTGTCTCTAAAAGATCTCTTCTTTTGCAAGGATGTCTTCTTTCTCTCTAAGGAGGAGTTTCTCTAATTCATACTACTCATGATTTATGCCCTGATGAAGGATGCTTTCATTCAGAACCTTGAGCCAATTTTGATTAGAAAATGTTTTTGAAGTGATTTCTATTCCAAATGATAAGATTTTTTTTTTACAAGTTTAAGCTTTGAAACAAAGCAGAACATTTTTTACCCCTTCACCCGATAATATTTCAACCATTCCTCTATAATTTTTGAAAAATCATTATCTTTTAACCACATGTTCTCAAATTTAAAGGGGCAAAGAAAGGGTTTGTCCTCCCGAAGATTGTCAAGCAAAATGGGAAAGTGATTAGAGCCCACGGTGGGAGAAATGGAGGATTTAAGGTCAAGGGGGAAGGAAGATATGTCACCCTTGAAGAAGAATCTATCTATCTTTTTTGAGATGGTGTTGAGCCCGAGTCTCCAATTTGTCTAAGAAAATGCCCCACTATCCAAATCTATTTCCATTAGATTCTCTTTCTACACCCATTCTTTGAAGTCAGTTTGAGATTGAGTATCTCGCTAAGAGCCTCCCCTTTTTTCAGATAAATGTGAAATGGCATTAAAGTCCCCTCCCAGTAAGAATTTTTTGTTTGACCAACCCTCAAGGCATGTGCTGAGATCCTTCCATACCTCCATTTTTTGTCTCCTAAGGGTTGGTCCATATACATTGAGGATCAAAACTTTTAAATTAGAGTTTAGGCTACTGATATCACCCCCCATCCAACTGGTGCTACTAACCGCCTGTGAGTATGTTATGTGTCTTGTGTTCCAAATTATGGCAATACCCCCAGAGGAAACAATGGCATCCACCACCTCCAAAGCCCAATTCCATGGTTCCTTAGTGAATTTGAGTATCTACTGAAAATTCATTTTTGTTTCTTGAAGGAGCACAACTTCTACCCTGATGTGAAGAATGCAGCGTTTGACCACTTGCTTCTTGTTAGGGGCATTAAGACCCCTAACATTCAAAGATAGGGTTTTCATTGGGCCCCAGGAAGGATCTTCCCCTTCCCAATTTGTAGATACAATGTGATCTTTTTTTAATCAAGATCTTCCCTATCTTTAGTTCTAAGATCTGAAAGTGATTTACTGCCTTTATCCTTCTTCCGGATGTTTCCACAATCAAGGGAAGTTTTCCTATTTACAGAATTTTTGAATACCTAATAATTTTTTTTGATCCAATGAGACTAGGGCTAGGGGAGAAACCCCCTTGGGCACTTATGAAGGGTTCAACATGTTAAAGAACTGGGATGAGATTCCTTCGAAGGAGAGTAAGGGTAATTCCACCCTTCAATATCTTCCAAACATTCTTCCTCCTCCACATAGTCTTCCTTTAATAGCCTTTCTAAAAAGGAGAGAGAGTTGGAGATATTATTCAGAGGGGGGCACTACCAGAGTATCCAAAAAGATCATAAACTCCCTGTAATCTAGGGGAAATGGGTAATCCCTGATTCTTTTCAATAGCTTGAAGATTGATGAGATTTTCCTTATCTAAGGCCTTACTCTATTTGGATCTCAGAACAAGTTTGAGAGGCATAATACCCCCTATAACCTTTACTATAGCTGATATGTTGTTATATTTAACTACCACTTTGTTTTTCTTCCTCTATTTGAAGATATTATTGCTGGGCTGTTGATGTTTATAGCTTCGATCAGATAAAATATATAGTAGACATTAATATTATGAGAATAGCTTAATTATAATATATCAATATATAATAATAATAATAGATATTATTATTATTATACATTAATATATACACATACATTTATATTCATTACTAAAGAGAATAATATTAAATCTAATCTCATAATAATAATTTAGTTAATATGAATAATCTGATATTCAGATCAAACTACATATTATATCATCTGAGATAGTCGAATGTCGGGTTATTTATAATCTGCACTTTGCATTGTATATCGTTTATGTGAAACAATCAAATTAACATGTTTGGTATCGGTTAAGAGATATATGAACCGGTGAATTTATCTTATGTAAAATGATTATATGCATTGTATAAACACCGATTGACATCGGTTATGAAGGGTTGCGTATAACATAATTAGTGTAAAGGCATGCCGATAGGGTGACATGTCTCTACACGTAGAGACATGTCACTCTATCGACATGTCTCTACTTGAGACAGCATATATATAACCCTTGAGTTGATCGATAGAAGACAAGCATAGAAATAGATTAATGCAAGTCTCATTCATTCGATCAGCATAATATTTGATTTACATTTTAGTTCATAGAAATATTGATTATCAATATATATTTATATATACCTATTTCTATATATATATATATTGTATTTAAACATATATCATATATATATTGAGAAATTATATTCAAAGTGGATTGTGAAAAGAAAAATTTAAAAGTCTCATAAATCTAATCTAAATTTAACATGGGCCCTGTAGACACTTTGTTGTTCAACCCCTTAGCTAAGAGTCTGGAGGATTTTATGCATCCAGAACTATTGGTAGATGTTTTAGGATCCCACAACTCTGAATTCTAAGGATTGGGCAAAGAATGTGTGGTGGAAGTTTTCCCCTTGTGGTCTTCCACTAAAGAGGAAAAATTTACTCTCTCCGTTTTGGCTAGTTTCCACATGTCCTTAATTTTGATTTGTAAGATGCCCCCCTTGTCAAAAGTGGGAGAGTTACCAGTTGTATCGGAGCCTTTAGCATAAGAACCATCCATGAGGACCATAGTATTGTCCTTAGTCCCCGAGAATGTGTCTATTTCTATTGTTGTCTCCTTTTTTGTTATGACTTGATCAACGATTTCCTTGATCATTTTTGTTTGCACTTATACAAACTATTGGGATAGTAGCTAATCAATATATTTATGATTGAACTGGGGGATGTGAGATGAAGGAGGGCTATATAGGATTGTCTTCGAAGGTTGGGCTAGGGGTTGGGAAGCCCAAATTTTTGAGATCCTGGATAGATTTGGGGGAAATTTGATGCAGGAGAATCCTAGGATCCTTGGCAATCCTGCTCAACCAAAAATATGTTTTCTAGCTTGTTTGGGGACTACTCGGTGAAACACTTTATTTCTCTGTTGCTCGGGTTATATTGCTCAAGCATGATTGTTTCTCTATTTCTCGGGTTCTGTTGCTTGGGCACACTTGTTTCCCTGTTGCTTAGGTTTTGTTGCTTGGGCATGTTTGGTTTTCTAATGCTCGGGTTTGTTGCTCGATGACACTTGTCCCGAGTCACTCTATTTCTTGGTCATCCTTTACCTGAGTTGTTTATTTGGAAGTTTGATGTGGTGGCCGACTTCTACATTTAATTTTGATTACGGCATCTATGGTGGATCTCTCATTGGGGATTGTGTGGACCTAAACCTAGGTCGGGGTTTTCTCCAGTAATTGTTTTTATAGGCCGACCTATTGGTGGCCTTTTGTATTTAAGTAGTATCTTGTTCTTAGCTTAGGGGTAGGAGATTGAGGGATCAAATTTAGGAGGGTAGATCACGTGTTGGATCTAAGAATCTGGATCATGAATGTATGTGTTGCAGAAGATCTGTATTAGATCTTAAATCTAGCCTTGTAATTGGTTGTAACCGCGAAGGCCTTACAGCCCGACATGTTGAATGTAATCAATATTTTGAGATAATATATGAGCTTAATGTTGATTATATTTTTGTGTATCTGGTTGTTTCTTCTATTGTGGTTATTTGTTGCAAGTTTGGATAATCCTTCATTGGATCCTCCATCCTTGACTGCATCAGGTGGTACAAGAGCAGTGAGATTGCTGGAGAAAGAGTTAGGTTTCCAATTACTGGAGATTTGTGGAGAAAAGATGCCTCCAAAGAAGATTTGCGAGATCAAAGAAGAAGAACCTTTGGAGGAATTTAGTCTTGAAGATTTTTGAGCTTTGCAGAAGCAGGTGTAAGATCTGTAAGAGGAGTTGAAAAGAAAGAATGCATCCAGAGAAAATTGAAGTAATGGTGAAGAGTCTGATGAAGAAGATCATTTTGAAGAAGCTATAGAAGATGTCAGAGATCTAGAGGAGGCTAGATTTCTCAGAGCCATGTCTAAAATTGGGAAAAGACCTAAGATCGAAGTTTCTACATCTTCTGGAAGCCTTAGGCCAGAAGAATTGATTGATTGGATTAATGAGATGGATGAATACTTTGAGTATGAGGAAGAAGAAGATCCTGATAGAGTTCGGTTTGCAAAGAAAAAACTGAAAGGTCATGCAAACATATGGTGGAGGGAAGCTCAATTGGAAAGAAATTGAAGAGGTAAAGAAAAGATCATTAGATGGAACAAAATGGTTGAAAAGTTGAAGAAACAGTTCATTCCAGTAGATTATGATTTGGATATGCTCAAGGAGATGCAAGGTTTAAGGAAGACAAACAAGTCAGTGCAAGACTATACTGAGGTTTTATAAGATTCTAATTAGTACTGGACATTTAGAAGCTGACAAGGAAAAGGTTTCTAGGTATATTTATGGTTTGAGGCCTAGTATTCAGGAAGAATTACTTACTGTTCGGATGAGAACCATAGGAAATGCTTATTAGATGGCATTGAAGATTGAGAAAAAGTTGAACAAGAATTTTGAAAGCAGACAGAATAACAGAAATTGAGGTGGTAAGACTGATGACCCAACTACTGAGAGTAAGGTGGTGGATAATCCTAAGTAGATCAAGGTAGGAACTAGCAGTAGTCAAACCACTAAGGATTACAATCATGGGTATGGAAGAAGAGGAAGAAGTGATTTAACCTGTACTTCTTTTCAGTGTGGTGATAAGGGACATAGGGCCTGGTCATTTCGTCAAAATAAGTTCACCCTGACAACCAAGGAAAATTCAGTGAATGCTGCAAAAGAAGGAGAAGTTATGATGACTAGAAGGCTGGCTGCATGTATTAATGAACTAGTGTAGAGAAGGAATCTGTTCAGAACTAGATATAAGTGCAAGGATAAGGTATGTAATGTCATAATTGATGGTGGCAGTTCTAAGAAATTTGTTTCAGAAGAGATGGATAGTAAGTTAAATTTGGGAAGAAGAAAACATCCTAATCCTTATCAGATTAGTTGGATACAAGATGTGTCTAAGGTTAGGGTTGAGGAACAATGCCTTGTTAATTTCAAGATTGGATCTTATTATGATGAGATACTATGTGATGTGTTACTTATGGATACTTGACACCTATTGCTTAGTAGACCTTGGCAGTATGACAGACATGTTATGTTTGATGGTTGTGAAAATACCTATGTTGTGAGGTAGGGTGAATCCAAGCATAAACTTCTACCTTTACCAGAAGCAGGGACTAAGGGATGTCATGGAGTTATCAGATGTTGCTCGGATAATAGTGACAAACACGAGGAAAAAAGAATTGATGAGCCTATGGGTAAAAGGAAGGAGGATATGAAGAGAGGAGGCTACGAAAACTCTAAGGAACTTACATAAATTAAGAAATAGATGACACTTTTGGTTGGGATAGTGCAGCAGATGTTGACACTAGTGACATAGAGGGATGTTGATGATAAGTTAATCAGTCAGTCAGATGAGAAGGTAGTTCAGCAAAACACTGATAGTATCAAAGGTACCAAGGATGATCGATGTCAACTATTATCAGTTGGAGGTAGAAGATATGAGGAAAGTGCAGGACTGATAAATCTGTCGAATGGGACAATGGACTGAGTCAAGACAATGTAGAATGAAGGGCAAGAGGAGATATGGGTTAAGAAAAAGTATGGAATACATGTTCTGATTCCCTTAAGATGTTCATGATTCCTTTATGGGAACATCTTCTTTACCTGGGGTGTCTAATGTAGGAGCATCCTAGGATCCTTGGCAATCCAATATGTTTTCTAGCTTGTTTGGGAATGCTCAATGAAACACTTTGTTTCTCTGTTGCTCAGGTTCTGTTGCTTAGGCATGCTTGTTTCTCTGTTGCTTGAGTTATGTTTCTTGGGCATGCTTGTTTCTATATTTCTCAGGCATTCTTGGTTTTCTGACACTCAGGTTTTTTTCTCTGTGATGCTTGACCTGAGTCACTCTGTTGGTCAGTCATCCTCTACCCGAGTTGTTTATTTAGAATTTGGATGTGGTGGCTGACTTTTGCATTTAATTTGGATCGCGACATTTATGGTGGATCTCTCATTGGGGATTGTGTGGACCTAAATCTAGTTCGGGGTTTTCTCCAATAATTGTTTTTATAGGTTGACCTATTGGTGGCCTTTTGTATTTAAGTAGTATCTTGTTCTTAGCTTAGGGGTAGGAGATTGGGGGATCAGATTTAGGAGGGTAGATCAAGTGTTGGATCTGAGAATCTAGATCATGAATGTATGTGTTGTAGAAGATCTGTATTACATCTTAAATCTATCTTTGTAATTGGTCGTAATCGGGAAGGCCTTACATCCTGACATGTTGAATGTAATTGATATTTTGAGATAATATATGAGTTGAATGTTGAATATATTTCTGTGTATCAAGTTGTTTCCGTTGTTGTGGTTATTTGCTGCAAGTTTAAATAATCCTTAATTGGATCCTCCATCCTTGACTGCATCAAAATTGAATGGTTCTTATCCATGGCATCAGTTGTGGACCATGGCCTGAATCCCTACCTGATCTTTTTAGCCATTCTGAGGAATTCTAATTGGATCCAACACCCTTTCGACCCCACTAAGGATCTGCTTGTTCTCTAGGGGAAGGAGCCCGTGGTCCTGTTAAATATAATCTCTTCTAAAACTCTTTTGAGGAGTTTATGATTCTCCAGTATAGTAACCATAAAAATAGTATGATCTCTTGACTATATTTATCCTCTGCCAGTGATAAACCCGTTGTGGTCAGCTCCTCCATCCGTGTTACCTCTGGAAGAAGAATAGAAGAATGATATTTATCTACCACCAATGGAATCCCAGATGTTGATAGGTCCTCCATCTGTGCTATCTCTGGAAAAAGAATAGAAGGAGGATACCTTGAATCTGGACATTTCCAATCTTCCCAATCTAACCCGCTCACCTCATGGTTCTGCCCCGGGTCTTTCTCAAGAGTAGAGATATCTTGTGAGGCTCCTGAAGACTTCAAGTTAAGATTATGTTCTATGCCTGACTTCAGGTGATCATACGATACAATTTGAATCCATGTTCCAAACTTAGATATGATCTTAATAGAATGGGGAAGTTCTTTGTCTAGATTCATAAGAAGGCATATCCTAGGAGTTGAAGATTTCTCCTGATGAAAATGTTTAAGATAGATGCCCAGTTTATTGGTGAATATTTGTAAAATTTCAACAGATCTGTACTCCACTGGTAAATTCTTGAGAGATACCCACATTGGGATGAATTTAATAGCCTGGGATTTTCTATTGAAGTTTGGACTCCATTGTTGCATATGTAACCCATGATTGTTATGAAACCAACCTTTATATTTGAATATTTTATCTCTACTACTTTTGTCTTCAAACATGACTAGAAAAAATCCCAACTCAACATCTAAGCAATCTATATGAAGGATGTTTTGCCAGTTGTTGAACTCTAAGAAGGACATGTTGGTTTCCCAGAACTATAATGTGTGTTTTAGCCATAGAAAAATAGGAAAACATGCATTGTTTTCTTCACTTCTCCACATGCTAACCTCAAGAAAATATACCTACAAATTGTTGAGTTTGATTACAAAGAAACTGCAATAATAAGAGTATACCTTGAATTGAGGTGTTGGAAATTCAACTACTTGAATATGATAAGTATCAATGTTTGAAAGTTTTTAAATAGATTATGTATTTGGGGAGAGCATCTTTACTGTTGCATTTTTCTATGTTAATACAAAAAATTGTTTACAGTCTTATGCAAATAAAATTTGCAAAAGTTTTCATCCATGAATATCTCCCTTATCTTTATGAGGATTAAGTGGTTGGGTTTTCTATTGGGGCCTCTTCTCAACAAGAATATTTTCTAGTGGCTTTGTGATCTCACCAGCCTCATCTGAAGGGAAGGACACTAAATTTTATGCATGTCCAACAATTATTCTTTACCAGCATGACTTTTACAAACACTACTTGTTGAAGGGCTCATGCAGCTATCTCATGATAGTTGAAAGTAGTCGATAAGCATTTCCTTGTTTCCTTTATGTGTGTCATCTTGAAGCCAAGCAAACATCATATGAACACACCAACAATGCAACTCCTTTGTCGGCTTTAGATATAATTCCCATATGCCAGTTATTGGAAAGAGGATCATGTCTAATAACAAAGAACGTGAGAAGAAATGCTTTTCAAGCCCCAACTAGGATGAAGTAAATTTTTTGTAGCACCTTGATCCAACCTCCATATATGCATGAATTTGTCTGGGGATTGAATTTAATGTCTGATGAATGAATTTAGTTGGGTGTTTCTCTTATTGTTTTGTTGGTTTTCCTAGCCGCTCGTTTTGACTTTTATATTTTCTAGTGATTAATAAATTTTTACCCTCTTATTTAAAAAAAAATCTTCCTCTTTAATTCTCCAATTTGATTATTTAGCCACCCCATCTCATTAAACCATAAATTTTAAGAATAAACTTTAATATAATTTATTTTAAATCATAGACTAGTTTTAATTTTCTTTTTAGTTATTATAACAATGATGTAAATTCATTTGTGTAAAATTATATTAAAAAATATTTGATGATAACCATAATATTAGTGATTTCATTTAATCATACAATATTATCAAGATAGAAAATAAATAGATCAAATCAATTTTATATATACTATCAATATTTTTATATATAATTATTATTATGTGCCTTATATATGAATAATATAGCCATTGTACTCTTGGAACTTCCATTAACACTGGAATTATAAAATTAATTCCTAAGGACAGTGACAGAGCCTTGGTCAAAAACTGGTGCCCTATTACCTTGCTTAACGTTTCATATAAGATTCTTGCTAAAATTCTTGCTTCTTGTTTGGAAGCTATTCTCCCTAAGTTTATTTGCTCAACCCAAACTGGTTTCATTAAGGGAAGGTTTATCCTTGAAAACCTTATCACCAGCTGGGAGGCCATGGAGTGGGCCAAATCTTCCCATTAAGAGGCTGCTATGCTTCTCCTTGACTTCAAGAAAGCTTATGACAGAGTCGAGTGGGACTTCATTATCATGATGTTAAAAGCTTTTGGTTTTCCTGATATCTTCTGTAAATACATTCAAATTCT
>MU218803.1:299701-316717 GCA_018584345.1 Thuja plicata | reverse complement strand
CCTTCTTCGGCTTCATCCTCACTTTCATTTCTAACATTAAGATTCATTCCTCTGCGAATCTCTTCTTGCAATGCTCGCACTTGTCTCTGGAGCTCTCTAACCTCAGGTGTCACAACACCAACTCTTCTGCCATGTTCCCTTCGTGGAGGTATTTTTGTGATGCGTGCTAAAACCCTAACCACGGTCCTGGTGCAAACTGCCTCACAGTCGGCGATCTGTTTACACACTCAGTAACTTCTCGCTCTAATACCACTTGATGAAGGCTACTCCCCTTAATGCCACAAACACATAACAGAAACTGAGAAACAACAACAATTTGCAAGAACAGAAAATGGGCTTCTTATTATCTCCACAAATGTGAAATTACAAACTTTCAGAATTACAATATGCAAAGCCCCATGGGCATTCCCCTTACAATATTCGGTAGGACAAAGCCTCAAATTATTACTCAGATCTACCCAGAACTGCCCTAGACAACACTATGGGCCTTCTTTATATAGGCAATTTCCACCGCCCCAGAAGGATCTAGAAATCTAGCCATTAAGGCCGACTACCCTCAGCATTTAATTATTTTTCACTTTTATTACAAAAAGTTCAGCTTTAAATATTTACAAAATATGAGATTAGGTAGCCCAACTTCCGGAAGCTATGACTTTTGAACCGTAGCCCCGTTTGGCTATTATAACCACTTTTCAGAAATGGGAGATCGCGATCTACAATGCTTGACTTGCAAAGCCCCAGTCAGCTAGGGGTTCGACCTCGATTCAGAGCCTCTAAGGTCCTAAAAATTGAGTTCAAAGATTTTTCACCCTAAAATCTCAACAGTAAATCCTTAATAACTTCGCCAATACAGATGATCTGGCAATGAAATTTAACTGGCATCCTTATATGACTAAGATGAACCTTCACCTGAAAAATTAGAACATTCTGAGTTCAAATGACCAACTTACTAAAAATAGTAAGTTTCCAAAAATAGCAACTTTGTACAAAATAGCCCTTATTGAATAGAAAAACACATATTTTTTTTGGGTGATACAAGATTGCCCTTACAGCCAGGATGCTCTTGCATCATACTTCCATTTCCTCTTTTACTTGAACCATTCTTACAACCTATATTGAATAGGAGTAAGACTATGCTCAACTATTTTGCGACTAATATCCAAAACTGGAGAGGCTATTATGAGGTTGTTCTTTCCAATACCTTTGATTGGATTAAGTTTTACTCGCTCTTAACTAACTTGAGCCCCCAACTAATCAGAGGCCCAAACCATACTTGTTGAACCTAAATCATTTTTCCAACAATGATTGCTTGAGTAGATATTTGTTTGGAAATCCTGATTCAAAAAATATTTTTTTTCAAGGCCTCATGTCCATAGTTGTCATGTGTATATCTTACTAATCCATGAATCTTCTCAAACTTAACTAACCAGAGTTTTGCACACAAGGAAGATAGTACATTTGTCACTCAAGAAGCAAGAAAAGATACTTAAAGCACAATTTCAATCTCAAATTTCTAAAATGCCTCAATCATGTACACCAACCCCTTGTAATGTGCAATGTACTATGACTTCCATTGTTACATAATTTATATATTTTTTTTAATATTATGTAAACTTAATCGAAACTCAAATTATTACTAAGACTTATCAACATACTAATTACATATCAAATATTACAAGTTATATGTATTTTCAAAACATTCCCTATAAAAAAGGCTTGTGAGGTTATAGAATTGACACTAATAAAAACATTTACAAAACCATAAAAAACAATCCCAATCTTTCAAAGCCATAATCTGTGTAAAATGTTGAGTAGGTATTAGTGTGGTGTGATGGTTAAATTGTAGTGTTGTTGTTCTTGTCATCAAAATTCATACCTTATTGGAATGGTATTGTTAAATGTTCAAATCATAATAAGGTCCCTCATTTATAATCTCAACAATGCATAACTCAGAATCAAAAACGTCCACTCTTTAAAAAAAACCTAGATATATAATTTAAAAACATGTATATAATATTTTACAATATCGATACTTCAAATCCTATTGTTCCTATGATGATAAGGAACTTCCTCATTCTTAATTTTAACATGAATACTTTAAATCCTAAATGCAACTTTCTTAATAATGAATGTTATATCTAATAAATATACAATATGGTTCTAGTTGTGTTATGTGAAGTTAGAGTTGTTGGATTTTCAGAATAAAATCTGATTTCCTTGAGCCACTTTTTTTTTACTTTTAATTCTCCTATGTTTAATGATGATAATCTTAAATCAGATTTATTTTCTTGTGGACTTTAAGAGATAAGTTCAAATCAGATTTTTGGAATCTGATTTTGTCTTTGGACAGCAATTACTTTATAAAGAGAAGAATGTCTTTATTCTTCAGCAGACTTGTAAGAAGATATTTTTCATGTAGCAGAAAATTGTTTAGTTTTTGTAAGTGCTCTGTTTTATCAGAGAAGTGTTTTGCAACAATAGTTGTAATCGATTATTCTGTTAAGCAGTGATTGCATCAGATAATCTTGTAAGATTTTTGAGAAGCTCTTTGAAGTTTGTATGTAGCCCCAGATAGCTGCAAGTTTATTTTTGGTTGTAGAAGTAATTTCCAAATTAATAGAAGCAAGATAAAGCGTGCATATCTCCAGTTCTGTTCGTGTTTATGCTCTACCCTATTTTTGGGGATTTTAGTTGTTTGTTGATTACAGAGCATTTATTTTTTTGTGTTTTCAGAATATAGAGTGATTCTATATTCTTTACATGGTATCAAAGCTGATTGGCCTTTAATCCTTGTGAGTTTGGGCATTTTTTTTTTTGGGGTTTTTTTTTTCTTGCACATGAGACATGGTTGAAGATGTAGGAAAGAGCTGGCAATAGCCACCATCCTTCAATGGACAAAATTATGATATTTGGAAAAAGAAGATGAAGACCGTAATGGTTGCAAATGATTTGTGGGAGCTTGTGGTCAATGGCTTTGTGGATGTGATTGACCCAGCTCTATTTGTTGCCCTCACAAACAATCAGAAGACTCAGTTGAAGGAGTCAAGGAGGAAAGATGCAAAAGCTTTGAGCTTGATTGAAATTGTCTTGACAGAGGTAATCTTTCCTAGAATAGCAGTAGCTGATTATTCCAAAGAAGATTGGGATATCCTTCATACAATTTTTAAAGGGACTGAAAAATTTTGTGTGGTGAAGCTTCAAATGCTTCGAGGAGAATTCTCAAGACTTTTCTCATGAAGGACAATGAATGCATTTCAAATTTCAGCTCAAGACTCTCGCATTTGATAAACTATTTGAGAACCAATGGAGAAACCATGGAGGAGAAAAGAATAGTAGCTAATAAAATTTTGAGAAGTCTTCCCTCAAAATTTGATACTCTAGTTATTGTCATTGAAGAGGCAAATGATCTCTCAACATTGAATGTTGATGAGTTGATGGGTTCTTTCCAAACTCATGAGCATCACATAATAGATCAGAAAATTCTTCTCAAGAGAAAGCTTTTAGAGCTCAATCCAATGCAAGAGACAGGGGGAGAGGAAGAAACAACTCTAGAAGAGGCTTGAGAGGTAGAGGTCATGGAAAATGCGGACAACAAAATGCTGGAGGAGAAAGCTTAGAATGAGAAACCATAAATGAGGGAGCTAGCAGCTCTCAGAGTAATTCTAGAGGCAAGAAGAAAAATAACTTGAACAAGAGCAATATCGAGTGCTATTATTGCCATAAATTTGGGCATTATGCAAGTGAATGCTGAAAAAAGAAAGGTGATAAATCAAAGCAAAGTGTAAATAGTGCTGATATGAAAGTGGGTGATGGAAATAATCCCACAACCTTCATCATGTGCAATATTGGTGAAAAAGGCAGCGCCAAAGTCTAGTATTTGGACACTAGTTGTAGTAACCACATGAGTGGTAATGAAAGTATTTTTTCTTTCATTGATAAATCTATAAAGTATGAAATTAAAATGGGGAACAATGGAATTGTTCCAATTGTGGGAAATGGATCTATTATGATCCGCACCAAGAAAGGTGAGAAACAAGAAATTCAGAATGTTTATTTTGCCCTAGGGATAAAGCACAATTTGATGAGTGTTGGAAAACTTATTCAAAATGGATATAAAGTGTTGATGGAGAATGACCAATGTGTCATTTATGAGAAGGATAAGAGTAAGAAAATTATTGCAGCAGTCCAAATGACAAATAATTAGTGTTTCCATTGAATGTAGAATGTGTTTCTCTTCAATTTCAGCAGCTGCATCTCCCAAGAAAGCATGTACAATAGTACAACAATAATCCTTCAAGTGCATGATTGAAGACCCCTCTAAGGTATGGAATTTAAGCTATGGACATCTTGGCTATGTTAGTTTAATTTTATTGTCCATGACAAGAATGGTAGATGGTTTTAAATGTATAAAAGAGTTTAGTAGCAAGTGTGAGGCTTGCATTTTGGGTAAGCAACATAGGCTTCCCTTTAATTCTGGAAACTCTAGAAGGGAAAGAACACCATTAGAGTTGGTGCATACTAATTTAGTTGGACCTATGAAAATCACTTCCATTGGGTGGAGTACTTATGTTATGACCTTCATAGATGATTTCAGCCATAGAACATGGGTATATTTTATGCAAAATAAATTTGAAGCTTTTGATAAGTTTTTAGAATTTAAAGCCCAGGCTAAAAAAGAAAGTGGATATTATGTTAAAGTCCTAAGGTCAGATAGAGGGGGGAATATACCTCCAATATTTTTTTGAAAATTTGCAAGTAGAATGGCATAAAGAAGGAGCTAACAGCCAGTTATACTCCACAGCAAAATGGAGTGGCTGAAAGAAAGAATAGGACCATCGTTGATATGGAAAGAAGTATGATGAAAGAAAAAGGACTCCTAATTGAATATTGGGGAGAAGCTGTAGAAAAAGATGTTTATTTGATAAATAAAAGTCCTACAAAGGCAGTCTGTGACAAGATTCCATTGGAAGCATAGGCAAATCATAGATGGATGGTTGAATACTTGAGAGTGTTTGAATGTGTAGCATATGCACACGTGCCAAAGGAGAAAAGGAAAAAGTTGTATGACAAGGGTGCAAAGTCTATCTTCATGGGATATAGTCTTGATTCAAAGACATATAGATTGTATAATCCAATCACCAAAAAGGTCATCATTTCAAGATATGTGGAGTTCATTGGGAATGAGTCATGGGATGGCTCGATGGACACATCTTCAAGGACTTCAAGTAAAGTGCCTATTATTGCTAAAGATGATGAGTTTAATGAACAATAAGATGATATAATAGCTGATATAGAAGGCTCCAGAAGGCTGCAAATTTTCCTAGCAGAGACTAGCACTAGAAATACTAAGAGTTTTGATCCCACTCTCACCTCCTTAGTTAAAAGAAAGACCAAGTGTCTAAGGTAGATATACCAAGATGAAAGGTATGAAACTGAATTTGATGAAAATATTAATTTTGCATTATTTTCTCATAGTGATCCAATTTATTTTGAGGATGTTGGAAAAGAATAAAAATGGTGTAAGGCCATGGATGAGGAAATAGATGCAATTAGAAGAAATGAAACTCGGGAGCTCTCTAATTTACCTCCTAACAAGAAAGTTATTAGATTTAAATAGTTTTACAAGACCAAGAGCAATGCTGAAGGAAAAATAGATAGGCATAAGGCTTGATTGGTGGTCAAGGGGTATAAATGAAAATTTGGTAGAGACTATGATGAAACCTATGCCCTTGTTGTAAGAATAGAAACTGTGTGCTATCATAGCAATTGCAGCCCAACACAAATGGAAGGTATATCAAATGGGTGTGAAATCCACCTTCTTGAATGGAGTATTAAAAGAAGAGGTTTATGTGGAGTAGCACCTAGTTATGAAGTTTTGGGTCATGAAGATAAAGTGTATAGGCTAAGGAAGGCTCTTTAAGCAAGCTCAATGGGCATGGTATAGCATAATTAACTCATATTTGATGAGAAATGGCTTTTGCAAAACTGATGGTGAGCCCACTCTTTACATTGAGGAAGTAAATGGTAATATTTTAATTATTGTCTTATATGTTGATGATTTAATCTTTACTGTAGATAATTATTTTCTCATTGCTGATTTTAAAGAGGCCATGAAAAGAGAGTTTGAAAAGTCAGACTTAGGTCTCTTGAGATATTTTCTAGGCATAGAAGTAAAACAAATGCATGATGGCATTTTTATCTCTCAAGAAATATATGCAGATCAAATCTTGGAGAGATTTAGAATGTAGAGTAGAAAGCCTACCCCAACACCAACAACGGTAGGTCTAAAGCTAAGAAAGAATGATTGCAGCAACAATGTGAATCCAACTTTGTATAAAATCTTGGTTGGAATTTTGATGTATTTAACAGCTACTAGGTCGGATATTATGAATGCAGTAAGTTTGATTTCCATATTTATGGAAACTCCAAAAGAATCTCATTGGAAAGAAGGAAAGAGAATCCTAAGGTATGTGAATGGCACAAAGGGATATGGTATTTTGTATACTGCAACAAATGATTCTAGACTGATTGGTTACACAGACAGTGATGGGGCAGGGAGTTTGGGTGATAGGAAGAGCACTTCCAAATATTTCTTTCACATAGGTTTAGGTTTAATCTCATGGGCTTCTAAGAAGAAACCCATAGTTTTTCAATCTACAGTAGAGGCTGAATATATAGCAGAAAATGCAGCAGCATGTCAAGCTATTTGGTTGAGAAGGATCTTGGCAGATTTGAAGGAAGAACAAGAGGATGGAACCACAATATTTTGTGACAATATTTCCTTAATAGCTTTGTCAAAAATCTTGTGTTTCATGGAAGAAGCAAGCACACTAAAATCAGGTATCATTTTATCAAATAATTAGTTGAGAATGGTGAAATAAAAATGGAGTTCTACAGGTCTGAGTAGCAGCTAGCAGAAATTTTCACCAAGCCATTGGGCATTGCAATTTTTGAATGCCTAAGGAGAAATCTGGGCGTGGTCATTTTGGATCAAGCGTGATCATGTTTTGTAGGCTCAAGACAATGGGGGAGTGTTGGATTTTCAGAATAAAATTTGATAGCCTTGAGCCACTTTTGTTGACTTTTAATTCTCCTCTGTTTAATGATAATAAGCATAAATTAGATTTATTTTCTTGTGGACTTTAAGAGATAAGTTCAAATTAGATTTATTTTCTTGTGGACTTTAAGAGATAAGTTCAAATCAGATTTTTGAAATCTGATTCTGTCTTTGGATAGAAATTACTTTATAAAGAGAAGAATGTCTTTATTCTTCAACAAACTTGTATGAATATATTTTGTATGCAGCAGCAAATAGTTTAGTTATTGTAAGTGCTCTGTTTTATTAGAGAAGTGTTTTGCAACAACACTTGTAAACGATTATTCTGTTAATTAGTAATTTCTTCAGATAATCTTGTAAGAGTTTTGAGAAGCTCTTTGAAGTTTGTATGCAACCCCAAATAGTTGCAAGTTTTTTTTTTGTTGTAGAAGTAATTTTGAAATTAATAGAAGCGAGAGGAAGCTTGCATATCTCCAGTTCTGTTCGTGTTTATGCTCTAACCTATTTTTGGGGATTTTAGTTGTTTGCTAATTACAGAGCATTTATTTTTTTGTGTGTTTCCACAATATAGAGTGATTCTATATTATTTACAAGAGCATCTCAAATGGACATTTCCAAATTTTATTCCTTCAACAGTTCTCTTTTAGGCATACATGAGCATTATTGAGCTACAGTTAGTCGGTATGTAAATCTCCATACCCATTTTCTTGTGCATTTTGTACAGCGACAGAGGTGAAAAGGAAGGAGAAGGAATCCGTTCATTTTTTTTTTAAATCTATTTCTTTGGTTTTTGAAAGGTAAGCTCTTCATCCCTCAATTCTTGAATTACCGAAATGCTTTATCTTTCAAAGTCAAATGGGTAGAAGAGAAGATTTTTCTGACCTCTATGAATCTTATCTATATTATTTTTGTGGGATTAAAAGATTAAGGTTCGTTTTGTTTGCTGAGAATACTATGATAAACAATTTTTTTTTGTCGTATGGTATGGAACTTATTTATTTTTACTATGAGAACTTTGTTGATCATATCCCCATGCCTAGATCTTCTCCGGGTTTCAAATTATGACAATTTTTTTTTTAGTATGGTGTTGCTTCTGGTCATTTCCTATAGGTAGTGTATGTTTTAAATTTGTTCACATGTGGAGAATAAATGGTTGATCTGGGCTATTAGGCATCATGGGCATGCAATGAATATTTCAAAGAGGTGCGGAAGGTCAACTATAAAAAAAAAATTAGTCTATTTTTTTATACATTTGTGTAGTAAATGAGGTCAATTAGTAGACTTTTAAGCAAATGCTCAACAAAAGTTAGGAACTAGAATTCAAACATGATTGAAACAAAACCTCCAAATTAGAATGATTATCAAACTCTATTATCAATAGATTCATTTTATGTTTGAGAGAGAAAGAGAGATGTATGTATGTATATAGATATATACATACCTATATACATGCATATACATAGACATAGACATGCGTATACATATATATACATAGATAAATATGTTTGTATACATATATGTGTACATTTACACACATATATATACATACATATATATACACACATATAAGTACACACACACAAATATATATACACACACACATGTGTGTGTGTGTGTGAGAGAGAGAGAGAGAGGAGGGGAGAGAGAGAGATATATATTAGGGTAATCTAGAGAGATATAGTGGGATAAGGAGAGAGATATAGCATGATAAGGAGAGAGAGAGAGAGAGAGAGGGGGGGGGTGTGTGCAAGAGTAAGAAATAAAAGAGGTGGTAGAGACAAGTAATCAAAAGAGAGGGGAACATGGAGTATATATAAAGATAGAGATACGATGGGAGAAATAAGGATAAGTAGAATATAATTAGAGGGATATACAAAGATGGAGTTATATGGGGAGAGGAGGGGGTATTTATTTAATTAATTCATATTTCTCATATCATATGGCTCCTTAAAAGATATAAATTATCTTCCTACCATGCTTATGATGGATAAAAGTGTATCTAAGTGATCATTATTTGCATCAAATTGTTGGTTGCAAGAAATGTAGTTGTGTTTGTTAATCTCTAATTTTTTTTGATGATTAGTGACCAACACTTAGTCATTCACTTAGGCAGTTTTAGTTGGCTATCACTGTGGCCAAGCTAAAACTATCCAAGGCTGAGCCACATTGCCGAGTAGTATTCAGGTTGCCGAGTTGTATCATGCTGAGCTGAGTAGGATACTTAGTGCCGAGCGACAGAGATGTTAAGTGTCGAGCAGAACAATTTTTGTATACATGTCTGGAATGATTCAAACTTTGACGATAAGTGTTTAGGCTGATTTGTATAAGCTTTTTGGGCTGACTTATGTATGCATTTAATATTTTCCTATAGAGTTAGTTATGCATTTAATTGTTTTATCCTATGCATGACCTATTGTAATCATTAATTGTAATGTCATGGAGACATAAGTATTAGATCTTGATCATTGATCTAGATCTTGCTACTAGACTTGAATAGATATATAAGATTGCTTCTAAACCCTATTTTGTAAGAGCGTGGAGAAAAGTGGTGACTGCATTTTGAAGTGAAATACACAGAGTTATTTTGTTAAGAAACATAGATCAAGCTGAGTGACAACACAGTGAACATCAAAGTAAAGACATATCAGATTGTGAGATCACAAAAGGTACTAGAAAGAGGAGATCCATCATCAGCATCTGAGTGCATAATGAAGGATCATTACTTGAAACATTCTAATCATTATATCAGGTGAAAATCTCTTAATAGAGTTGTTCTAGTAGACCTTTCTAAATCTCCTAAAAGAGTGCTTACTTTATTGCAAGTTGAAATCCTTTCACAGGGTAGATTGTAATGATCTTTAGCTCTTAACTAGGCATATTTTTAACCAGGTAGATTGCATTTTGTAATCAAATTTTGTAGCCCTAACAGGCACACTTTATTACTGCAGTAGTGAAGAATTTTTTGGGTGTCATCCCCACCCCAGTTTTACCTATTTGGATTTCTGGGTTACCAAGTTCTTGTGTTATGAGTTATTTACTTCATTGTGTGGATGCTATTTGATATTACATTAGATTCATATATGTATGAATGTGGGTCAATTTTTTTTAAGTGTTTAAATTTGAAGATCTAATTCACCCCCACCCCCTCTTAGTATCTTTCTTTCCCATTATTGTATTTCCAACAATTGGTATCAGAGCTTAGTTCTCTAGAAATTCATATTTAGCTTGAGAATACAGATCTTGAGATGGAGATCTACAAGATGGGTAAAGTCATTGAGAATCAAAAGATTGATATTCAGCTAGCACTACAACAGCTTGAGACAGCAAGATAGGAATTAAAGAAATCCTTGACCGCAAGGAAAGATTTGGCCAAACAAATGAATGACACTCATTATTAGGAAGAGGACACCACAAATCTATTCTAGAATGGAGATTCTACTAAGAGTGATGCAACAATAGAAGATCTACTGGAAAAGAACAGTGCACTATTTGAAGAAGTTGGAAACATAAAAAAGGAACAAGAAGCCCAACCAATAAGAATGTGTGAAGTTGTTGAACAAAAAAAGAAAGCCGAAGATGACAAGGCTATGACAAAAGAAGACAATAGAATGATGACTATCAGACTTGATGAAATAACACAAGATGTACAAACAATGACAATCAATAAAGTTGACATGGAAAATCAACTGCTACTTGTGAATTAGGAGATCAGCAGGAAAGACATGGAGATTGTAAATCTTAGATTTGAGAACAGTCAGTTGAAAGATGAATTGAGATCTGAGAAAGAACTTAAAAATAGAGTGAATGATCCCAATGTAGCTTTGAGCTACTTTGAACAACTAGAGGAAGCATCAAGAAGACCTAAAGATTCTTCTGGATTAGGTCACACTGAACAACATACAACCACTGAAGAAGGAGAATCATCTAAGATAGGTGAAAGAAGGTATGAAAAACCAAGAAACAAAAAACCAGTTGTCACCACTATGGGAAACCAGGTCATACAGCAAACATTTTCTGAAGCAAAAATGGTAAGTCTAATCCTAAAACTAACTTTAACAGTTATTGCTTTAACTGTAATAAGTTTGGACATCAATCACGTGAATGTAAGTCAAAGGAAAGCAATGCACCTTCCTCACCTAGACTCAATGGTAATTTTTATAACTATCAGAAATATGCTCATAGAGCACAAGATTGCAGATCTAAAGATAAACAACAATGGACATCAAAGGCACAAGAGAAATCACCAAGAAAAGGCAATACTTACAATTGGGACTACAAAACATGGCATAGTTGTCATTACTGTGGTGAGTATGAACATGTTCCAAAAAAGTGCATAAGGACACATTTCAGAGGAAAGTCTAAGAGTTAGATGAATGGAAGCCTAGTTTGTCACAGTTGTCTGAAAATTGGTCATACAAGGAAATATTGTAAGACTAGGGTACCTGCTCCTACTGTTGAGAAAATTAGAGCACAGATGAACTAGACATGGGTTAAGAAATCTGAACCATGCAGTAGTGAAGCTAGTATAGCCAAGGTCACCCAATCTAATGGATTAGGTGATCACATCATATCCAACTAAGAAAAAGAGGTATGGAAGGAACTGTATCTAAAATTATTATCTTACATTAGTTCCTAACATAAAATATGCCAAAGTCCATATTTGCATATGTTAAGATGCACCAGGACACATTTTGAAGAAAAAAATTCCGAGAAGAGCCAATTGCACTATAGGTGTCGAGCACCAGTCATGGACACTAAGGCCAAGTTCTTTAGTGTGTGTCGATTTTGTTGGTTGAGTAAGTTCTATGATGGCCGAGTTTAGTGAGCCGAGTGGGATGCAAGTTGTGTTAGAAATCTGAGGATAGCTGGCTTGCACTAACTCAATGGGAAGAACATTTATTTCTTACCTACCTTGACCTTTCAAAGTCTATAAAGGATGAACATTTTATTCTTCGTTTTTACCTTGCAATTTTCAATATTTACAGAGCGATTGAAGAAGTTGCAAAATTGATCTTAATGGAATTAGCATCGAAGATTTTGTTAGTGTATCATCAGTAATCCTAAGGTGAATAGTGAAAAGTGCTACTTGCCAAGGTACTCTATTCTTCATTTTTTGAACCCTAATTTCAATATTATGGCTGCAAGCTCTTCTGCACCAGTCAGAGGTATGGAGGAAGAAAAAAAGAAAATTTAGTTAGTACAGAATGATGAATGTGCACCTCTCAATTTTTGAGACATTCCTGAAAGTGTGATTCAGAGTGATCTGACTGGAGATCTCTCATCCATTCCACCAAAGGTACTCATGATCCACGATGTAAGATCTTGTTCCATGGTTAAAATTGGTGAAGTAGGTGATAGTGAACTAAGAAAATCCTACAGCAAAATATGTGTTAATGGAGTTCTGAAGGGAGAATTCAAGAATTTAGCTGACAAAGGGTTAACTCGTGCCCTATATTTCCCACAAGGTTGCAAAGATGAATGGATTAAGGTTATTCTTAGTCAAGTTCATGATATGTGTATGTGGTTAGACAATGGACCAATCAATAACTAAAAACATGATTCATTGAGTGACTAGATATCCTGTTGTTAACGGGAAACAGACAATGAGAGATAACAGTAAAGAGGAAATTACACTGAACACTGGAGTTGTATGGAACAACAGAGGTATGACTATCTCTATAATTAAATACCTAGAACTTGATTTTGGAGTAAGAGTAATCACACATAAGTTCTATCAGTCGATTCGACTGGATAGTGTTCCTTGTATAGTCATTGACCAGGCATGGAAGATTGTTAAGAAGAATCATACATATGATCTTTCCAAGCTACAACAAACACAACTAGCCAAGAACCTAGCATCAATTAGAAAAGTTAAGAGCTGATCATGTGAGTTTGGTTCCTTACTAGTCTATATATTTTTCTACATTCAGAATACATTTTCTACATTGGGAGATATTGTTTGGAAAAAGGATAGACCCATTACAGTTCAGATAAGTGAATGCAGTGAGAAATTAGGAAGTAATTTTAATAGCATTATGGGGAGCTATTTTGTCAAATTTAAAAATAAAATGAGATTAAGGACTAGGATTCCTAGATCACTAGTGGAGAAACACTATGAAGAAATTTGTTTTCTAGTTGATATAGATAACACATATATCCAAGCTGTGACACCTAGGGTAGCATGTTTAGAACCATTTCCTTATGAAATTAACATTGATGAAGCATCAGAAGCCATCATTGCACTCCTAGCCGAGGCAATTGATACTACAGCAGAAAGATTTGGTTATTTTGATGAAGCAAAAGTAAAAATTTCAAGAAGTTTGAAGGAGGGAACCATGGAGAGAAAAAGGAAGAAGATTGTGAAAAATATGAAGAAAATGGTTGGTTTTAATAGTGATGAAGAACCTAAGGATGCACCTATAGGCCTATCCACTGGACAAGGAGAAGATATATCTACAGAAGAGGAAGTCAGTGCATTTGAGGAGATCACTGAGAAAGCTAAGGGTAAGAAACCAGCAATTGTCATAGTAATGAAGTCGAGTAAAGCTAAACCTAAGGTTACACCTCCTGTAGCTAATTGTCTAAGGACTAGAGAATCTACTGTTACTTCTCCAGTAGTACAAAAAAAAGTGTATGGAAAGAAGAAGGTTGGGGAAAGCAGTTCTGGAAAGAAAGCTAAAATTGCTCCTAAGGCTAAGCTGAGTAAACCAGTAAAGAGACCAAGGAGGAAACTACACTTGGAGACAGATAGTGATGATGAAAAGACTGAGATTAATGAACCCAGCAACATACCTATAGCACAATTCAATAAACCAACTAATATTGATTAGGTATGTGACAATTTGAGAAATTCAATAGGGTTAGCTACTTTCAAATTCATTAAGTATGAGAAACTGGGTATTGGAGACAAGCATAAAGTTCAGGAAGCACTTTTAGATATGATGAGTAATTTTAAGTTAACTCCTATAGAGATAGGAAACCATGTGCTAAATGAATTATATGAGTTTCTATTGAGCAAATGGGAATTTGCACTTACTACAGAGAGATAGATCAGGGAAGGCACTTTATCCAAAGTGATACCTGAGTTGATATCAAAACAGTGAGAAACATTCATTGAAGAATATAAGAATAGGTTTGTTCCTAAGCTAAGAGGTTATACTATTTTGAAAAATGATATTGAAGGATTAGTATAGTAGAGTACTATGATTTGGAAGGAAATCTTTGGACTAATAGTTCCAAAAGACAAGAAATTTGATGAAGGTATATCTGATCAAAAGGCAAAAGAAGTGGAGATTACCCCTGAGCCACAGATGACACAAGATCAAATTGCTACTAAAAAGGATAAAGATGCATTAGACTCAGAAAAATTTGTTGATCTGACTGCAAACAGTCCAATTGACTTCACAATTGATGATTCCAGCAATTTGAATGGTGAGGGATAGGATATGTCAAGTGGTACAAACACTAAGTCACCTATTAGGGAAATTGAGACTGAAGGAGGAAAGGCCACTGCATCTGAAGAGAAAATTGATGAGATAATTGAAGTAATCAATGATCAGATAGGTGAAGACAAAAATAAAACAGATGCACAAGAGGTAACTTCACAAAATCCACCTATTTTAGAGATTGTAAAAATAGTTTTAGATAGTGGAGTAGTGATGAAGGATAATGTAATAAGGAACAAGAGGCACTGCAAGTGTTGGTTGATCTACCACACTCTGCATCATCCACTCCCATAGGTCCTAAAACTGGAAGTATGCCTGATCCACAGACAATATTGATAGAATTGAAAGAGGTCATGGATATTGATACTATCATAGGAAAAGGTATTGATAAAATGTAGCCAAGTATCAGCTCACCAGAATTGAAGAGAAGGAAAATTATGAAGAAGTCCCAAATTCTCAATGTCACATTAGATGAGGTAATTGTGATTCCACAATGGGATCCCAATGAATTTTCTTTTGAACAAATAGGGACTCTTCAGGAATTACTTAAGAGGAAGAAGAGACAGGAAGCAATGAAAATAGAATAGAAGCAAAAGCAAAAGCAAGTATTGCATGACATCAAGGATATATTTGCAAAGGCTTTTGACTTAAAAGATGAAATGCCTCAAGCTCCCATTATTGATCAGTTAGTTCACATTGTATAGAAGGTAACTGATGATGACATAAATAGCAATGAAAAACTTCTACAATGGCCCAAGAGGAGACTCGAGAGCAAAGTTTTGGAGAAAATCTCAGAAGAGATTGCAACGAAACAGGTTGAACTTTCTACTCTTATAGACATTTTGGAGAAAGTTATAGAAAACATTTATTCTTTGTATAGGAAGCTATGTGATGTTGAATTCTTCACAAAGGATAATCTACAGCTTGTTGAGAAGCTATAGTTAGATTTGAAATCAATTCGAAATACTTTGGGTAATGATGCTACCTCCAGCTCCTTACATTATACTAAGCTGATCAATGCACAACGTAGAATAGCCGAGCTTATGGATGAAGATGGTTGGATTAGGGCCAAATTGATCACCATTCAGACAAGCCTTTTGCCTCACTTGGAGGTAATACAGAAGGAACTTTCTGCTGCAAAAGAATTATCACAGAGAAATGCAAATCTCTCAACTACATAAAGTTTAGTGAGTCTAGCTACCGAGCTAGAGATAAAATTGGAAATTATGAAGATTGCTAAGGAAAGTTTGGATACTACATTTGCATCCACCCTACAGCTTCATAAACAATTTTTGGACAAGTATAACTTAACCTCACCTGCAATCAGTGACAAAAACAAGGGGGAAGTTGGAAAGGATATAGTATGATAACTCAGTACAAAACATGTACATTTGTATATATTTTGAAGGCATGTATTTTATGTAGCTTTTTGTATGTATAATTCTGAGTATATTCCTTGGTGGAGTACTTAGTATACTTAGGTAACATTTTGATGAAATGAAATGAAGAAATGATAAGTGTATTTTTTCCACTAATATCAAAGGGGGAGATTGTTAATCTCTAAGTTCTGTTGATGATTAGTGACCAACACTTAGTCATTCACTTAGGCAGTTTTAGTTGGCTATCACTGTGGCCGAGCTAAAACTATCCATGGCCGAGCCACATTGCCAAGAAGTATTCAAGTTTCCAAGTTGTATCATGCCGAGCTGAGTAGGATACTTAGTTCTGAGTGACAAAGATGTTAAGTGCCAAGCAGAATAGTTTTTGTATACATGTCTGGAATGATTTAAACTTTGAGGATAAGTATTTAGGCTGACTTGTATAAGCTTTTTGGGCCGACTTATGTACGCATTTAATATTTTCCTATGGATTTAGTTATGCATTTAATTGTTGTATCCTATGCATGACCTATTATAATCATTAATCGTAATGTCTTGGAGACATAAGTATTAGATCTTGATCATTGATCTAGATCTCGCTACCAGACTTGAATAGATATACAAGATTGCTTCTAAACCCTATTTTGTAAGAGCGTGGAGAAAAGTGGTGACTGTATTTTGAAGTGAAATGCATAGAGGGTTATTTTGTTAAGAAGCATAGATCAAGCAGAGTGACAACACAGTGAACAGCAGAGTAAAGACATATCAGATTGTGAGATCACAGAAGGTATTGGAAAGAGGAGATCTGTTATCAACATCTAAGTGCATAATGAAGGATCATTACTTGAAACATTCTAATCATTGTATCAGGTGAAAATATCTTCACAGAGTGGTTCTAGCAGACCTTTCTAAATCTCCTAACAAAGTGCTTACTTTATTGTAAGTTGAAATCCTTTCAAAGGGTAGATTGTAATGATCTTTAGCTCTTAACCGGGTAGACCTTTAACTAGGTAGATTGCATTTTGTAATCAACTTTTGTAGCCCTAACAGGCACACTTTATTGTTGCAGTAGTGAAGAATTTTGTGGGTGTCATCCCCACCCCAGTTTTACCTATTTGGGTTTCTGGGTTACCAA
>MU218803.1:279955-299621 GCA_018584345.1 Thuja plicata | reverse complement strand
TTGAAGATCTAATTCACCCCCCCCCCCCCCTCAATATCTTGCTTTCCCATTATTGTATTTCCAACAGTGTTTCAATAATAGGAGGGTATAAATTCTTACTTGTGTTTAGTATATCCTATGAGTTCCAAGAAATTTAATTTATATATCCAATTTGAATTAGTATAAATTGCATGTGATATTTTACCCAAACTATAAGGGAGAAAGTAATTTTGAGCCCCTAACTCTTGCATTGTCAATCTTGATGGATGAGGTGTCTCGTGAAGCATGATCATTACAATCATGCTAACACACATATCAATGATGATTGAATGCAAATTTGTAGATAGATATGATTAACTTCAATTGTCTTGCAACATTAAAAATGTCTATTAGTTATAGATCATAAACACATTAGATATAATAAATCAATTTAAAATAATCATAGTAATTTATTTATTAACAAATATTCATCACTACTAATACAAAAAATTAAAATTAATTACATGATTGATTCGTCTTTCCTAAAAACTATCATTTTGAATTCAAGGTTGAAATATGATAATATTTTTTCATTCTGATACGTGTTTTCTTGGGAACAACAAAATCACCTATACTCGATACAAATTTTCTTTTTGTTAACCATTTTGCACCCTTATTTGCAATAAATAGATCATTCTAAGAATTTTGATGCTCTAAATAATATATTACTAAAAACTAAAGAATATTCTTGTAAACTTGTACTCATTATTGTGCAGCATATATTTGGATGCAAAATTGTATAGGCTACAAGGTAAAGTGTATTTTGTACAACTTTCATTATTGAAAGAAAAAAATGAACTTATGTGGTCAAACATATAACTCAATTTAAATCATGTTTGGTTATTCAATGGAAGAATTATTTTATGAATAAACCTTTGGAGGCATAATTTAATCAAGATTTCTCTTTTAGATGGTTACCTTTAATGGGTTTCATAGTAAACCTATTGTATTGTATGGTGTGCTTCATGACATGACCTTTTAATGTTTTCCTTTGATTTTTTGTTCTACGTAGTGTATTGGTGGAATGTGGTGGCATTTTCATGCCTCTACGAGCTTTGAAGACTTCCCAACTATAATGATTAATTTTATATGTTTATGATATACATGATTTGTATTGATTAGAAATTATTGATCTTAAAGAAAATCTTAAGAAAATTAATTTTTATTAAATTAGATCCAACTTGTTCTTTTAAGAAGTTTTCATATGTCAAACATTTATTGTGGGAGAACAAATTAAAATTTTATGTGTCATCATTCATATGCGACAAACCCAAAACCCTTATCCAACTATCTCACATGGCCAAGCTTTAAGAAGTTACCATTTCTTTCTTATTTATGATTGTAATTTGTTCAGTTTGTTGCAATCGGGGATAAACTAATTGGAAGGAGCAAACTGTCTACCACAACAATATTTATAGTTAGTATTACATATATACATACATACATACATACATACATACATGCATGCATGCATACATACATATACATATATGCATACATATATTCACACACACACAAACATGTATATGTATATCTATATGTAGATGTATGTTGTTAGAATATTTAATATTTAATTTTATTTTAATTAGGAGATTCCTATGGAATCCCTACATGTGTTTTATCTTCTAGTGGAAGGACAACTCATTTTATGTAATTCCTTTAATAAGGAAATTATTTTATTCCTCCTTGAGAGGATTTTGACACATGTCAAATACACTTATGAATGGTGGCATTCATAATCTTGGGAGTTACTTTCTAACTTCTTTCTCTCATCTCTATTTAAGAGATCCTCCTCCTCTCATTTCATGATGTAAGGATGAAGGATGAAGTTATTGTAATGTGCATCTTTCTCTCTTTCTCTCTCTCTCTTTTCTCTCTTTAAGCTATGGCCTCATTCATAATCACAAAGGGGTTTTTCTTTGATTTTCCCCTTATAAAATATCTTGTCTCCTTTGTCTTTGGCTCTTTTGATGAATGCTCTTGGATTTGGTTTTCTCATGGTAACATTTCTCTCTTACCTAGCTCTCTTAGATTGTTTAAGTTCCTTTTCTCTTCTATTGTTATTTCTTACATGGTATCAGAGCAGGTTACTAATCCTTATTTTGAGTAGGAAGGTGTTGGAGGTTATCATTCATGGAGCACTTCTTGTTTGGAGGTTTTTATCTAATCTATGGTTTTGCAGATTTAATACTTTGTTGTAGATTTAACATTTGTTGTAGGTTTTTCATTTTTTAAAATCTAACATCTTTTTGTAAATCTAACTTTTTCTGGATGGCTTACTGCAAGATCTAAGTCTTTTCATATCTATTTCAATTTTTTTTGAGCTCTAATCCCACCCTGTGTCGGGAAATCGCAAGGGTTTTCTTTTTCATGCATTTTCATCTATTTTTCTAACTATCTCATTTGCAAGGTTATAACTTATATTCAGATTTATATATTTCAAGTTTTTTAATATATTCAACATCTCTTAAATTTGTTATCTCTATCATTTTGCTAAATCTGTATATCTAACATTTTTATTGTAGCATTTACATTATATCTCATATTCATCAATTTTTTGTACTCAAATCTAACATATCTTCTTTTAATTTGTTGTTTAAAGATTTCATTTTCATATTCTTGCAGGTTTTAATTTATCTCTAACTTTGTTGATATCGTATTATAAAGCTATTCTCTTATCTTTTTTAATCTATGCATGTTTATATCTGTGTTGGTTGTTTTATTTCTCTATGTGGTTGCAGGCATTTAAATATGCTCTATTTAAATTTATATTCTTCTATGTGTTTCTTTTTTCTTCTTCGTTGCTAGTTATACCTGCTTTATATCACTCATCGTAGCAGCATATGTAAAAATGTTTTTTTGGCAGCTCTCATCATTTTAAATGTTTTCTATCAAAACTTTTTTTTGTAGCAACTCTTTTTTTATGTGGTTGTTGTTAATAATGCAACATTTCTTCCACTTGTGCAGCATTTCTTAGCATTTAGTTTGTCAAGCCTTAGTTTGTTTATCGCAGTGTTTATAGTTCACTCTTGCAGTCATTCATCATTTATCTCACTCTGTCTTCCCTGGGCCTTTCTCTTCTTATACCAGTTTCCTCATTATCATTTTCTTCCTTTGGTCTTTGGTCTTTGGTCTTACATTTTATGATGTTTCTCCTATTCTAACATTTTTTTGTCTCTTCCTCGTAATTATTATTATTCTCTTACAAGTTATCTTTACATATACATTTTGTTTTGAGCTTTTATAACCATTTTTTATAAACTTCTTTGAAGTTCTATTAAACGTCTTTTTGATTATATTTTCAATAGAATCTTTGGTCATTTTAAACTGTTCATTTCATCGGTTCATTATAATTATTTCATATTTTTTTAATAACATTTTATTCCAGCTGGTCTAAAATTGCATTTAGCAAAAATGTTTTTCTCTTTCAAATCATTTTTTTCCTTCATTTAAATCACTTTTCTTTTGTTTCTCTTCATCTTGTTTCATTCTTAGTGTAGCACCCCATTCTAAGCACAGCTTTTGTTAAAATTAATAGAAACAATAATATCCAAACCCAAATCATATTCCAATGTAGGTTTCTTACTTGCTTTCACCTTGGTGCGCAACATCTCACTCCTCCCCACGCGCTCATTCTACCTTGGTGGACAGCATCAGATTTGTACAGTTTCTTTCATATTTTCTCTCAGCTTTGACTAATACTGCTTCTAATCCTTGCTTGCAATTCTTCATGTGCGCTGCCATTTTTTTAAAACTATTTTGCAATTCTTCTGTTCATGCGCAAAATAGAAGCAGACCTTAACTCAGATCCATTAGTATTTCTCTTTGTATATTTCTTTTCCTCTGTGCACATTCTAGTCATTCATCATTTTCTACATGTATCGTTAAACTTGCCTTTTACTGTTTCTGGTATCAACATATTTCATTCTCTGTGATCACATGTAGTTGAAAGGATTCTTTTGCATCATTTTGGTACTATTGTTATGCTTTTTGTAGGGGAGAATAGATTGATATTATTGATCTGATGTTATTTGGTATTTGGTGTATCATTTTTGTAACTATTGGTATTTGGTGGTTGGTTATAAGGAGACCGGCTTGCCTTCTCTGAATAGGATTCTTTCTTCTTTGAGCAAGAAAAGATTAATTATACTTTTCTGAGCAGGAATCTTCCTTATATTTATTATATTTTTCTGAATATAACAACATTCTAGGTTTTTTTGCCTTTAGTTTCTCTGCATTTCAGTTAAATTATTTAGCATTGACCATTGTAACTTACTCCTACAGCATCATTATTTCTCAGCTCATCATTATTTTCTCTTATCTTTTCTTAGCGTAATTTTGATTCTCTTTTGATAATCATAATACATTGTTTGTAATATATTTCTTTTCTCTTATTCATAATTTATTTTAATGTTAATTATTTCTATCTTATTATTTTAATCTTTTTAAAAAAATTATTTAACAAAAAATTTTAAAACAAAGTTTTTTTTAGATATTTATTAAAATTTATTAACTAATTTTTTTAACTATTAAAAATTTGTTTAAGGAAATCAATTTTTTTTTGTAATTTAATCTTTTTTTAAAACTAAATGTATTTTCTTAGCTATATAATATCATTTTATTTTTCTTCAAAATTGGATTTTTTTATTCAAGTAAAGGGGGTAATTTTATTTTAGCTAACAAAATGTTTAATTTTTTGAAATTATATCAATATTAGTTTAGCATGTACAACCTGAGTTGGACTAGTGGTGGAGAACTTGTACTCTTGAAAGAGAGATCACAAGTTCAAATCCCACTGGGGGGTAGGGTATGTACCCTCCCGCAAGGAGTACGAGGTAGTCTCATATTGTTGTCACCATATGTAGACCAAAAAACATATGACTGGTATTGTGGACTATAAAAGATCCTTTCCTTTCCTTTTTCATTTTTTTCATGGGAAAAATATTTTTCATACTACTTTAAACAAGGCGGTAATTAATTTTAATTGAGAAAGGAGGTAATTTCTTGCATTTATGTCAACCTTTTTATGCAATATGGTAATTGATCCAACTCTTGTTTTAAGGAGCAAAAAGATATGTGAGATATGTATGATCCATTGCACCTAGAGTTATTGTTGATACCAAAATTATATTTTGTTCATGTATTACATGAATTATCTAACAATGTTGCCTTCCATAAAGTTATTTCAACATTTTTAAATTTTCTAAAATATTAAGCTCCTCACTTAATTTTATCGTTTACCTTTCAGTTAAACTGAACTTCAACTTATAATTCTATATAATTTTATTTATTTATTATCTTCTTTGCTCAATTCTAATTTATTTCACTTCAAATTGTTAATATTACCTTTATTTAAACTATACACTTTTGTATTTTGTTTACTCGATTAGTCTAGGTATTTTCAATTCTAAATTTCTTTATGATCAAGCAATTAAGTTCTCATATTCAACTTCAATGGAGTTTTCTAACTGATATCCATATCCTTATGTTTCTCTTCATTTATCTCTTCGTTATCTCCAATTATTCAGGATTATGAGCTTATCTTACACTATTGCCTTCATGAGTATAATTACTAATTTTAGTGATGAGTTTGATTTAATATGTTTTTCACATAGTTGCAATTTATTCTTTGAGGAGCATCTCTTCATGCACATAGTTGCATTTTATGGTTTTATACCATTCATTAATATACATTTTGCTTCATCTTGTCAGTTGCAATGGGATGCACTTACTTCAGTTGATGTTGATTAACTTGTTCCATTTTTAAGTTGCACTGGGATGCACTTAATTCAGTTGATGTTGATCAACTTGTTTCATTTGTAAGTTGCATTGGGATGCACTTACTTTAGTTGATGGTTATCAACTTTTTCCATTTGTAAGTTGCATTGGATGATTCTTTATTATGTTCCTTAGTGAGAAGATGGTTCTTTATTCTGTTCCTCAATGAGAGGATGATTTTTCATGGGTTTCCCTATTGTTTCACATTTTCTTGAAGGAAATATATTATTACTTCTCATAATCTTGTAGATTATGGTTCACAACGGTAAACATGCTTGGAAATCAGGATCTTGAGTTAATTTGGTGCTTGAGTCACTTATTCTACTGATTTATCATTGTCTCTCTCATATTTATTTATTTATTAACATGATAATGCACCAGGTATTCTTCATTTCTTAGATCATACGTCATGTAGGTGATGGAGTTGAGACTCAGTCACTTGTAGTGGGATGACTCATTAGTGGACTGTCTATATCCATGTGATTGATGCAATGTTGATGCAGGTTTTCATTAGTTAACCTTGTATGTGGTCATTTGTGTATTATTATATTTCTTTCATGAAAGTATTGATTAATTATTTCATACCTAACATTTTCATTTTGAACCTTTGAGCATTTAGTCTATCTTGATATCATGTTAGCTCCATTTTATTTTGGTGAACAAATTGTTAGAGTAATTATTTATTTACACTTATTAATTAGATCACTTTGATTTAATTAATTAAGTTTTTATTACTCTAGTTTACTTAAGCTATCTCTTAGGTGCATTATAATTAATATTTATATTAATTATTAATGTGCAACCTAGATTTTCTAGTTTTAGGGTTTCGTTCACCTTTATAGGTTAAAATTTGTAGTTTCTTTTTCATTAATTCAGATTACAATTTAGCTCTCACTTCTTGAGCAACTTCTGAGTTCTTCTCCTTCCCTCTTCCTGCTTCTTTCTTGTTACAGGTTTCTTGCATGTAGGTGTTCTTCGGGTTCTATGGATTTGCCTCTCAAATCCTACATGGTATCAGAGCTTCCCTGCTACTACCTAGTCTGAAGGTTTTTTGAAGTTATTATTTGAAGAAGAAAACCATAGCTTCTCTAGGGTTTTTTCTTCAATCTAGAGGAGGCACTTTTGTCTGGAGAATTTTGAGCAAAAATAGATGGTGTTATTGCGTTTAGAGGGCCTAGGAGATCAACTTTTCATATAAAGTTGGCCATATTTGGCCACAGTAGCTTCTAAAAAAAATTCTTGCCCTCAGGTTGTATGACATGCTTCCTGAGAAAAAAATTCAAACAAATATTAAAAAACCCTTTTTAGGGCACTTTTCAGATGCTGCCAGTAGCACAGCTAGTGCACCACCACCACGCCACCCCAGCACCACCACAGCGTGGCCCCCGTTGGTGCGCCACCAACAGGCTGCCCAGCAGCCGCCATCAGCAAACTGCCTCCCAGCCGCCACCCGACTGTCACCTCCACTGGTCAGTGCCATCGCTCCACCACCCATGTGCCACCGACTGTCACACCCCCCCGTGATGTCATCATTTCGGGGGGTGACATCATCTTTCTGGCCATTTTCAAAATTTCCCAGTGAGCTCAGTTTTTTTCGGTGACCAGAAAATTTTTCTGGCAAGACAGACCTGTGACGTGCAGACAGCCGTCAATTTTTTTCCCGAAAACTACGACAGTCATTTGACCATCAAATTTTTTGTCATGATTGGTTTTTTCCAAAGAGCTATTTTTCAGAGGCATAGTTGGTTTTTTGGCCGTAACTTGTGCATACGGTGTCCATTTTTGGAAAACAAAATATCACCGGAAAGGTGTTTCCAAGGTGGACATGATGGTGTTGGTCTTGTTTTATGATTCGACTGTTTGAACTCTCTTTTATGCATTGAAGTAGAGGCTTCAGTTTCCTCCCTCTCTGCATCTGGCATCCAGGTTTTGTTCTCATTTTTTGTGCTTTCTATACTTATTTATTTGTTGTACAGGGGGATAGAATTATATATTATGGGGGGTGCATTTTATTTTTGTAATTTAATTCAAAAATGACCCTTCTACTTTTGTCTACTTCTTCTCTCAATGTCAGAACCCACTGTGGCCCAGCTGACACCACACAATTATCACACCTAGAAAGCACACATGACTAGGCTACTCATGTCACATGGCTTATGGTCATGTCTAGATGAGAACCAACCTATTCTACAACATCCATTTGAGGTCCTTCAGCATAGGAACAAAATGGATGAAGCCATGGGTTTGATTGCACTACACATTTCAGACAGACTCTTGTTTAATCTGGATGGTTTGACCACTCCTCGCACCTATTGGGGAAAGTTTGCGGATATTTTTGGCATAGTGAATGCATTTAGGGCACTTTAGCTTGATGCAGAGTTGACATCCTTGTCTCCTGATATTTTTCCACCATTGAGGACTTCTTGATGAAGTTCAATTCTCTCCGATCACTTTTACAGGGATGTGGGAAGACCAAATTAGATAATGAGTGTATCTTTCTGATGCTCTCAAAGCTTCATGGAGAGTTCCAAATTTTCTCCTCCACTTTCTATTCCACTATGGATTCCTTGGGTCCTAGGAACAATATGTCTTGCTTTGTGGCCTTCTATGATCGGTTGACTCAAGAGCTACCAAAGATTCAACAGTTGAATTATGCTTTAGGTTATATGAGTCATGCCTTGGTTGCTCACCCATATCCATGGAAATCAGAGCAGAAATAGGTATCATCATCCATAGAATCTTGGAAGGATTCTCCTTCCCAGCATTCCTTTGGCCCACCTCCTTCACCTAAGGGGAAATCAAAGATAGACAAACCCAAGTGTACTTATTGCAATAAGTTCAATCATGATGAGTCTCAATGCTTTTAGAAGAAGGTAGATGGATATGCCCAATAGATTGCTGATTTGAAAGCTCTTCTTTATAAGAGAAACATTGATATTCCTTCTTCCTCTTCTTTCTAGTCTTCTTCATCATCATCTCAGACAGATGGGTTAGACAATGGAAAGGGTTATGCCTTATGTGCATCTTCTATAGCTCCCTCTTCTAGGTGGTTTTTGGATTCCGGTGCTCCACATCATATGGCATCTTCTCAGAGTTCCTTCTCATCTTTTGCGGCCTCTCCTACCCCACACATCTTGATGGGGAATGACACTGTTATGCCTGTGTTTGGTCAGGGTTCTATTGACATTGATGGTGGTGCATTCCATGATGTACTATGTATTCCATCCTTGTCATCGAACCTTCTCTCCATTTATCAAATTACTCACAGTGGGATAGAGATGACAGTTGAGTTCACTGCAGATTCTATACACATCTAAGATAGTGTGAATGGCCACATTGTTTCTATAGGGATAGTTTATTATGCCACCCACCTGTACTCCTTCTCCCATTTTGGTCCACCATCTCCTGTGTCAGAGAATATCTCTCCTACTTCACAAGTGCCTAGTGAGAAGAATTCAAGTCACCTAAACTTCTATGTTTCTTCTGAGATCAGTGTTGTGGCTTCTCCACCTCCTCCTCCTATTGGGTTTGCCTTTGTTCAGCATGATTCTTCTTTAGCAGTCCCTGTTATGGTCATTCCTTACATCAGGCCTTCCCCTCCAGTTGTTGAGGGAATATTCAAGGACATACATCTCCTCCCAGCTAATAGATTCAACCCATATATTGGCCCACCTTCATTGGGGATTCCGTTCTAGGAATCTTATTCATTCTCCTTTGAACACCATCTCGGCCTTCAGGTTTCACTTCTCATTCAGGGGTTTCCTTGTTACTCTATACCTCTATTTCTTCCACATTAGAGTTCCATTGGTTTGATCATTCCTATAGGGGTTCCATCATTCTAGGGGGGCTTTGGTGTCTCATCCCTCTCTCATGGGGGTTTGATTGTACTTATGGTTTTTTGAGAGTCCCTTGAGCCATTCTTTTCTGCATTTTCTTCTATCTCTTCTTGGAGTAGGGTTTTTCCCATGTGGTTTTCTCTATTTCTCCACTTTACAGAGATATGGTTGTGCTTGGGTACCTGATCAGGCCTTGTTTCCATGACCCTTTTTTCCTACTTTCATAGATGTGCTAGGTTAGCTTACCTCCTGAGCTTCGCTTAAGGGGGGTGTTAGAGTAATTATCTATTTACACTTATTAATTAGATCACTTTGATTTAATTAATTAAGTTGTTTGTTACTCTAGATTACTTAAGCTATCTCTTAGGTGTATTATAATTAATATTTATATTAATTATTAATGTGCAACCTATCTTTTCTAGTTTTAGGGTTTCGTTCACCTTTATAGGTTGAACTTTGTAGTTTCTTTTTCATTAATTTAGATTACAATTTAGCTCTCACTTCTTGAGCAACTTTTGAATTCTTGTCCTTCCCTCTTCCTGCTTCTTTCTTGTTATAGTTTTCTTGCATGTAGGTGTTCTTTGGGTTGTATGGATTTGCCTCTTAAATCCTACACAAATTACATTTGTCTTTATCTCTAACTCAATTTTCACCATGAGATTTTCCTTAAAATTATACTTTGATGTTACAAATTTCAAAAGATATACTAACTTGAATATTAGAATGAATTCTACTTGTGGATAGTTGCCTTGTTTTCTTTTTCTATGTTTCAAGTGATCCATCAAGGCCCAATAAAGAAATAAATTAATTTTCACATGTCCTATGTATCACAAGACTACTTGAAGATATGCATATAGTTGCACTTGAACACATTTTAAGGAATCGTCCACTTCTCTTGGCTCTACCAAAGCTGCTTGTACATCACATTTCCAAAAGACCACTTGCAAACTTGAAGACGATACAATTTCTTCCTTATATTGAAGATCAAGTTGCAGATTTTTGTAAAAATTGGGTTGCATACCCCTTATTGTAATCACCCCAAGTAAACATTAAAGGAGGGCATTATAATATCTAATCTTTACTTTTATTTTAATTAGGAGATTCCTATGAAATCCCTACATGGATTTTTTCCTCTAGTGAGAGGACAACTCATTTTATGTAATTCCTTTAATAAGGAAATTAGTTTATTCCTCCTTAAGACGATTTCAAAACATGTCACACACACTTATGAATGGTGGAATTCATAGTCTTGGGAGTTACATTCTAACTCCTCTCTCTCATCTCTATTTAAGAGATGCTCCTCTCTCATTTCATGATGCAAGGATGAAGGGTGAAGTTATTGTAATGTTCATCTCTCTCTCTCTCTCTCTCTCTCTCTCTCTCTCTCTCTATATATATATATATATATTCTCTCTTTGGGCTATGGCCTCATTCATAATATCACAAAGGGGTTTTTCTTTGCTTTTCCCCTTATAAAATATCTTGTCTCCTTTGTCTTTGGCTCTTTTGATGAATGCTTTTGGATTTGGTTTTCTCATGGTAACATTTCTCTCTTACCTAGCTCTCTTGGATTGTTTAAGTTCCTTTGCTCTTCCATTATTATTTCTTACATATATGTACATGTATGTGTGTAGATTTATATGTATATAGATTATATACATATATCTATCAGTAATTACACCAAGTTGTGGGTTAGAAAAGTGGCCACATGCAAAAAACAAAACTCAAAAAATTACAAAACCTATACGGGATATTTGAAATTCAAAATATTTAGGCTTGGTAAAATTGAGCCTTAAAAATCCAATTTAAAAATATTTAAAGTTCTTCATAACCTGCATGGGTTATGATGAACTATAAGTTTTTTAAAACCCATGGCCAAAGCTCATTGTTAACATAAAAAATGGCTTGATAGCAGGTAAGAGGGTCCCAAAAACACAAGAACTCATGTGTGTCCCATTGTCAATTACATTTTATTAGTGTTTAGAACAATTTTCAACCATGCTACGTCGTCGAACAAGTAATTATTTGTTGTTTTTATTTTTTTATTTGAACTTGAATTGAAGTAGGGTTTTTTTAATTAATTATTTTTTTAATATTTGATGTCAAATTCTTAAAACAATCCCAGACAAAAAATACCTCTTCCTCCACAACCAACATAAGAAAACCTTGAAAATGTTGCACATCATCAACAACAAAACCCTCAATACGTTTCCCCACAACCACTAGAAAACCATTGAAATGTTTCTCTTGAACAACCACCGCCACCCCAAAACTCTTTACATCCTCTAGTAGATCATGTACAAGCCACACATAAGGATCTTATTAATCACATGATACAAAACTCTACCCAAGTTTCTATATTAATGAACAGGTTAAGGTCCTCTAGTCAGGAGCACCATTCATCCCTAACCAAAACCCTAGAAACAATGGCCAATAGTGTGAATGAGGTATCTAGACAGGTTAGAAAATGGGGTTCATGGAGGGATAGATGTCATGCCTTTTATTCAGATGGGTTGTCATATGATGAGGTGAAAATAAAGGGAATACTTAAAGATGACATATGTTCTCTTTTCATTGATCCTAAAACTAGTAACTATTAGAATTCATAGAATTCTATCACCAAGATCCACTATAGCAAAAACCTGTCACAAAAGCAAAGAATGGAGACACAACAAAGAATGATTTGAAAGGTGAAATATTCATTCAAAGAGGAAGTAATGAAATATAATGAGATCAAAACCTTATAAAGGTGATAAAAACCCTAAAAGGGTAAAACCTAGGTTGCATGATAATAATTAATAAAAGAATTAATTATTATATGCCTAAAGTTTATCTTAAGTAAACTAGAGATAATAAATGACTTAATAATTAAATCAAATGATTTAGTTAATAAGTGAATTATCTTATTACACTAACACCCCCCTTAAGATAAACTAAGGGAGTATCTAAAACCTAGAAACAACTACTGAAAGAAGGAAATGGGTCCTGACAACATGGCCTGATCAGGTACCCTATCACAACAAAATCCCTATAAAGTGGAGAAATAGAGAAAACCACATGGGAAAAACTCTACTCCAAAAAGAGAGAAAAATAATGTTGAAAAAAAACATGAAGGAAGGCCTCTCCTCACTGAGACCCCCCAAGGACAACTTCCTTCACCCGTAGCATGGAATGCAACTAAAGATAGCACAAAGATGCCAAAGGTTTAGTGAAGATGTTTATAAATTTCTCCTCTATATGTAGGTACTCCAAGATGAGAACACCATCCTAAATGAACTATCTAAAGAAGTGCATGTGGATCTCAATGTATTTAGTACACTGATGCTCCACTGGGTTGCAGGAAATATGTATGGCACTTTGATTGTCACACCAAAGAATAGTGGGACTATTAGGAGGAAACCCAAACTCAATCATCGACTGAAGAAGCCACAAAATATCCTGACTAGATAACACCATTGTGTAGTACTTAGCCTATGTAGATGATAATGCAGTTGCAGACTGCTTCTTGCAAGACCATATGATAGGATCAGAACCAAGGAAAAAAATAGCTAGAGGTAGACTTCTGATTGGTAGCATCACCAGCCTAATCTGAGTCAGTGAAGCCAATGAAGTGTGGGGAACCTGATGTGTAGTGAATTCCATAATGTGTAGTACCCCAAAGATACCACAAAATATGTTTGGTAGTTTTCCAATGGCTCTCATGAAGATCATGGGAGAACCTAGAGACAAGTCCAACCGTAAAGGAAAGATCAAGACAGGTGTGTGTCTAGTAAAAAAAATTTCCAATCAACTATCTATACAAATTAGATTCCACTAAAGATGTAGGACAAGTGGAAGACAACATGACACCTGACTGAAATGGTGTAGGTGTAGGCTTGCAAGAAAGCATGTCAAATAGGTGAAGCATATCAAGAGAATACTTATACTGAAAGAGTGAAATCTCATCAAAAGACTGAATAATTTGTAGGCCCAAAAAATAATGCAGAAGACTGAGATCTGTCATCTCAAACTACTCTAGAAATGCTCAATGTATATCCTGAATCATGGAGGATGAGCTACCTAAAATGAAAATATCATCAACATAAAGCACAAGTATGACTATGTCAACCCCCTGATGTTGAAGATACAATATGTAGTCAGAATGAAAATGTGTATAGTGTGTAGAAAGAAAGAAAGAGTCCATCTTCTTATACCAAGCCTGAGGATCTTGTTTGAGACCATATAATGAATGTTTAATCCTAAAAACTAAGGATGAGTCCTAAACAAAACCCTGGGGCTGCTCCATATAGATCTCCTCCTAGAGGTCCTCATGCAAGAAGGCACTCTTCACATCCATATGAAACATTTTCCATCCCTATGAAGCTACAAATGAAAGTGAAAGGGAAATAGAATTCATCTTGGCAATAGGAGCAAAGGTCTCTGAGTAATCAATACCCTCCACCTGATAAAACCCCTTTTCAATAAGATGAGCCTTATACTTGTCAATAGAGCCATCTATAGCATACTTGGTACTATACAACTACCAAAACCAAACCAACTTTATTCCTTTTGGAAGAGAACACAAATCCCAAGTATGATTCTTCATCAAAGAAGAGTACTCCTCATCCATAGCCCTATCCCACTTTATGTGACATGTCACCTCTAAAAACCTCTATGGGTCATCTAAAATAGAATGACTCAGAAGGATAGAACTAGATGTCTGAGCTTGAGTGTGATGTTTATATGTAGGATCACCTACCAAAGAACCTATTGCATCAACTGTAAAATGGGCCCACCTGGGAAAAATTGGATCAGGTATTGGTGGTAGAGATGGTGGATCATCATCATCATCATCATAAAAATAAAATGTATCCTCAAGAGATGAAGATGGAGGAGTAGATAGTTAGGTAGAATATGATCATGGAGAATCCATTAGAGGGTAGTGCTTATCAAACCGGACATCCTGTCAAAACAAGACCTCTCAGGAATTAGGATCAAACAACCTATACACATTGGAATCCTCACAGTAGCCAAAATATGATTGGTCGGCTCTTCCTCTCCATCAATTTTCTCTGAGAATCTAGAATAAATGCCCAAGCCTCACTACCAAAAACTCAGAATGTGGAAACATCAAGCTTGATCTGAGACCAAGCCTCCTCAGGAGTCATATGTCATAATCCCTTATGAGGCATCTGATTCTAAATATAGTTGGCACAATTGACTGTCTCATCCCAAAAATAAGGCTTCATAGCACAAGACTGGAGCATACAATTGGCCATCTCCCACAATATTATGTTCTTTCTCTCAGCAACATCATTCTGCTAAGGGGTGTATGGAACTGTCAACTGATGTTGTAAACCATGCTCATGGAAAAAATTATTGAAAGCCTAATTCACATACTCCCACCATTTTTTGTGTGTATCCTCCTAATAGAAAGACTAGATTGCTTCTCCACAAATGTATTGAAGACACAAAAGGTATCAAATAAATTAGACTTGTACTTGAGAAAATACCCCCAAGTACGCTTGGAGAAGTCATCCGTGAAAGTGAGTACATAGTGGGCCCCTAAAAATGGAGCCACAAATGAAATGAGATCACTATGTTACAAATCCAAGGGTGCCTTAGCATGAGTGGCTCAACCTATAGGAAAAGGATCCCTGTGATTTTTTCCAAGAGTATAGCCTTAACATACACCATCAGTACAAGAAATCATAGGAAACCCACTCACAAGTCTCTGTGTACTCATACATTGTAAGTATCTATAATTTAAATGGCCAAAATTCTCATTCCAAAGTCTTTTCACTATATCTGCATGTGCCACAAGAGAGACCCCAGAATTATCTAAAATCTCAAAGCAATCAAACGTTTAAAAGAGAGACTAAGGGTCAACACTGCCAGTAGCCACAATCATATCAAGATCATGGAGGTCTCGAATAACCACATCGTGTGGTGAGAACTCAACTATTTTCCCATGGCCATAATAGAAAACTTGATAAGAAGAAAGGATGTTTTTTGAAAGGTCAGGAACAAGAAGTACATCCTAAAGACAACCACCTAAGAATGAGACAATACCAAAACCTCTAACTGCAAGTTGTGTTAAGTCACCAATGGCAATACGTGAAGTATGACTGGATGCAATTACGGTGACTATTTTTTGAGTGTGTGACATGTGGTGAGAAGCACCTGAATCAATAATTTGTGGGGATCTAGAAGACAAATCTCATACATAAAGAGCATGTACTTTCCCTGTGGAAGAGGAAGGTGGCTGAGGTGAGGTTATATGATGTTGCTGCATGGATACCTCTAAAGCCTCTAACTATTTCCAACACCTAGAAACTGGATCTCCTTCCTTACCATAGAAACTACAAGCATCACTTGTGTTCTTCATAGTATTGGAGGAAGACTCACTATCCTGATTGGGATGGGAATTTGGTTTTGAATAATACTTAGGAGGTGGCTTGGAGGAACTCTCGCTGACTATTGAATCTTTCTTTATCTTTTGTATAGTCATAAAATGGAAGCACTTCCATTGTAGCCTTGTTTATCCTTCTGAGTAAGTGGTTTGGGTTCATATCAAGCACATTGAATGGGTTCCTAAGTTAGACCTAGCTTTCCCCCTGTTCTGCCCCTCTTTTCACTTCTTTCCAGCCTGATTTCTACATTCTGGACTACAGACCTGAGATTCTGGACTTCAAGGTCAAGGTCAACCTTTTTGGTCTATGTCGACCTTGACCCTAACCTAGGTCAAGGTCGACCTTGACCTTGACCTAGGGTTCAAACTTCAAGGTCTTGTAGTTTCCAAATGTCGGTCTTTACAAAAGTTATTTCCCACTTCCGGGTTGGCTGTTTCAGGTTCCGAAGCATTGATTCCTAAATTATATTTAATATAGATCTTTTCCTATGGGTAAAGGCTTTAATGGGAATTTAATTATCCTATGTCAGCCTCCTTAGATGATTTTTCCCTAGTTTCATATAAAAGGGAGCCTTCTCTTCTCATTTTCTCTAAGTTTTATAAGCATCATTAAGAAATTTAGGAGCATTATCAAGTGAAATCCAAGAAAGATAAGGAGAAAGATTTCAAGCAAGCATTCATCCATTCTCAATCATTCAAGCATCCATTTTCATGAAGGAGATCCATTGGAGGCCATTGAAGGATTCAAGCTACATAGTGCCCTTTTGGTGATCTCTCCATCCACCTTCTTCCAAGCCTCTTCCAAATTCAAGAACCCATTCAAGACTTGGTGTTAGAGATATACAATCAAGATATTGAATACATCCTACATTCTACATCCACATTTTGGTGCATACATACTTGTGGATTCAAGGATTCGAATCCTCTGCAAGGACTTTTACAAGCAAGGTGAATTTATGCATTTACTTTGTTTTCTTCTGTAATTTTAATTCTATATTTGAGGTTACTTCCAAAACTGGGGTTTGACCAAGGAAATCCCCTCCCCCCAACAAACAAATCTCTTTTTCTTGCAAGTATAGGTTCAAGACTGTGGATTTGAACCTAGATCTGGATACCTTTTTCGATAAACTTTCAGGATCCATGAATAGATTTTTTTTCGGACCTGTGCTGGTCAAGGTTGACAATATTGGGTCAGGGTCGACATTTGTGGGTCAAGGTCAACCTTTTTTATAAGATGGATTCCAATCAGAAAAATATTTCTGGGTTTTGTTCATCTCTGTGTTTCCTTTCTGGATCAGACTTTATTTTTTCCAAAAATTGAGTACAGACCTCAAAAAATAGCATTCTTTGATCTACAATATTTAAGGTTAGTGTATTTCTCCTATCCATTTCAATTCAAATATTTAATCATTCTAAATCTATCACACATTCCTTTCCATAAAATGGGGAATCTAAGACTTTCCTCTTTGCTCTCATTTCTAAATGATTTATTCATTTGTGCATTGATCCTTTTTGGGTTGATCAATTTGGATCTTTCCTTTGTGCATCTTGGGATGGAAGAGGAATATCTTATCTTTAACCCAACTTATTTTAAATTTTATATAGTGGTGACCTCTATTTTATATGTTACATTTTGGTGAACCTGCGATAAAAAATGCTTTCTTTTTGGTGTTAGATTTGCATCTTATGTTAGATCTTACATGAATTTAAAAGTAGATTTCTTTTATGCTCTTGCATTTATATGTCAAAAATAAATAAAAATCATAAAATGCTTTAAAAATACAAAAACATTTACATTTTTCATGCTTATAGATTTCATTTGAATGCATTGAGATATATTTAGATCTATTTTTTATACATTTCTTTATTTGTTATCATGTTGCACAAGTTGTTTCAAGTATTTTCCAAACATCCTTCTATAACTTTTGGGATTAAACAACATCCTCCTCTTACCTTATCATTACATGGTGTTATACCTAGAAAGACTTTATTTAGTACATGTGATGTTTCTTTGTCCTCTCTTTTATTACCATGTAAGGATATATTAGAGCAAGAAGATGACTTTAATCTTTGTCTCCATCATATTTCTCTTTATGGAGATGAGTTGAGGATTGATGTTAATTCTTCTCCTAATATATGTCTTTCCTATGAACCTAATTTAGAATATAATCCTCCTAATTGGGATGAACGTTTGGATTTGGCTATTGATTACTCTCTTCCTCATGAATCCATTAAGGATGATCCTCCTATTTGGGATAAACCCTAGGATAAAGACCTTGATTTATCCCCTCCTTGTGAAGATGACTTGATACACGAGGGTGATTTATTAATGGATAACATATTCATACATGATGGTGACTCTTTTTGTAAAACACACTCCTCTTATGTAGACATTTTAGAGAAAAAAGGAGACATTATAGATGCTTTACCTCCATTTGGGATTCCTTCTAGTCATGAGGCATTAGTGGAGAATGATATGAATTCCCTTAATTCTCTCCCTCTTAGTGATGATCTTATGGAGAATAAAGCTCCTACCTCATCTCCTCCTAGGATGTCTTCTTTTCTTCCTTCTTGTGAATGTATTTGTAGTGCTGAGATAACTAACATGGTTTATCCAAAACCCTTGTTGAGTATTAAAGGTTGTCCTCACATTACTATCAAAGGTAAACCTATGGAATCTTTAGAATCTTTCAATGATCAATATTTGATAGCTCACACCTATTGTACAAGTAATAACCCTCAACCTAATCCAGTGGTTCCTACTTCTTTACCACCTTCTCAACCCATTCTTCCTCCTCCACCCCATCTTCCTGGCATGGAGTATGATTTGATAAACCAATTGCGCAATACCCCTGCCAAGATTTATTTATGGGAGCTTCTTCAAACTTCACCTACCTACCATGAAGCCTTAAGAAAAACTCTAGCAACTCTTTCCACTCCACCTCCTAACCAAGAGAACATCAATGCCTTCTTACAATGCATGCATGTTACCCTAGGTCCTCTTGACATTGTATTTAATCAAAAGGATTTACCTTCTCAAGAAGTTCAGAAGCAATATGATGCCCTTATGGTTGTTGTTACTATCAATAAGAGTATCATTCATAGGACCTTGATTGATAATAGATCTGGTCTTATTATTTGTAGCATGGACATGCTCAAATCAATTAAAGTTGATCTCTCAACTATTCAACCTGATAATAATCGTATACATGGCTTTGATAACATTGATAAGAACACTTCGGGCATCATTACCTTACCAATCAAAGTAGGTCTAGTTATCCTACAAACTCCTTTTCATGTTATGCCTGGACCTCTTCATTATAAATTACTTTTGGGTAGACCTTGGTTGCATGAGATGCATGTTATTCCTTCCACCCTTCACCATAAAGTCAAATTTATTCACAACAATATGGTGTATACAATTTGTGCAAATGATGCACGAAATCCTTGTTTGAATATTCAAACCCACCATAATCTTATTCCTAATAGTAATCCTTCTTCCTCTAATGCTCTTTTTGGAGATGATTGGGGAACCCTCGATTTTAATCCTACCTTTATTGGAGAATATAAGGTTTCTGATCTTGATTTTATGAAGCCACAAAGAGAGTTTGAACAATGAGTCTTTGCTTCTACTTCTCATTAC
>MU218803.1:258711-272215 GCA_018584345.1 Thuja plicata | reverse complement strand
TTGAAGGAAGATCACACCACCATGATGGCTAGATCTAGGGTTTGAATGATGAATCTTGAATGTTGGAACCAAATCCCTTCAAAGGCTTGAAAGCTTGAATCCTTGATCTTCAATGGAGGACTTGAATTCTATAGAGGAAGACTTGAACATCTTGAGAACTTGAGAACATGTAGAACAATGGATGCTTGAAATTTTTTCTTGATCACCTCTTCTTACTTGGTTGATGGTTAATAATGCTTAAAGAAAATGAGAGGAGAAAGCTTCCTTTTATATGAAACTAGGGAACAATATTCTAGAGAGGCTAATATAGGAGAATTAAATTCCAATTAGACCCATGCCCCTAGAAGAGGACCTATATTAAATATAATTTAGGATTTTCCACTTCGGAACCCAAAATAGCCGACTCGAAAGTGGGAAAAATGAATTTTTGGATGACTCCCGGGAGCCGACAGACTTCCAAATTTGAAAAGGGGGACCCAGGTCATGGTCAAAGTTGACCATGACCTAGCTCAAGGTCAAGGTCAACCTTGACCCAGGAATTCAAAACCCCTAAAAAATGTGCCAGGTGGGATAGAAGGTGCCTGGAGAGGCCCAATCAGGGTCTTAAATAGGCACAGAAGTAGGGGATGATGCAGAAATTAGGGGATGATAAGATGGTAGTTAGAAACATCCCCCAAGGAGGGATAAAAATTCTTAACATGTAATTGCTTCCATTTTAAGATGATACATTAAGCCCCCACTTTAGTGGAAGTATGGAAATCAAATATGCTTTCGATAAAGTTAGAAGAAAGACTCTGGTGGATCAAAATGAGGTAGAACATCACTAGGTCAAGGACATGAGCCCCTAGACCAAGGATTATAACTCAACATACATGCATAAAGATATGGAAGTAAGGAGAAATTAATTATAGGAAACATACATGACTACATAAGCAAGACCAGAACAACACTATAGATATAATAGCTTCATGATCTAATCCTACTAGCATGAAAGCGAAAAAAAGAGAGAGAAGAGATAGTGATTACCTCACCTAGTAAGATGCCCACATTAATATGAATCACCAAGGAGGGAGATCCTAATGGGTTCACCCATAAAATATGCTTGTAATTGTAATGCGTCTTCTGACAGCTTTTGAAAATATCCATAGATCTACATTATTGTATGATCATGAATATAAAATGCGTGTCTTTTCAGGATTTAGAAACTTATGTGCATTACCCTCCAAGGATTTAGCATATTGTAAAATAGAAAGTGTGTGTATCTCTTTAGGATTTAGCAACTTATGTGCATTACCTTCCGAGGATTTAGCAAAAATAAAAGTAAAAATGCATCTCTTCAAGATTTAACAACTTATGTGTGTTACCTTCCAAGGATTCAGCATGTTGCAAAATGTAAACTAATGTAAACTATAGTATGAGGGAAACCCTATATATTCCCCCTCCTTATCATGACTACCTACTAGGCAGGATAAGGAAGAGAAATAGGATACCTACTTGACAAGGTAAGGAGATATCCATCTTAACAACAATGTATACCATATTCTTAGCAAAGAGTATTGACCCTTACCTCTAAGAGCATAGATAATCATGAAATGGCTTTTTTTCACATGGAAAAAGGATCCTCAAAGAGGAAGAGATCTTATCAACAAGACCCCCACCGTAGAGGAGTTCTTAGGATAAAATTTTATCTTCTAAAGAAAAGAGGGACCTAAGATTCAATCATCAAGCCCCCTGCGATGAAGAGGAAGAGGAAGCTCGGAATGAAGGAGTCAAACTCTAACCAAAAGCAAGAGAAAGAGTTTATAAAGAACATAATTTGCAAAATAAAGAAGAGGTGATGACCTAGGACAATCACCTCCTATATAAGAGGGTATCCATAGTTAAAAACATACATCTTTATAAGGAAATAATGTTATATGATAAACAAATGCCACTATGCTAAGGAAAGTAAATCCTTAGATAGAGGAAGAAGAAAAATACCTTTCCCCCCAGGTGTGAAGGAAAGGGATATATTAAATTATATCAAGAGATTTCATAGCAAAGAGATATCTTTACAAAACAAATTTCCTAGAAAATATATCATGAATGATTTATAGGGATAGAATATAGAAAGAATAACCAATTAAACTCAAAACCAAATATATGCTAAGAGAAAAATGGATCCTAGAAGACTAGAATAAAATGCCTCATTCCCCCTAGTGAAGAGACAAGAGGAAAAATGCAATCTAACTTGTAGAAGAACAAGGGGAATGCCCTATATCAAAATTATGAAGAAATTGTAATACTGCATGGGAATGAGATATAATTCCCAAAGTAGCTCTTTCTCTAACATATAGCTTGAAATGCACACAATTGGCAAGTAAATGTTTATTACTATAATGAAAAGGACATTTATATTTACAGAGAGCTTTTCTCAGAATAGGTTTGAAGATTTATTTCTTTGAATTCATTAACTGGACATACACTTTCTTAGCCACATCTTGAGGAATATCACGGTGATCTAAAGAAGGTGTTGGAAGAAGAACATGAAGAGGAAGATGGTGGTTAAGATCCACTACCTTGATTGGAGGAGGTGGAAAACCTATACCATGCATATCTTGTTTACGAGATGAATGAATCAGTTTTTTAATGCCTTGATCATTGATACCAATCCCTAAACCTTTATAGCCTTGTTTATCTACCATAGTATATCTGGTAGTGTAGCTATCTTGCAAATCCTCAATAGAAGGAGATTGATTATGGTGTTCATGGGAAAATGTTGTATATGGTGGAATGATAGGATTAGAAGAGTTTTCCCTGTTTTTCCCTTTATCATCATCATGGATTGGATAGGGAGGTGATGGTAAATGAAAGAATTCTTGAACATCATTATCATGGATCCTAGCTTGAGCCCCATCATAAGTGTGGGAAGAACTAGGGATTGAAGGTGGAGAAATAGAAATAGGAATATTTGGAATTGCATTAGAATTGGTAGGATTAGGGTTAGGAAGATTAGGAGCTAGATTAGGCATGATAGGAGTAGGAATATTAGGAAGTGAGGTATCATCTACCCAATTCTTAACATAATCCAAAAGAGTAATAAGTCCACTATACAAATCTTTAATGAAAGTTTTGAGAGTAGGAAGAATAGTATTGGTTAATCTCATAATAGCATAAGCAAGTGAAATATGAAGATTAACAAACATGATGAAATGGATTATACTCTCATAGACATCATAAGTATTATAAAGAGATGTTAAAAGAAGCATAATAAGAAAAATAGCCATGCACCAAAAGATCTTCATAATGAATGAGATGCAAGAAGTTTTGTTGTATTTTTATGAATATATATATATATATATATATATATATATATATATATTGTATTTTAAAATGCAAGAGCATAAAAGAAAATTTAATATGTATGCAAGAGCTAATGTGAGAGGCAAAGCATCTAACACCAACAAGAAAGAGTTGTCTCTCGCGGGTTCACCAAAATGTAAAGGAAGAAAATTGATATGTATTTTTGATTGGTTAATTAGGTTTGAAATGTGTTGTATTTCCCTAACCTTTACATTTAATTTTAATTTTGATGTGTGTGTATTGTACATTATTTTTGCCTTTAAACAATAATAATGCAAGGATTGATATATTCAAGGATTACCAACTACTAGAGACAAACAAAAAATTCTATGGAGGGGATTCTAGGATACATGAAAGAAGAGTTTCATCACATATACCCCCCTCTTAGGTTACCCTAAATGGTTTCTTCAGACCCTGGCCCCTGATTAAGCATATAGGGGGAAGGAAGATAAGATGTTCCTCTTTTATCCCCAAATGCACAAATGAAAGATCCAAGTTGATTAGCCCAAAAGAAGGATCAATGCACAGATGAATCAACCATTTGGAAATGAGAGTAAGGAAGAAGATCTTAAATTATATTTTATGATTAAGGAGATATGATATATTGTAGTAATTGAAAAGGATGAGATGAAGTACCAACCTTAAAGAATTGCATATCTGAAGAATGTCATTTTCTAAGGTCTGTACTCTATTTCTGGAAAATCTGAAGTATGCTCTGGAACAAAAACGCAAAGACAAAAGAAACCCAAAAATATTTTCCTGATCTAACACCATCTTGAGAAAAAGGTCAATGTTGACCCACAAATGTCACCCCTAACCCAATAATCTTGACCCTGGCCTGTGTAGGTCTGACAGAAAATCTATTTTTAGATCTCGATAGTTTGCTGAAAAGGGTATCCAAATCTAAGTTCAAATCCACAGTCCCAAACCTGTATCTGCAAGAAAAAGAGATTTCTTTGTTGGGGGAAGGGGTTTGCCTTAGTCAAACCCTGATATAGGAATTAACCTTGAAATCAATAATTGAAATAAGAATTCTAGAAATTAGTAGAATTGAAGCTAACAATGAAGCTATGATATTCAGTTGATATGTAATTGTAATTCAAATGTAGACAAGTATGTAAATATGAAAGCTTGGACTCAATAGAAACCATAAACCTCCATGATTGTATGCTTGGAATCCACCTTTAAGGGAGAATTAATGAGTGTTGAGGATACACAAAGGGTCTTGAAGGAAGATCACACCACCATGATGGCTAGATCTAGGGTTTGAATGATGAATCTTGAATGTTGGAACCAAATCCCTTCAAAGGCTTGAAATCTTGAATCCTTGATCTTCAATGGAGAAATTGTATTCTTTAGAGGAAGACTTGAACACCTTGAGAACTTTAGAACATGTAGAGAAATGGATGCTTGGAGTTTTTTCTTGATCACCTCTTCTTACTTGGTTGATGGTTAATAATGCTTAAAGAAAATGAGAGGAGAAAGCTTTCTTTTATATGAAACTAGGGCACAATCTTCTAGAGAGGAAAAAATAGGATAATTAAATTCCAATTAGACCCATGCCCCTAGAAAAGGACCTATATTAGATATAATTTAGGATTTTCCACTTCAAAACCCAAAATAGTCAACCCGGAAGCGGGAAAAATGAATTTTTGGATGACTCCCGGCAACCAATAGACTTCTAGATTTGAATGGGGGACCTAGGTCAAGGTTGAGGTCAACCTTGACCTAGGTCAATGTCAAGGTCAACCTTGACCCAGGGGTTCAGAACCCATGGAAAATATTCCAGGTGGGATAGAAGGTGCCCGGAGAGGCCCAATCAGGGTCCTAAACAGGCACAGAAGTAGGGGATGAATCAGAAATGAAGGGGATGATATGATGGTGATCAAAAACATCCCCCAAGGAGGGCTAAACATTCTTAACATGAAATTTCTTCCATTTTAAGATGATACACTTCTATATATGTTAAACATATGTGTTTAGATATAAGTATGTATACATTTTAAATTTTTTAGTGTTTGTAAACAACTTTGGATTATTAACTTGTATTAATTCTCTTTTACCTATTAGAGTCCCCTTCATGACTTCCCACAGATCCTCTACCATTATATTTTGTTAGGAGTCCCTATCATCAAAGAGGGGGTCCAAAACAGCAGAGGGAACATGTATGTTTGTCTTCTTATTTGAAACTCTCTTGTCAACTTTTGTTGGATTGCGTTCTTGCTTTTTTGAAATCCCTAATTCATTTGTTTATGAATATAAAATCTCTCATCATTTACCACATAAGAAATGATCATAGCTACTTGATCATTGATTGTGCCTCCTACGAGTATAGGAGATCCATCTGAGGTTCTTGTGTGCATTTTTTTTAGTCCAGGCATTTTTAGTTTTCTAGTTTTTCTCGACATATATGTGATTAACTTGTATTAATTTTGCTTTACCTGTTATAGCCTCCTTCATGACTTCCCATGGGTCCTCTACATTTTTATTTTGTTAGGAGTCTTGTTCTCCCAAGAAGGATCTTATCATCTTTACTACATAGCCCAATAGTAGAAGAAAGACATGAGATAATCAACAATTCAACTACAAACAAATTACAATTCAGTATATAGTTATTGCGAGAAATGATATCTAATTCAACATTTGAATTATTCTTGTGCAACCATCTACAGAACCATGCACTCCTTCGAGGATGCTTGATTTTTATGATCCACCACAATCAAAGATATTGATAGAGACATATAAATGTAGTTGTGGTCATTGAAGGACCAATTTATGTATATGTTTGACATTTGTATTGTATATATTAACCTTGACATGGAACATGCCACATTTTTGTAACTCTATTATTGACTTGGCATTTTTTTATATATATACATGATTATTGTTCATTTTCATATATATGAAATTTGATATTCGATCCATTTTTTCATTGTGTGCATATCTTTGTACTTTAAAACTTATTTATTTGCAATTGAAATGTGATCCAACTTGTTCATTGTGTGTACGTCTGGATAATTAAAAATGTACATATTTACAATTTAAATGTGATCCAATTTGTTCATTCTATGCAACTCATATGGTGTATACTTTTAAATGATTATTTAATATAATAGAATGCAAACATGTTTATTATTGGAGTCGTATTGTTCTTATGAAAGAATAAAATTCAAACACAAGTGTTATCAACACCACCAAATTTATTGTTGAAATGCACATTGGGAATGATCAATTTCATAGATCTACCTCTTTGGACACTTTTGGATATGTTTCAACACATAAAAATTGTCACTTTTTGTTTATTTAAACCTTTCCTAGGCTATTGGATTAATTTTTTGGGTTTGGAAGAGTGTTTAGAGGGTATGAGCTTTGTAAAATAGGAATAATTATCCCTTAAATACCTGAAATCAGCAATTTTTGAGAAAGTTGTTCCTAAAAAAGACATGTCAAGTTTGACATATGTTACTTGTCACCCAATTTTTTTAATCTAAAAAGGTCAATTTTTTATATGAGAGGTGTACGTGTCATAAGTTAAGAACCAAAAACTCAATTTTGAGGGCTACTATGAAAAAACCCTCATTGTGAAGGAAGCCCAAATCATGTTCTATTTGTCATGGACATGAACCAACACCTCGATTGCATCTAGTTGGGTGGGTTTACCCTATGCATAGTACCACTTTTCCTCTTGGCATGCCAGAACGCTCAGGGGCATACCTACCGAAGATGTCCCTTGTGTACCCTAAGTGCAAAACAACTGTCCAACTTCAATGAACTATTTCTTGCAAACTGTGGCACATGCACATGATTTTTTTGAACCTATAGGTTTGTGTTAAGCCTCCCTAAAATAGTGTGTCTCATTTTTTGAATGCTCAACATCTTTTTTGCAGGGTAGCAATTTTCTCGAGGTGCAAAAAGTGACAGATGCACTTAGTGCAAAGTCACCAATTAGCACATATCACATTATGTTCACCATAGGCATGAACCAACACCTCGATCATCCATTTGGATGGGTTTACCATATGCATTGTCCTACTTTTCCTCTTGGCATGCCATAATGCTCAGCAACATATCCTACCGGCGATGTCTCTTCTGTACCCTAAGTGCAAAAAATTGTCCAACTTTGATGGACTATTTCTTGCAAACTATGGCACCTACACATGATCTATTTGAACCTATAGGATCTTGTTAGGCCCCCCTACAATAATCTATCTCATTTTTTAATGCTCAAAATCATTTTTGCAGTGCAACAATTTTTCTCAAGGTGCAAAAAGTGTCGGATGCACTTAGTACAAAGTCGCCAACTAGCCCATATCACATGCTATTCATTGTGGGAATGAAATGGCACCTTGATTGCCTTCATTTGGGTGGTTTTACCATAGGAAAATTCCCACTTTTCCTCTTGGCACACTGGAAGGCTCAGCAACATACCCTTTCGGTGATGTCCCTTGTGTACCCTAAGTGTAAAAAATGTAAAACTTTGACAGATTATTTCTTGCAACCTTTGGCACCTGCACATGATCTTTTTGAACTTATAGGGTTGTGTTAGGCCCCCTACAATAATCTATCTCAATTTTTGAAGGCTCAAAATCATTTTTGCAAGGCAAAAATTTTTCTCAAGGTGCAAAAAGTGTCAAATGCACTTAGTGCAAAGTTGCCAATTATCCCATATCATATTATGTTCATCGTTCGCATGAACTGGCACCTCGATCACGTCTTTTGGGTAGGTTTACCATATGAAAGGTTACACTTTTCCTCTCGACATGCCGGAATTCTCAATGGCATACCCTACCAGAGATGCCCCTTGTGTTCATTGGCACCTTTGGAAAGGTAGTTTCACTCCTCATTTTACAACAAAGGGCAATTTTGGAAAGAGTATTCCAATTGAAGAGAAATGGGAATCACAGTGAGTATAAACTAATTGTAGATCTAATGGGTGTATGTTGTACGAGCATCCAATGATATTCATGCCTCCATGAGGTAATATTGAGTTTTGAATCTAAAATTGATGTTTCAAGGTTGTAATAAGGTCTAAAAGATCACCTTGAACTTGTTTGTAGTAGTATTGATTCTTAGAGTGTCTCTTGGGTTCAGTTTTGTAAAAGTTGCAAAACTTGTCAATGTTTCTATAAGGGTGCCAAGGGTTTCAATATAAAATTATTGGTTTCTCTTCTTTTTAGTGTTGGAATCCCTTAGAAATTGGTATTTTACAAGTTTAAAAGGTATACTTTATGATTTCAAAGGTTGTAGTCATGTTGGATGATGTTTAGGGGAAATATGACAATGTCCTAAGTGGATTACTTGTGTTCTTGTGTTCCTTGAGCAACAATACTTGTCCATTATAGAGTCATTTGTTCCAAAGAAACCTTACCTAAGTTCCATATATGTTGTAAAATGTCGAAAAGGATGTTCAAAAAGGTGATTACATTTTGGATTTTGAAAGAGTGGGTTCATGGCATGATCATTTGTATTGAGTTTGTGGGAAGGGCATTGAGATACCAATTTATTAAAGCATATGTATGATCCCATTTGTAATCAATTACTACTTGTTGACAGGCTTTGTAGCTGCTTTAGTGATTATGGGGTTCAACATTAAAAAAAATGGTCTGAAGACCATATTTTGAGCATTAACATGAAATATGACTTCAAAGATTCATAATTACCACATGGAGGCATGAAGACAACATTTTTTCCACTTTGCACTTTTTCACTTTATTACATCATGAATGGTACGATACAAAATTCATTTATTTAGCAAACCAAAATTCATTTATGTAACGATACAAAATTCAGTCATATGGTACACATTAGAATATACAGAATTTAGCCTCTCAATATTTGTAAATCAGCCCCATGACCACTTTTATATATAAAATTTGGCATCTAATATGCACATGGTAGGTCATTATTATTTATATATATAGATTTTGGCATCTAAATATACATATTACATCTCATTGCTAGTTTTATAGACAAAATTTGGCCTCCAAATATGCACATAGAGAACCTCATGGTCATTTATATATACAAGAAAAAAGAGAAGTTACAACGTATCACAAATTTCAGTAAAATGGCATCCCTCATTAATGTTATTATAGGTCACCACTCCTACCCATACTTGAAACTACCCGTGTCTATTTATCATTGAAGTCTTTAGAGGGATTATTCCAAAGTTACACAACTCTCTTGTGTTTTCCAAGGATCAAACTAGCTAGAGAATGAATGGTAGGAGAGGTCACGTATGGGTCACATTTCACCTACACATCAAATACTGATGCACAGTAATAATACCTTCCCTCAACGTAATGAATGATCTATTTTTTCTTCTTTATTTATGTTTTTCTTCATCATTTTCATCTTTACATCTCCATATAAACATATGGTCATGTCAAAAACAAGCTCTCTATATTTCTCGCCTTTTGAAGTATAAAATCTGTCTTTTCATCTATACAAAGCTCCCGCTAACAATTACTCTATGACTTTTTTAGTAACTTTATTAGCGTCAGAAATAATTATTCAACGTGATATCGAGAAAACAAGACTTTTATTGACAAACATTCTAATCAATAATAAATACGGTAACCATATTATTCTTGGAAATCATGAAAATTTCAAGATATATACAAAATTGTCAAAATTATTCTACCATTTTGTAGAATCATTCTTCTAGATGGCCCAAAATTAATCAAGTGAATCTTCTAGATCAGCTCTAACCATTATTGTATCAACTATTTCCTCATGGTCAGATTCACAAACTTTCCACAAATTCTTACATTAAGAGGTTTACCGTAATACTTAATCAATTCAATATTTATTGCAACAACAAGGTTAGAGTATTGAATAATATGTCTATGTGTCTCAAAGTCCTCAAACAAATAGGCATTAGAATTTTTGATAGGGTGCCTGCATTTTATAGAAGGATAAGTTAATACCAAAATCAATGTAAAGTGTAGTAAAATGAGTTTAAGAGGTCTCAATACAATGACACAAAAATGATACCTTCTAAGTCATGTCCCTGTCACAACAACAGATCCTATTGGGTACTCAATACCCTTTGCATCAATATAGTTGTCAATTTATTTTTGGCCTCAGTACAATGCACAATTTTTTTTCCCTTCTTCATTGTTCTCGTCTGCAATAACTGCATATACATGACCTGCATTATATACAAGGATAATTTAATACCAAAAAAATGTTAAGTGTAATAAAATGAGTTTAAAATTGATTTTACCTAAGTAATAAATTAATAAATTACCTGGTTCAACTAGGTCAGATACATGGTCAAAATCCATTGATGCTTCAATCTGATTCAATTGTAGTGCTCTAGGAAGTTGATATGTATCAAGGGTTTGTAAAGGTTTATAAGACCATTGGTCAAACATCTCTTTTTATTCACAGTTGTCCCACATAAAATGCATACGTGAAGAGAAAAAGAATGCAATTTGTCTAGTATAAATAGCTAATTTCATTGCATTTGAACTTCTAAATGAATGCATGTCACTTGATCTTGTAAGTGTACAACAATATAGATAGTTTTCAATGTTAGATTCATGTCTCCATTACCATAGACTTGTTTCCATTACCTAGTCCCATCTTAGAGTTACACCATTGCATGATTATTTTTGAATCTATTAACATTGTGCCACCTTTATACTTCAATTCCTCTCTAGCAAGAGCTCTTTTTACACATGCTCCTGCACCATCATTCTCTCCCTTTCCATGCCCTACCTCAGTGAAATTCCAAAAATGTTGCACATCACTTGTCACCTAAATCCTATTCAACCAGTAGAACATCCTTTCATTCTTGAATTGCGAGGTGCAATTGTCCAACCATATTATCTCTTGGTTGTATCTTATATCTCTTTCCCTTAAACTATCATAGAAAGTTGTAAAGCATCCTTGCAAAAACTCTGACAGATGAGTACAATCATCACTAATATAGAAATAATACTCTCGTATAACCTTTCTATCCTCCTTTGTAATATCATGTGCATGCATGAATATTGTGTACAAAAATTGTAACTTGTGTAGAGTGGTAATACATAAATTGCACCTAATTTTGAGGTTTTAGTGAATAATTTTCATCAAAATCAATAATAGAGACAATAGTATCAAAGGGAAAAGTGTTATTACACAAATTGAACTTCTCATCTAACCACCTTTCTCTATGTGTATAACCTATGTACTCATAAACTAGTTTCTCTTGAAAAATATTCATAAAGTCAGCAACACATATATCATTTTTTACTAACTCACACCTCTTTAATTTGTTTCCATATTTAACACCATATGTGACTGACTTGTATTTTCTAATAGAATATAGTTTATTACAAATTTCATGTGTGTTATCTAGATGTATGCATCCATGCAACTATTGCAAACCACCACATGTAGGACAAAAACATTTCAAACACATCATCTTATAATAAATGCACCCATCATCCCGTTTACATAGTACACTTGAAATAAATTCTCTTGGTGACTTAGGAGGTGTTTGTAGACCACATTCTTGAAAAACATCATTAGTGTGCAAAGTACAACATACATGGTGATAAATATCATAATGCATGAAACATTCAACATGGACCCTACAACAACATGCAGTACATGCATGATTAATCTTAACATAAAATCATTTTTTCATCTCAAAAAATCTTTGACTAATTCAAATCTAAGGAAATATTTGAAGAAACATTTCATAAAATTGTGTTTGATTCATATCTAAATAGTGTTTTGGATGTGGCTCATGATTTCTATATCCAATTCATCTTCTAACAACATCTCTTTGGTTGGGTGAAACCCTTGTGTTGTCATGCCAAAAAATTTCAATTATTGTTCTTAATGCATCAACAACAACCTTGTCCTTACATGGGAGTCTACTTGAGAATTACCAAAGAGAATTATTGTTAGGATCCTCAATTTTCTCTTGCCTCGCCAAGGCATTGTGTAATGTTGTTCTACTTATCCTTAAGGAATTGCTTGTTTTTATTATTAAATTATTTTTCTTTTATTTCCTTTCCCATTGTGGTTTATGTGAGGACACATCAAGTAACATTAGTATCTTTAGTATGTGATTTTAAAACACTCGCTTGGTATGCATCAAATAGATTTCTCATAATGGTTCTTTTACAATTATTTTAGGATGTTCTTAACCCCAAACTTTTCATTGTCTCTCTAACTTTTAGATTTTTTATCATTTCAACAACTAATTGGCATCTTCCACTTTGATTTAAGTTTTCAAAATAGTTATTCCACATTCTACTAACCATTCTACTACATGTTCTTTCCAAAAATTTATCATTCATGTATCATTCAAAATATTTTCATCAATGTCAATTAGAAACTTTGGTTTTCTATGAACTATTCTAGGAGGTGTTAAGATTGGTGCATGCTCTTCATTTTTATTAGGTGCATTATTCACATTAAATTGAAATTGTGTATGTTCTTCAATTTCATTGGGTGCACTAGTTGCATTGATCACATAAAATACAAATGGTGTATTTTTATTGCATTAATTAGGCGCATTTTTCACATAAATTTAAATTGGTGTATGTTGATCATTTAAATTTGGTGCATCAAGTACATTCATCATATCAATTTGAATTATTTCATTAGGTACATTATATGATGTACCTTCACATAATCTCATCATACACTCCCTTTTTCTTTCCTTTTCTACCTCTCGTTGTTTAATTGTTCCCCTCTTGTTCTTTCCCATTGTTGATATTGATTGTCCTATACATAATATCATGATGAACATACACAATCAAATATTGAAAAAACAACAAATTATCATCATTTTGTTATAATATACAATAATAACACTAAAATAACTTCAAGAACAAAAAAGAAAAAAAAAATCAACCATTTCAAATCAAATGTGATAAAAAATATGAAAACTTGTCTGATACTATCATAGAAAGACATGAAAAATAGTAGTGGGCCCTTTAAACAAGTTGCAATGTTGTTTTTTTGTAGTTAGGAATAATATATATTTATCTCAATGGAACCCGTACGGGTTCCATTGATCTAAAGGTCAATGTTTATATTTCTACATAGCCTGTGTGGGTTCTGTAGAGCTAAAACTTATGCTTTCAGTTCTACATAACCCGTACATGTTATGTAGAACTAGGAGAGAGAGAGAGAGAGAGAGAGAGAGAGGTCT
>MU218803.1:184471-207982 GCA_018584345.1 Thuja plicata | reverse complement strand
CTTCAAAATTTCTGTTCGGGTTTCAAAGGTTATCTTGAGCCGACTATGATGTAATAAAATGTAAAATAAAATAATTCTAAGTTTGGTCGGCCTTATTCTGGAACCTTCCCAGGCGGTGGAAAAATTGGCTATATAAGGAAGGCTGTATTATTGTCTTAGGCAGTTCAGAATAGTTCTGGGTAGTAGATCTGGGTAATAATTCGAGGCTTTGTCCTACAGAATATTGTAAGGGAATTCCCATGTGGCTTTGCATATTGTAATTCCACATTTGTGGAGATAATAAGAAGCCAATTTTCTGTTCTTGCATATTGTGGTTGTTTCTCTGTTTATGTTATGTGTTTGTGGTATTAAGGGGAGCACCCTTCATCAATAAATCCTCACATGTTTATTTTTTAGTCTTGGTGGTAAAACCCTAATCCTTGTTAAAACTTTTTCAATAATAAACCCTCAAAACCTATTCTATTTTTTAGTTACTTTACGGTTCACTTAAGTGGTATTAGCCCATGTGCTTTATTTTTATGTTTGAACGGGTCCACTTTATCACTTAAAATGTTAGGTTTCATATATCCCAAGTTAGGTGGGTTACTTTTTTAATTTTCCTAAGTCCTAAACTACTCCTGAACCTTATTACTTTTTACACCCAACGTGCAAGTTGTCTTAATCTAATAGTGGGTGCTATCCCTTAAAGTGAAAGATGTAGATCTTTATTCATCAAGGCAATGTGCTTGAGTGAAAAGTGGTGGATGATAGATCCAGCATATGTTTAAGGCTTAAAGTAATGTAGACAAGTGTTATTTTATCCAATGGTCAGCGTTGTTCCTTGATCAAGAGATAAGGTGATCATATCCTTTAAGGCATTGTGCCTTCGCACCATGTGTACCAAGTGGGTCTAGCTCTGTGCAAATAAAGTATGTTAAAAGAGGTTTAGGTCCGCTCATATCAATGGCAGGCTTATTCTCTTTAAGGTGGAGATGTAGATCTTTATGCTTCAAGCCATTGCGCATGTTTTCCACGTGTAAAGTGGTTGGGGTTCCTGATTAGTTAAAGAATAGTCAAATCAGGATTAATCCAATGGCTAGTGCATTTCCTTAGGCAGAGAGATGAAGATATTTAGTGATTAAGGCATCATGTCCACATGACATGTGGCAGGTAGTGACATCATAGCTTTGGGTTTTTAAAAGGTGATTAAAGGACAGTAGGTTTGAAAAGGATCTACGGCAAGCGTAAAGCCTTGATCATGAAGATGAAGATATTTAATGATTGAGGGATCACGCCTGGATGCCACATTTCCTAGTCAGTTAGTGGGACCTACAATTACTAAGAAAAGAGTAGAGTTAATATGAATTCAAGCTTTATTTGATCGGATGGTGGGCATAAAACCTTGAAAGAAAAGTGATTGTGATCTAGCCTTCAAGGGATCGCATCATGGTGACACGCGGATAAGTGATGGGACCCTGCCAGAAGTAAAGTAAAGTGATGTCAACTCTAAAAGGATCTAACGGTAGGCATAAAACCTTAGGAAACAATTGGTCAAGATATAGTAATCAAGGCATTGTGCCTTGTTGACATGTGTCCAAACTGATGGAAGTTGTTTTTATTTGCTACTGGCCATAGGATTTTAGAAGAAATTGTTAAGATCAACGGTTATGTTTTAAACTGGTGAAATAAATTTTTTGAGCCATTGGAAAGAAAAAGTTCAAATTATGGGGAAGTAATGGCAGAACATTTGGCCATCTCAGCTAAAATTAAATGCTGGAAAGTGATGATATTTTCTATATGATCATTCACTCAAGTTTTTGAATGCCATAATTACCGAAGTGATTGAAGCAGAGCCCAATTGAAGTGATTTCTGTCTGATTTTCAACTTGTGCAGAATGGGTAAGTTGCTTTTTTCTCCATTCTAAAACATTGAACCTGTTTTTCAGTAGGGTTTTGATATTATAAAGGGACTATGAATTGTGTGAATTTGAAGCTTTCTAAATTAAAACCCTAAGTTATAAATGGCAACTAGAACAGAGGTCACTAGAAAAATAGACTACCAGGAAAGAAATGTTTGTGATGATCTCCTGCAACAACTAGTCAGATCAACAAATGATACCACCAAACTCAAAGAAATGGTTCCAAAACACCCTCATTTAAAAATTGGGGAGGGTTTATATGATAAGGGCAAATGGGTTAGGGATGCGAACATCAGTATGCCTAGTTTAGGACTATTCAAAGTGGCTTTTAGCCAGAGAAATGCATTTTCCCATAGCAACAACATATGGAAATTTGATGTGGGTAAATTGGTATTCCTTAGAGTCTTTATGGATATTGATTTATTGATCCAAGTAGTAGAAACATATTATAGTGTGGTGAGAGTGGTAAGAGAAAAAAATGGACAAGTATCAATAAATATTACAGCTGAAGAAATAAGATAATTCTTTCAATTAAATGATCTTGAGATTCAAATGGACCAAACTGATTTTAATTAATTCAAGGAGATATATAAGGCCCAAAGGAATTATCTCAGAGGTGGACCCTTGAAAGAATTTTTCAAAAAGGTAGGGGATTTGATTGTAGTAGGCCCTAGTACACCTAAACCACTCAGATTGGATTATTTTACCCCAAAAGCTAGAGGTGTATATAGTGCCCTAAGTCAGATCTTTGGGGATAATGAAGAAAAGGAGATGCCAATTCATTACATGTTTATGATGCTATAGATTCTCCATCCTCACCTGGCCATCATTTTTTTACTTTGCTTCATATGTTGCTGATCTGATTCACCATGGTTTATTAGGCATTAAGAATGATAAGGTAGCCAAACCCTTTGGTTGGTATTCAATGTTAATGCATATGTTTCTGCTTAAGGGTGTTGATTACTTTGAAAAGAAGATGGATCTGATGAAGGTCAAGGATGATGAAGATATGTTTGTCCAACTATGTAATACAAAGTTGTCATGGGATAGGAATGTTAGGGTTTGATAGATCTAGAACAATATAAGAATAAAGAATTATATGTAGAAACAAAAGAAGAATAGAACTGAACACAGATAACACACAGATTTAATGTCATTTTTCCAAAACCTGGGCTACATCCACCTACACAGCCATCCAACCTTTCTTATTATCCATCAAAATAGTACACCAACCTAACAATGCATTATGCTTCTCAACCACCTATAACATGTGTTTTAGAGAAACCTTTAAAATTGGCCATTTTAGGGTTTTACAATGTCAGTATTCTTTTTCCCAAAAAAGAAAATATTTTTCCTGAAAAAGCACAAAAAAAATTCACCATAATATCAATGTACCACTTGGAGACTGATTAGGCTCCACACCAAACAATCTCCCACTTGGAGACTAAAACTAGATGATAATGTAGTACATGCAACTCCTACTAGATAAAAGACTTTGTTGTGTATTAACTCCATGATCATCAGTCAAGAAGCCCAATAGAAGCTGAGAAAGAAACTAGCTTCTGCTTGGGGACTGCCTTTGTGAACATGTCTGTAGGATTGTCACTTGTGTGACTCTTTTCAAGCCATAATTGGCCAACCTCCAAAACAAACCTTATAAAATGGTACCTGAGCTATATGTGCTTTGTCCTTGAATGAAAAGAATAATTCTTTGCAAGATGAATGACACTCTATCTATCATTGTACAATGGGTGATCTTCCTACTTCTGACCCAATTCCTCTAGAAAATATTATAACCAAAACATCTCCTTGCTAGCTTCTGTAGAAGCTACATACTCATCTTCAGTGGTTGAAAGTGCATTAACCTTCTACAATTTAGAAATCCAACTGACTGCAATACCCCCTATAGTGAAAACATACCTTGTAGTAATCCTTGTATCAATATCTCCTTCCAGATTAGAGTCAAAAAATCCACTCAGAGCAGAACTAGATCTTGTGAAACATAATGCCTTTGTAGTAGTACCTCTCAAATATTGAAGAATCCATTTGACAGGATTCCAATGTTCCATACCCAAATTTCTCATATACCTACTGAAAACTCCCACTGCATGAGAAATATATGGCCATGTGCATACCATTGCATACATCATACTACATGATCATTCGCCACAATATCAACAAGGAAATATGCCAATTTCATTACTTTTGATAGGTTTTTTGCTTCTAGGCTTAGGGCCTTGTTATATTATGATAATCCTAGGATCCATGCATCTTTTCTGAAGTTATTAAGACTGAAATGATATGCTCAAATCATCACTATAGTGCATAATTGGGGTGATGTCATTCTATACCTTGTTTCAACAATTTTAAGAGTTTATGGTTTCAGAGGTGTTCCAAATACTTCAATATCAGGTCCCTCTCATAATGGGCATTACAGAGATAATCAGGAAAATTGATGGACTGCAAGAGGAAGCATTGACAGGAAGAGGAAAAGGTGCCATCTTTCCCAATATCACAAGTATACACCAATTTATTATAACAAAGGGAGGATGGAAGTATCTGCAAAATTATGTTGAGCCTTATCATTTGACAACTTCAGTGATAATATGTGCTGACCCTGAGGGGTTCATAAGTGATATTTTTAGAAAGAGGACCAAATGCTTGGTGTTGGATCACCAATTCAATTTTCCTGAGGATATTATTAGAAAATAGTTCAATTTGTAGGAGCTATAAATCAAGAAGGAAAAGTGGTTGGTCTACAAGAAGACCTTAGGTTTTGTTCATCACGTTAATAAAGGATGTGATCCTTTAAATGAATTCAACCCTTGGGCAAAGAAGATAGAATCATTAATGACAATGATTGAAGATATAATGCAAGATTTGAACCAGAAGAAAGAAATGGTCATAAGAGCTGAGCCAGAAAGGGCTAAAGCAATTTTGAACAAATCCATACCTGCTATATTTATTCCACCAGGCAAATATGTTTTCCAACAAAAGAAAGGATACATCATGGTGTAGCCAAGAGCAAAGGTAGCATCCACTTCAAAGGGAAAAATACCTATGGAATTAGACTCATAATCATTGCCATCCCCCAAAAGGAAAAGGATTGAAGAAGAAGCACAACAGAAAGAAAGTCTTTACACCCCTTCCCAATCCCCCTTACACATGGATGAACAAGAAGTTGATGAAAAATTATTGCAGATGGGAAGTGAAGGGAAGATTTTGTAACATCTCAAGAGATGCAAGAAGGGATACCAGAGACCCCCAAACATACAGAGATGGATTTGACAGTTGTTGAATTTGCTGGTAAGGAACTTGATCCCATAACAAAATAAGCCAGTAATGAGTTTTTATTAGATGATAAATTTGTGAAGGATAGGGCATTTGTTCAGTTCTTGTGGAGAATTTATTTTGAACAATTGAAAGACAAATGTCAGAAGAGGCAAGTAAATCAGCCTAATAACAAGAATGAGATTAAGGATAAAGTGAAACAAGAAATGTTGACTAAATTTGAAAAGATCATCCCTTAAGAGGGAAGAGAGCTAGTTATAAAGGAAGGATTCCTTATCCTTCTAGATGATGACCTTTAACCGATTGAATGTGTGAAGATGTTAATTTGATGATCACCAAGCTACCAAAAGTTAATGCAAGACATTAAATCAGTTAATGGATTGTATTTTCATTGATGTCAACTTGATATAATATGATTGGTTATTTAAAAAGTGTCAATGACTTCAGAGAATCATAAAGATAAAGATTATGCTATTAGTAATGCATAAAAGATCAACATTCACTAAAGTGGCTACAAACACCGATGAGAAGTGCACCCCGACGGACAGAAAAACCCGAGAAGAAAGTAACAGTGATGCCTGAGAAAGGAACCTGACAATTACTATCGACGAGATAAATCACAAGAATTATCGATGAGAAAAACTTCACAGTGATGCTCGATGGACAGACAACCCTAACAGAGATGCCCGAGGAGAGCTGAAGTGTTGACCGAAGCTAACAAGAGTTAAAACACCGAAAGGAACTAAAGTTTAGAAATGAAAAAACACTTAGCTGGAAAGAGTTAAAGATAGAGTTAACTGGTTGTTAACATTATTTTCATCGACAAGATAAAGCCAGAGATAAGTGAAATATTTAAATTTCTTTATTCTAGTTGTCAAAGAGAAATCTACGGGATAAAACATAAGTAAAGCTTTAAAGAAAGATTGGGTAAAATTGTGCATCATGCCAAGAACAAGAAAGTAAAGAACTTAGAAATGGTAATATCATGTCTATAAAGAGACCATCTAGTTCATTATGAATTAGGAGAGTGAATAGAGAAGAGGATGCTGAAGAGAAACTGATGAAGAACAACTTCATATAGTCCTGATCAATCAAGTTGAAGAACAGAGCTATATTTATGCGGACACCAAGCAACAGAGAAGCACAACATCATAGAGAAGAAAGAAGTGAAGCAAAGGTATTGAAAATATACATTGATCAGAAAGGTATTATAAGCTTACAATAGATCTTAAAATCTGCAAGTCTATAGTTTTATATGTGAACAGATCATCTACTATTTTAATTTAAGCATTGGATCAAAAAGTCTCTTAACCGATCAGGACTTAACAATCCTTTCTATATTGAGATGTATCCCAAGGAGTATCAAAAATTTTGATCATGAAGATAGCATTAGATAAAAAATACCATTTGACAAACTACACTGGGTTTGGTCATAGAAGGTAGAATAGAGATGCTAGATATCAAGTGGCAAACTATTCTATTTAAATCCTCTAACAATGTCACACCTAACAGTATGTTTGTAACCTTTAATAGGGTTGGCTCTTCACCGAACACACTTCAGAAGAGTGAAAATTTTGGGTTACCGGTCCCAAGTGGTTTTTCCCTTAACAGGGTTTCCACGTTAAAAATGCATGTGTCAATGTATTTATGAGTCATTACTTTAGTGTTTTGCATTACACATAACTAGTCTGGATTGATCGGTATACACTAATTTATTTACTTCATTTCAATAAATGAAAGACTACTAATTGGTAAACAGTAAGAATAAGGTTTAACAGTGAACTCTGAGCAGTAGTTATTTGTTGAGATTATTTTAAGGCGTTCATCTTGTAGGACTAAAGATAACTAGAGGCTTAATATTGTGGTACTAAGTTTTTGGGTTGATTTATTGGAATATTATTTAGGCCACTGATTCACCACCCCCCCCATCCTCCCTCTCAGTTATTCTAAAAATTGGTATCAGAGCTTGTGTGCCTAGGAAGGGAGTTTAACAGCTCAAGGAAAAGATCACAAGATGAACAAATGAGATGTGCCCAAGTTGAATAAAGACAACTTTGCATCATGGAAAAGAAGAATAAGACTCCACCTATCAGGTATTAGTAATGATGTTACTCAACACCTAGATACTGAATATGTTTTGCCTAAAGGACCTCCCACACTTGAGAAATTGAGAGAAAAGCATGAGCATAATTGCATGATGATAGAACTTGTTTCCTCACTCTCTGATGCTAAGTTTGAAGATGTCAAAACCTACACCTCTACAAAGAAAATGTGGGATAAATTGAAGATGGTACATGGAGGAGATGCTAATGTACTAAGAGACAAGGTAGAAAGCCTAAGAGGGAGGTTTGATGACGTAAGGATGAAAGAAGGAGAAAATATCACTTAGTATAGCTGCAAAATCAAAGAGGTAGTCAATGTTATCCAAGGAGTTGGAGGTGTACTAGAAGAAGAGATAATGGTAAGTAAAATCCTAAGAACCTTACTTCCTATATATGCTATTAGAGTATCTGCTATACAAGAAATGAGAGTAGTTGCAAACAATAATGTTACTCTAGATAGTCTGATTGGTAGACTGGTTTCATTTAAAATGAATAACTTTGATAATAGTGTCTTACCATCTATAGAGTCTGCATTCAAATCTTCTTTGAAAATAAGTAAGTCAAGTCATAAACACACTATGAGGAATGATAGTGAAAGTGATAGTGATGGCCAAGGACTTGATGAGATTGAAGCACTAGTGGAAAGAAGATTGTAGAGAGGCAAAGGTAGATACAAAGGTAAATTACCACTTGTATGTTTTAATTGTAAAGAGGTTGGACACTTTACTGCAAGATGTCCTAATAGAAGAAAAGATGATAGAAGTAATGACAGAACATATGAAAAGAAGTTTGACCAAGGTGATAACAGATATTACCATGTTGAAGCAACCAACAATCTGATATAAGAGATAACCGAGACTACAAGGACAAAGGAAAGAAAGCTTGTTACCTGATTGAGAACAGAGCTGATGATACTGACACCGAATCTAATGAAGACATTGAGATGGTATTTTTAGCCATGAAGAATGATTAAGATGAAGAAGAAATGTATGTAGATACTATACTCATATCTAAGGTTAGTACTGTGTGTTCTTGAATGTCACCTCTAAATCAGGCACAAACTCAGCATAGTCTTTACTCAATTGTTCAATTCACAAAGACAAACATGAATTGTTTATCCTGCAAATTCAATTGAAGTGACTTGTTGCCTCCTAATTAGTTGTGGATGTCAAATTTACTCTCAGAATAAGAGCCAACAACCTGACCATTGCTAACATGGAGGATTTCTAAAGCATGAGAGAAGATGAAATTGCCATTAATCCATGAATGCACTATGATTAATCTATGAAATGAGATTGCTCCTAATAAGGAAATGAATTGCAATTAATTTATGGAATCAAATGCAACTAGTCTAGAATTGAATTTGCAGCTACTTTATGGAATCAAATTGCAATTAATCTAAGAAATGAAACACTCTTAATCTGGAATTGAAATTGCATTTAAACTAGAAAGCTTGAGAGATGACATTGAGATGTTAGATATGTAAATGAATTGCAAATAAGCTCAACATATAATTACTAATCCATATTGAAATTAATCTAATTATGCAATTTAAACTCAAAAGCATGAAATAATCAATGCAAATTTCACTATAGATTTGATGCTCTCAAAAATCATCCTCTAAAATGAAGAAAAAGAGGTCCAATTTATAGAAAACCATGGAAAGAGGGTGAAGAGTTTCTTAAAAAGAAACGGTTGTCTCTTCATTTCCATTTGAGACAAAAGTGCAAGAATTATTTAATTGAAAGGATGGATTATTGCCACATGAGTGACCTTTCACATGGAATTATGGAATTCCCTTTTGAGGATAATTCATCCAATCAATTAAATAACTATGCAATTCCTTTTATGTATATTAGCTAAAGGGGGTGGAATTAATTTAATTAAAGCACTTAGGACTTTAGTATTAAAAAAATTAATCATAGGGATTTTTAGCTAATAAACTTTGAGAATTTAGGAATTAAATATAATGTCAAATTTATGCAAATTTTAGTTTTCTGCATTTGAAACTCAGTCAATTAAAGTCAATTAGGAAAAGAATTTGCCTAGTACAATAGGACTTTGAAGATGAGAAAATTGAAGGAACACACCAAAATTGATCAGGATTATAAGGTGCCAATTTTGGGGTGTTACATTTTGCCCCTCTTTGAATTGATGTGCGAGAAACGCATTGATTCAAAGAACAGTCTGATGTGAAGATGAAGATTTTAGAAGTCTAGGTTAGGTTGCCAAGACACCAATCAGATTAAGAAGCAGAATCATCTGAAAGAATATCAAAATCAGGGTTAGATTGCCCCAATGTCCACTGATAGCTGATGAATATCTTGGGCTATCTCTAGAATCAGGGTTAGATTGCCCCAATATGAAGGTTGTCCCTCCAAGATCTAGGTTTTATTGCCTAGATAACGGTCTAAAGAGTTTTTGAGAGCCATCTTTAGAATGAAGCATAACTTTTAGGAATAAGGGTTAGATTGCCCCAATACCTAATGAGATTTCAAGAATCATCTCCAGAATGAAGCATGATCCTTGAGGATCTGAGTTAGATTGCTCAGATACCTAGAAAGATAGATGACAAGATGCGAGACATCAAGATGCCCCTAGAGATTCAAGATCAAGGAATATCCAATTTTGTCCATAAGGTACAAAAAACTGAATATGCCCCAAGTGATGAGATGCCCCTAATGATGGGGACTTTTGATTCAGATCAAACTGATTTGAGAATAATGCAAAAAGATTCAATGATGTAATCATCTTGCCCCCTTGGGAAAAAAATTGAAGGATGACACACCATAATGATGAGAACGAGAAATCGCAGAGAAATGAGATCGAAGATCTAGAGATATCAAAGATAGATCAAGAGAGAGCATAATTGATTTAGAGTGATCGAGAGGTCTTGTTGATTAGGTTTGACCACAAGTGAAAATAATTGACTAGAGTTGACTTTGATGAAAATATTGTAGAAGCTGAGAAAATGATAACAAGAGATATTTGTGACAAGAAAGTGACGCCAAAAAATAGACTGCACAAGTGTCTCAGTCGCATCGGTCCCAAAATTTTAAAACACAATTTTGAGCTACTTAGGAGTGTCAGATTTTGATTTTGATCATGAAAATGGATTCAGAACGATCCATTTAGCCAAGGGTGCAATTTTTGCAGAAAACAGAGCACTTTGAAAAATTAGGTCAAAGGCTATATAAGGCCCAGAGGGGTCATTTTCAAATCATTATTCACCTTTTGAATTTAGCAATGGCGAGGGCTCCAGTTGACATCGATAAAATTCTTGTGCACACACACTGATTTGAGCACTCCCGATGACACAACTGACCACTGGAGTATGACGCACCTGTAAGTAATCGCAACTTGATCCTATATGTCAGAAAAACAATTTATCAGTTTTTAGCATTTAGCATGTTTTTAGGCCTTTTTAAAGTTATCACGTCCAAGCTCGCGTGAGGAAATAGTTTCCTTGTGCCAGCCCATGTCACCTTTCACACAATAATTCTATTTTCATGCACAGTTCAGGGGTTCCTCGCACAGGCCCCTCCCCTGTGCTCACGCGAAGAGCGCGCTTGCGCTGCACAAGATTTCATAAATCTCGTGCGAGTCAAAAAGATCGCACAGGAGAAGAGTTTCCTCATGCGGGAAAAGAGTTTCCTTGCGTGAGAAAAGAGTTTTCTCGCATGGAAAACTGGCCAAAATTCTAAATTTTTCTTTTTCTTACGTCGCAGGGTTAGCCGGTTGCAATATCTCAAAACTGTGTGTAGGATAGGTTTGTAGCTGTAGTTGTCATCTTTTGCTTTGAAAAAAAAATCATCATTGTTCAGGTACTGATCCAATTTTGTCACTTGCTTTACAGGATGAACTTCTTGATATCGGTTTCCACTCACATCATTCTATTATGGGTGAGCTATTACAGAGATTATCAGATACTGATGGTGCCCACATTGACGGGCTAGGATTGACTTACCTTCGTGATGCACCTGATATTCAGGTAAATCATGGATTACTAGGCTTTTGGATCATCGGAGTTGATACAACCCTTACTGGTGCTGCTGCAACCATAAAGATATGAATATGAATTTCATTGGATAAAATGTAGGAAATGAACATAAGCACCAAGGCACAAAAGCCAAGGTGACCTGAACATTGTTTCCAACTTAATATAGTAAGAAATCATAGGTAAACACACAAAGCAATAATAGTCAAGGAGATAGTTCTGACCTCCTCTTGGCATACAAATAAAAAAGATCAAGGGATGTGAGGCTTTTCCACCTTAATGTAGAATCTCTTATCACATACACCCTATTTATTTGACATTACTGGATCATCGAAACCACACCAACAAGTAGTAGACAAAAGAAAATATCAATGAAATTCATGAGAACAGACATCATACCAAGAAAGATTTAATCATATCTCAGCATGTTTCAAGGCTTAAAAATGAACCTATGTTTAGGGTGTTGAAAAACACCATTGTGCTTGTGAGTGCATTGTGTTTGATTGCTATCGAGAGATGTTTACATCGCAAGATATCCGATGTGTGTTAAAAAACATAGATGTGTCCAAAGAGAATGTATAGAAACACTGTTTGATTAAGGTGTTGAGAAACACCAGTTTGTGTCAGTAGAAAGTTGTCCTTTGACAAGATTACTGACTCAAGTGTAAACTGAAGAGTGATCAAAATAGGGAGCCATGCCCCCAAGTAACGAATGGATCGAAGCCGAACAAGCAGATAGAAAAATGAAGGAAGAAATCTCAACAATATAGCAACAGTAGGCAGACTCAGTGGGAACCACTGGTGACTATCACAAGAGATTCTCAAAAGATTGATGATGAGCTTGAAGCATCAGCAGGCAGATGCAGTGAGAACCACTAGTGACTGATGCAAAAGAGAGTCTAAAGAAGAGACAAAGTGCTACAAAGCATCGGCAGGCAGATGCAATGAGATCCACTGGTGACCGATGAAAGAGGAGAAAGAATCCAAAAGAATAAGACAATGCCCCCTAAACCAGGAACATGCCCCCAAGTTTGACCAGTTTCAATCCATGTGAGGTCGAGCAAAATCTTGAAGATAACTAAAAGCAAATGCATGAGCACACTAAAGTAGGAAAGCAAACTAAAGCAGGAAAGCAAACTAAAGCAGAATAGCAACTGAGAGAAAGCCAAGAGATGATGCGACAGATAAAGCATTGTGAAACAAGAGGTGCATGTTTACCAGGTTTTCACCATCTTGGTAGAAATTCTATTTTTTCTACCATGATGCGTGTTTACCAGGTTTTCATCAATGGCACATTTTTCTCTTTTTTTCTTTTTTTGTATTTTCATTTTTTCAATTTTTTTTGTTCTTTTTCTTTTTTTTATTTTTTTGTATTTTTTCATTTTTTCATTTTTTTTGGTAATATCAAGGTGCCTGTTTACCAGGTTTTCACCAGGATAATAGATACATCAAAGCACCTGTTTGCCAGGTTTTCACTAAGATGATCATTTTTTCAAGACATTTTACAATTTTTAGGATTTTCTCAGAATAAAGTATGTACATGAGCATGCAAAAAGATATCTCAACTGTAGAATTTCTTCAAGTGAAGAGTGTTGATGGGCTCTTTGAGTTTTTCACCTTTTGTAGTGGAGAGTTGATAGGCACCAGACCCAAATACTATAGTAATAATATAAGGTCCAAGCCAGTTTGGCTCAAACTTCCCTTTCTGAGTCCGATGTTGTTGATTTTTAGGGTTTTCTCTCAAGACGAGATCACCCATTTGGAAGTCTCTTGGTCTAACCTTCTTATTATAGCTCTTAGATATCCTCTTTTGATATGCTCTGAGATGATTGAATGCCACCTTTTGACGTTCATCCAATAGTTCAAGCTCTTGTAGCCAAGATATTATAATGTCATCATCTGTAATGAGGCCCTTCAGAGAGACTTGCAAGGTAGGAATCTCAACCTCAATAGGCAGTACTGCATCTGCACCATAGACTAAAGCAAAGGGCATGGCCCCTATTGGAGTTCTTATACTGGTGTGATAGGCCCATAAATCTAGATTAATCTGGAGATGCCAATCTCATCTAGATTTGTGTACCGTATGGTGCAGGATCTTGAGAATTATTTTATTGGAAGCTTCAGCCTGTCCATTACCCTGAGGATAATAAATAGATGACTAGTGTTGAATAATCTTGAACATAGTGCACAAATTTTTCAAATCTTTGTTCTTGAATTGTCCCCCATTGTCAGTGATAATAGAAGAAGGTACACCATATCTATAAATAATGTAGTTTAGTATGAATATAGCTATAGATTTTCCATCAGCTACACTGAGAGGTACTGCCTCAACCCATTTAGTGAAATAATCTATAGCAATGATGATGTACTTATGTCCTCTCAAAGAAGAGGGATATATCTGACCCACTAAGTCAAAATCCCACTGTTGAAATGGCCAAAAAGTGATGAAAGGAATAAGCTCCTTAGCTGGAGCATGAATCAAATTACCATGGAGTTGACATTGTTTTCAAGACTTGGCAAACTGTGTAGCTTCCTTCTCTATATCAGGCCAGTAATAACCAGCTCTAATAAGTTTACGAGCCAGTGTCAAACCATTTGAGTGAGAACCACAAATGCCTTCATGTAGCTCTTCTAATACACATTTGGACTCATCAGGTTCTAGACACCTAAGGAGGGTACTGTCTAGACCCTGTCTATACAAGTCATTTGCTATGATGACATACCATGAAGCACTGTGGATTAGGTGACGTTTTTCATTTCTAGCATATGTATCAAGAATAATTTGGTCATGGAGATAAGAGTAGATGTGGTGGTAGCGGGATGAATCATGTCCAATGATTGAACAGACCATCTGGGAGTTAGGAGAGTCATAGGCAGGGTGGCATAACGTCTCCACTAGGAACTCATGTCTAAAATCATTCTCCAAAATTTGTAACATAGAAGCCAGAGTAGCCATAGCATCAGCCACTTTATTATCCGCCCAGGGAATTCACTGAAAAGTGATATGTGCAAAGTATTTCTTAAGGTTGTCAACCATCTTTTTATAGGGTACCAACTTTTCATCTTTGGTTTGATAAATGTTGTTCACTTGATTGATAACCAATTGTGAGTCTCCAAAGACTTTTAGTTCATCCACTCGCCATTCAATAGCAATCTTTAGTCCATTGTTCAAAGCTTCATATTTAGCGGTATTATTGGTACAAGAAAACATAATTTTGTATGCCTTTGGTAAGGAATACCGCAGAGGTGTGATAAATAGAATTCCAGCTCCTAACCCCTGTTGGGTGAATGAACCATCAAAGAACATTATCTAGTTTTGATGTGTGAGCAGCATGATGGACTCATCTAGGAATTCCATCCTTAATGGTTGATGATCTGTAATGGGTGCTTCAGCCAACTTATCCATGATTGCCTACCCCTTAATAGCTTTTCTCTCAACATATGCAATATCAAATTCACTAAGGATCATGACACATTTAGCTAGTATACCTGTGAGGGTAGCTTTACCGAGTAAGTATTTCAATGGATCAATTTTTGCAATTAACCTTGTAGTGTGAGCCAACATGTAGTGTTGTAGCTTCTGGGAAGAAAACACCACTACTAAGAAAGCCTTCTCAATTACAAAATAATTCATTTTGTAAGAGACCAATGTTCTGTTGATGTAGTAAATGGCTCTTTCTTTGTGATTTTGATCCTCTTGGGCCAATAATCCACCTAGAGATGTTTTTTTTGCTGAGATATATAAGATCAAAGGCTTCCCCTAAATAAGAGCATCAATATAGGTGGATTGGATAGATATTGATTGATCTATTGAAAGCCCTAATCACATTCTTTATTCTAGTCATAAGTCACACCTTTATGTAGAGTTTTGGTGAATGGTTGTGACTTGTCAGCTAATTGCGAGATGGAATGCCTGATAGATTGGAGCCGACCTTGGAGACCTCTGATTTGTTTGATATTACAAGGTGGTGGCATTTCCATTATAGCTTGTACCTTTGCTAGATCCACCTCAATTCCTTTTGCGGAGATGATGTAGCCAAGTAAATTTCCTAAATTAATCCCAAATGCACATTTCTTAGGGTTAAGATGTAGCCTGAATTTCTCCATACGATCTAGTATAGGACCTAGATCAGTGAGATGTGTCTTTCTATCCATACTTTTAGCAAGTGTGTCATCCACGTAGTCCTCCATTTTCTTATGCATCATGTCATGAAATATTGTAGTGATAGCTCTTTGATAAGTAGCTCCATCATTTTTTAGACCAAAGGGCATAACGTTCTAGTAGAATGTACCCCATGCACAAGTAAAAGTGGTCTTCTCTTGGTCCTTTGGTGCAATTTTAATTTGATTATAGCCAGAGAAGCCGTCCATTAGCGAATACATCTCATATCCTGCTGTCATGTTCATGATTGTGTCAATATTGGGAAGTGGAAAATCATCTTTGGTACATGCCAAATTTAAATCTCTAAAGTTTATGTAGACCCTGATAGATTTGTCATGTTTAGTCACTGAGACAATGTTAGAGATCCACTCTTCATAATCAATCACTCGGATGAACCCAGCTTTTAGAAGTTTTTCCAATTCTACCTTGATCAATAAAGCCACATGTGGATGCATCTTTCTAAGTTTTTGTTTAACAGGTTTCACACCTGGAGCTATTGATAAGTGATGCATAATGAGATCGGGATCCACACTCGGCATGTCAGAATACATCCATGCAAAATTTATCTTTTTCTCCTGAAAGAAGTATATGAATTCCTTAAGTTCCTTTGTAGATAATTACTTGGCCACATGAATGATATGTGGATGTTCTTTTGTTCCCATATTTATCAGCTGAGTTGGCTCAATTAATACTGATGAGCATTCCTAGAAGTGACTCAGAAGCACATCAAGTATCTCATCCTCAGGCACCTTAGAGAGGTTTTCACCTTCGGATACATCTTTTATTTTTACTTTTTTTGGCTCTAATACTTCCACGATGTGGTTTTCACCATCAGAGTGCCTATTTTTTCTTCTTTTAATTTCCTAACTAAGATACTTGATGTCAGCCTTGGTCATGTTGACACTTGCTTCACTAGTGGAGGACGTCACAGGTTCCACAGCATGAAGGTAGCAGGCTAGGGTGTAATCATTCTAGAATGTAAGGACTTCACTGGATGAAGAAGGGGAATTCCAATCTATTAATTCAGGATGTTGGAGGGAAAGAGATGTGACAAGTTCAAGTGCATTCACAGTATAGTCATCGAAAGCGTTAATTGGCAAGCTGAGAGCTAAACTGATCTCATCCAAAGGTGTGTTTGAATCCTTTTGATCCCTAACGACCGAAGTAGAAGACATGTTAACACCTATAGACTCAGACTCATTAGACCTTTCACTAGACCCCTCACTTATGTCGAGAAGTCTTTCATAAGATCCTCCTAACAAACTATCAAACTCATACTCATGAGAGTCTATATCCAAACTCTGACTCGGGTGCTTGCACCATGAAGGTTTTTGAGTTCTTGCAATGCTAACCTATTCTTGTGTCAACCACTCTTGAAATTTTGGTGGCATGTACCATTCACCTTGGAAGTTAGGATCTTTTAATTCTTTCCATTGCTCAAAAGTTAGTGTCTCAAATGGAGTGGTTTTATCAGAATCACTATCAGTATCAGCTATACTAATGCGCGGTACAAATTTATCTGGCTTAGCAAAGAATGCTGCCAGGTCTAGAGGAATGGGATAAGGAAAGAAATCCTCATCAGAGCTATCTTCTATGGTATTGACTACAGTTGTACCTTCAATTTTTTTGTGAAGGTTCTATTTCTGGTACAAATTTATTGATCCCCAGATGGAACGGGATTTTTTTGAAACCTAAACCAGTGGTGTCTTTTGTCTTTTGACCTATAGCTTGAATAGGTTCAAGTAACCCATTACCATTCACCCCTATTGGGCCACTCCCTTTGTACCCAAAATGTTTCATAATCTTAAGACCTTCATTTTTGGGGTTTAGTTCTCAAGCTGGGGTAGTCTGTTCAGCTATGTTCTTTCCTTTACAAAGCCAAGCCTTGATAGCTCTTTCCTTGTCTTCATCTTCCAATGGTGTAGTAGACTGTAAAAAGACACCATCATAGACTATCTCAGGAGTAGCAGAAGGTCTGTTGTTCTTAGAAGGTCTCCCATAAGAATGGGGAGACAGAGATAAATCTGCTAAAGATAGCACGGGTTCTATTTGATATCCTCCCATGCCTATGTCTATGATTTTCAGGGTCTATTCCATATCTTTGAGCTTGGCATCACAGAGTTTTGTGTATTCTCTATTAGTTGGAACAAGACTATCAGCTAATTGAGTGAGAGCATTACAAGAAGAGCCCATACTAGTGGGAACTGTCACCTCTGCACCTTGAAAAGAAAACTTGATACACTGATGGTATGTAGAAGGAACCGCTTGCATCTCATGGGTCCACAATCTTCCTAACAAGATATTATATGCAAGAGGAAGGTCTAGCACCTAACATATGACATCTCTTTCAACCGGTCCAACCCAAATGGGAAGCACCACTAGACCTTTAGATTTTCTCTCTTCTTCATCATAGGCTTTTATGGTAATTCTTTTGCAAGAATCTATGCGGTCTTCGCCATAACCTAGCTGAGAAACAAAGTGGTCAGAGAAAATATTAAGACCAAAACTGTTATCAATGAGGACACAGCGGACTAGCTGTTTTCCTATCATGACTTCTATGTGCAGAGGAGCATTGTCTGAGTGACTAATGGTGTGATCATCTTCTTCAAAGAAGGACAAATAATGCAGTGAAGTCAAGTGACCCACCATGGATTGAAACTGATCGAGATTGATATCTTTGGGGACATTAGCTTCTATGAGAGCCTTGTCCAGAATCTACCTATGAGCAGGCAAGATCTTGAATACCTCAAAAATAGTTATCTGAGCATTGGTCCTTTGAAGCTGGTCAAGAATGCTATAACCAGTAGTAGGAGGCATAGGGACCACCTTTGTGGTCTTGTTAGTAGCACCAACAATAGTCTTATCTGCAGTTTGCTTTGGCGCAGATGTAGCAGTAGGAGGGTTAGGACCCTTGATAGAGATTCTAGCGTTAGATCTAGCAAAAATGTTTGCACAAACTCAAGATTTTTTAGATTCAGATGATTGAGACCCAGGGCCTCTCAAGAAAAATGGGGTTCTGGGTTTAGAAGCATTCCCACTTCCCTTGCTAGTAAACATATTGCAATATTCCACTTCCACTAGTTCAATCATGTTCACATTATCATAAGTGGTATGTGCGTAATTAACTTTGGCATTATTATTTTGAGCATTGGAGGATTCACCTTTCTCGTGACAAGGAAAGGGATCTTTGAATGCTTGATGATCTGAATTCTTGTTATGATTCTCCACAACGATAACCTTGTTATCAATCAAATCTTTAACTTTATGATGCAATTGGAGACATGTAGCAGCCTTATGACCTTTTTTTTATGGTAGTCACAGTAAGCATTCTCATTCCACCAATGAGATCGTGGTTGTGGATCGTATAGACGTTTCTCTGAAGGAGCAAGAATTTGATTTTACACCAAAGTTTTGAAAACCACATCAAGCGGTTCTCCCAAAGAGTTAAATTCATGCTTGGGTCACGTTGCCCAAGGTTTGTTGCCAGAAAATATAGAAGGTTGTTGAGTATTGGTTGCAGCCTTTTTGACAGATTTGGTCACTTGTATACCAAAGGTGAGATTGAAGACTGGTTTTGAAGAAGTTGAAGTCACGTTATTGATCACCCCATCATTCACAACATCCCTATTTTTGTTGGAAAATTTTCCTTTATCTTTGTTAGAAGATGAGGGGTTTTGTTTGTTATCTTTATTCAAGGTCAATTCACCTTTTTTAACCATGAATGCTTTTATTCTCACAGCCTGTTTTATCATACTATCAAAATTAAGGGAACCTTAAAGTTGGACTTGATACCCAAAATCAGGGGTGAGATTATCCAAGAATATATCAAGTTTCTCAGACTCGATTATTTTGCGAGGGTACTTTGTGCAAAGTTGTCTCCATCTTTCGAGAAACATCAAGAATGGTTCCCCTTGCTTCTGCTTAATGTTGCAAAGGTCCCTTATGTTGACAGGATGTTGAATATTGTGAGAATAGTGTTGTATAAAGAGATTGGCAATCTCGTCAAAAGTCTTGATACCAGTGGGTAGTCGTGAGAACCACTCCATGATAGGTCCACCCAAACTTGATGGAAAAATACGCATCAAATATGTTTGATCATGTATAAACTCCATCGATAAGGCACCAAATTCTCTTAAATGATCTTGGGGATCCATGGTACCTAGATACTTGTCATATTTTGGGAGTTCTACACCTTTGGGAAAAGGTAGCATAACAATACTCTTATCAAACAGAAAAGGACATATACTTTCCATTGTAAACTATTGTGTTGGTTTGTCCTTATCTTTCATAAGTTGGCTGATTTGACCTTGCATGTCTTGAATTATCTTATGCAACTTGGAGGTTTCAGTTTCCTCTTCCTTAGCGACAAGCGTTTCCACTTGGAAGTTTGCGGGTAACTTGACCCCTTATTTTTCCAAATCTAGGAAGTATTTTTCTTTGTCTTCCGCAAGGAGTATTTCCATTATTTTGATGAGAGCTTTATTAGACTTTGTTGTGTCTATGTCATTTTGAGTTATTGGGTCATTGTCGTTACCGAGAATTTCATAAATGCTCTGAGTCTAATCTTGACCCTGGTGATGACCTTTTTCATGTTGGGGTTGGTCATGACCTTGCGTGTAATTGAAAGGAGACGTCATGTTGTTAACGTGAGATTGTTCTGTGTACACTCCTTCAGTATGAGTATGAGAACTCGTAGCCAATGTACTCTTCAGAAAATCAAAAGGATTAAAATGTCTGAAAGGATCACTAAGGCAGCAAGGGTCATTAATAGGATCAACCCAAACAGATGACTTCTTGTAGCCTTGTTGGTTTGAGAGAAATGGATTATGCTGATTTTGAAACAAAGGATTAGAAAAAAACTGAAGCACTGGTTTCTGGTTAGGACTCGAATCTATACTAAATGGGGAAGAGGAATGTGAGGATCCCTCTTGATTATCAACTTGAATAACGGGTTTAGAATGACCTTTTCCTTGATTGCGAGGTTTACTTCTACCTACTCCGGAACCGTGTATGGGAAAAATATTACCGCTCCTAGTCATAATAGGCATAGATGAAGCTGATATGAGAGTAAACTTAAGATCTAACTCAGAAATTTGTCTCTACAGGTATTGAAAAAAAGAGGTAATAGTCTAGAACAGCCAAGGTGTGAGATGCACTGGCATGAATCATCGGAAGTATGGCTAGAACAGCTAAGATATGAATATCGTGTTGCAAGGTACAAAAAACACAAGAAAATAGGATAGAGAAAAAGAGACAAGACAAGTTTGAGTATGAATCAGTTAGTTTGCAACTCGAAACAACTAGTTTCAGACTGTAGACAATGAGGAAGTAAGCAATCAGACCCCAGGCAAAAGGCAGATCAGGAAAAAAGTTCACCAGTTAATGGGAAAAAGGTCACTATTTTGGACGCTAGGCTATAGAATCGCATGAGTAAATGCCTTGCCACATGAGAAAGTGTTAAACTTTGCATGAGAAAATGCCAGCTCACGTGAGCAAGTGCCAGGTTTCTAAAAGTTCGCGTGAGAAAAGACCAAATTTTGGTAAACGGACTCAGTTTTTGAGATAAAACCAGATTTTGACACACAGCAGGAACTGTTCTCTAACAAAAATTTTAGGTTTAGGATATTTTTATGATGATACAAATCATCAATCTCTGTTTCAAGGTGACAAGCACTCATTTACAAACACAAAGTTTCAATCAAGGAGTAGTGATACAAACAGTAGTCGTAAACAATTCCACCAAGGACAAAGAAACTTGGCAGAATAATGGGAGTCTTTTTTTGATGATGATTCAGACAGTTTAAGACTCAAGAACAAACACTCAATTATCCCTACAAATAAAATTGGTTGAGAAGACAAAATCTATTCCCCACTGTCTTATGTGTATGCGTGCACCTCACACAGCACTGTCACCCTCGAAAGAGCGCCCATGTTTTTGGTGTTTCCAAGGACTAAGTATATATGTTCAAAGGTTACCCTTAAATAGGGGCCAGCATCATATACCACTTCAAACATCCAGGTGCATACCTATGTCAAGAATCTAGGGGAGAGATTCTTCCCTCTCCCTGCGCACAAATTTTGTCTCCTTTCGGAGGTGAACCAGGTAGGCATCTAACTAAAAGAGTTTTTAGTAGGCTTTCATTCACAATAACCTTTGGTGCCTCTGATACAAAGTTGGGGCCTCACAGCCACACCAACACTTGTAAGTCATACACCCTTGCAATCACCTTGCAAGCAAGGCAGGGAGAAGCGCCGCTCAGTACAAAAAACAAGGCTTTCTCACAATGATAGTCAAAATCATGAGAAAGAAGTTACCATGGCTTTGGAGTCTTTAGACTACAACAAAGTAGACTTTATTAGAGTGAGGTGGAATCACCGGTGAAAGGTGTGTACTTACTTGGGTCATTCCCGGAGGTTCAACTTCTGGCAGGCCCTCTAAAGGTGACACAACTTGGTTTGGATTCAAGGGTTTGATTTTTTGACTCTCAATGAGAGAAGAGCATACTTCTCTACCTTTTCACCTCACCCAAACACATCAAGCATATTCATCACCAAGAAAGTTTCACTCTACCAAATCCACAAGCCTTTGGGTTTTTGATTCTCTCAAAGAGATAAGAGCATAATCCCCTAACAAGTAGAAGTGCTAAAGATTAACTATCTTGCTTTGCTTCCCCAAGTATCCATCATGCTAGCAACATCTAGGTATTAGTTTCATCCATGGGCATCACTTCCATGTAATGAAGAGCCTAGTCCCCTACTTTTCTATCGGGATCCTTATGAAATTTTAACAAAGCCCTATTTAAACTATATGAATGAAAAATAGTAAACAAACATGACGTTTTGATTATGTCTTTGACTATCGTCCTACAAGAAAACTGTTAGAAAGTTTTTGATCTTTGACAAGAAAACCTGCAAACCACTATTATGCTATAGCAGAAATCAGAAATAGAAAAATCACAGCAGAAAATAGATGTCAGAAAATAAAAATAGCAGATTACAAATTCTAAAATTTAAGTATCTGTCTACTAAAGTTCACGCGAGCAAGTACTTTGTTGCGCACGAGAAAGTGCTTCGAAGTGCGTGAGCTTTCTGTTTCTTCACGCAACAGAGTGCTATAGAGAGAAAAACTTTGCACGGCTCGACGCAAAACTTAACTTGAGACTCCATATCAGTGTTGTATAGCTGTATGGCAAAGTTCCCAAAACACTGTCAAAAAGTTTAAAAATGAGGCCAGAAATTGTTTTTTCTGCCCCACGGTGGGCGCCCAAATGTGTGTGCTTCAATGTGACCTCTAAATAAGGCACAAAATTAGCATAGTCTTTACTCAATTGTTCAATTCATAAAGACAAACATGAATTGTTTATCCTGCAAATTCAATTGAAGCAACTTGTTGCATCCTAATTAGTTGTGGATGTAGAATTTGTTGGAGATTTGATTCTGAATAGTTGATTGATTGTATGTTTGTCATTGATGACAACATATAATACACAGTAGCACTTCTATATGTAATTATCCATATGATGACATGAAGAATTTCTTGGATACATACATGTTTTTGACATGTTTATTATGCTATGTTCATACACGCAGACCCAGATATGATGTTTCAGTAAAGATATGTAATTCTGTTATTGATGGTTACAGTTTTGGAGAAATAAGGGTTTAGGCCGATGCATGTAACATGTTAATTGTGTTGCACCTATCTTCAGGATATGCATGTGTATATTCATGATGATTTATGAGTTTTTGATATTAATCTAAAGGCGCTAAACATATTTCAAGAAGATTGCAAAGTTATGGTTAATTTGGTGAAGCCGACTTAGTGAAGCGACGCGTCTATTCAGTTAGTACTTGTGTGGTTGTAATTATGCTTGCACGCTTAGTAGAGATAACAAGGATGTAATGAAGAGTTTTCTAACAGGTCCCATGATCTTATACTTGGTGTATGTACTTATAGAAGGTCATTTGTGATAAGAAGAGTTGCGAAAGCCAGAGATAAGAAAAGCAAAGCAGAGTGTTAAAGCAACAGAGCTATATTTATCATATGTTGATAATATAGAT
>MU218803.1:107296-146924 GCA_018584345.1 Thuja plicata | reverse complement strand
AAAGAATCCTTAGTTTGCAGATTAAAGAAATCTCTATATGGTTTGAAGCAATCTCCTAGGATGTGGTACCTTACGTTTGATGCCTTTGTGTTGTCAATTGGATTTGTAAGATCAAAATCAGATCATTATGTTTATTTCAGAGTTGAAAATGATCATCTTCTTAATGTTGCATTATACGTTGATGATATGTTGTTTGGGAAGGGTAAGGGTATGATTTATGATTTTAAATCTCAGTTTTCAGCACAGTTTGAGATGAAAGATCTTGGGGCAGCAAGGTACATCTTGGGTATGGAAATCAGTAGAGACAGGCCTAATAGAAAACTTTGGTTGATTCAGAGTAAGTATGTGAAGTCTGTGTTGGACAGGTTCAGCATGGAATATTGTAGACCACTATGTGTTCCTATTTCAGTGGGAACAAAGTTATCTATAGATGGTTGTCCAAAATCTCCTAGTGAGGTGGAGGACATGAGTAGAGCACCTTATGCTAGTGCAGTTGGCAGTCTTATGTATTATATGGTCTGTACTAGACCAGACATTGCCAAAGCAGTGGGAGTCCTGAGTCAGTTTATGGCTAACCCTGGATGGGTACATTGGGATGCAGTTAAGCGAGTATTCATATATTTGAGGGGTACATCAAATTAATCCATATGTTACCATGGTAACTCTTCTGGATCTTCGCATTCAGTTTGTATTCATGGGTTTGTGGATTCAGATTGGGCAGGTGATATTAATAGTAGGAGATCCACAAGTGCTTATGTGTTCACTATGTTTGGTGGTGCTATCAGTTGGATGAGTAGGCGACAACCTGTGGTTTCTTTTTCCACTACAGAAGTTGAGTACATGGCTGCTACTCATGCTTGTAAGGAAGCCATTTGGCTTAGGAGATTGTGTTCTGATGTTGGTGTTGATGCAGAACAGATTACTATTTGGTGTGACAGTCAGAGTGCTATTTGCCTTGTGAAGAATCCAACTTTCCATGCCAGAACGAAGCACATTGATGTGTAGTTTCACTTTTTGAGAGATATGGTGGAAGATGGAAAGGGAAATTTGGAGAAGGTAGATACTGTGAAGAATGTTGCAGATGCATTAACAAAACCAGTGGGCACTGCAAAGTTCAGATGGTGTTCAGAGTCTATGGTCCTTTTAGCCTATAGCGGTTAGTTCCTGTTATGTTCCTATTGCTCTTACAAGGTGTTCGACAAGTGGGAGAATGTTAGGAATAAGGTGTCTCGACCTTGGATAATTCCTATTCTTATTATTTGTTTTATAAAATGTATTTCTTGCAAATAATTTAATTAAGTATGAGTGTACATGTCTCATTGGCATGTTGATGCGTCACTCCACTTGATGTTTCAGCAACTTCAATTGTGTGTAAGGAGATCATGGCTGAAATGGTTATGACAAATTCCTATGACACGTAAGAGCTATTTCTAGGAGATTTCAATGACAGGTGAAGACATGCAATGACATGTGGAAACTGATAAAGTTGAGTATTGTACACTCTTCCAATCCTTGATCCCAACCGTGGGGTTGGGGGCATCTCCCCGAAAAAAATTTAGGGTTCCTATTTTCTCGAATAATGGTAAAACCCTAAAACGGCTATCTTTGGGAGTTGCCCTAAAAAGGAAAGCGCAATGATATAAGCATTTTTAGGGTTACAGTATAATATACTAAAAGAGTGTATTGTTGGTATAATCTGGTGCTACTGGATTTGTCTGTGTGTGTCGATTGTCTCCTGAAAGAACTCGCATTGCAAGTGTGTTGTAACCGTTGTGTTGAAGATAATACATTATGCAGGTTTCAGAGTGCTGGGGTTTTTTATCGAAAGGTTTTCCCCAGGGTAAATCATTGTGTCATTCTCTATTTTCTATATGCATGGTATATGGTTGCAATATCTTTGTTAAAGTAGTTAACGAATTTGAAATTGTAAGGATTTAAAATAATTTGCACAATACTTTGCTTTAGAAATTAGTGTAGGAAGTTATTTTTGCACCTGAGTTTCCTTACATCATTGTCTGCGCAGGATACATAACATCTGATGTGTATGCTAGTTAATAAGTCCACAGGAATTAACTATATTTTAAAAACCCTCTATGCCTGTTGCGCGATGTTTTTTAAATACTTGGCAATGTCACTTTGTGCAGACTCTCACTTATTTCACAGTCAATGATTGCATTTGGAAGTTTTAAGTTTGTCTTTAAGAAATCCTCCATTTAACACTTTGCATATTTGCATTTGACTGGGTAATGCACAACCTCCTCTCCATAATGCTACGCAGCCATCAATGCAATACTAATTTCTTTTAAAACACTTCTTTTTCCCTTTCAAAATCAGTGCAAACACTGAATTTAGTTTGGCAATGTATTTGTCTATGCTGCTAGAGGTGACTCATGACCAATAGTGGAATCTGACAGTATTATACTTGAATCAACATCATTGACACGAATGGGGATGATCACACCTCTTTGATCACTACTGCTATGATGGACCCAGGCATGTTTCCTCTGAAACCTAATAAAGAGCAGTGAGAAAACAGCTAGCAGCACTCCAACAATCACACCTATAGAAATTCCTATTATCATTCCTGTATATTCACTCTTCATTTCCTAGGTACTTTGCTGAATTATAGGGTCCAGAATAGTTTCTGCAACACATTAATCAACAGTGGACCATAGGAGCCCAAGACCATTTATTCGATGCACATCAACAAAATCTATGCTTGGAGTCCTTAAAATAATCCAAAAGTAATAGCCACTCAAATAAACCCTCTGAACATCCCTTTAAAGAAGATCAAACAATTTATGAAAACATCCCTAGTCAACTGTAAATTGTTAGCATTAAGTTTTAATGCAATGCCATAAAGACATTTGTTGCATGATGCATTTCAAAACTCTCCTAACAATTTTGTAAACTTTGTTGCCTTAATGACAACTAACCTCAGGAACTAGTCTCAAAAACTAACTAAATAACCCTTTTCAACTATGGGAACTAGAAAACACATTCCTCTCCAGTATCAGAGCAATTTTCATCAACTGGACTGCCTTGAAAGGATTCAGGCCAAAAGATAACAAAATGTAAAGTTGGCCATTTCATTATATTCTGCAATCAGGAGCTTGCAAACCCTGCCAGAAGTGTCAATCGAAACAATACTAGACTGGCTCCTGAAGAGCCATTACTTGGAAAAGTAATTCAATCATCCATACTGAATATGCGTGCAAGAGGGATTCTTCAGATTCACCCTCCGACGCAAGATATAACTATTCAAACTTAGTACTTCAGAAAATCATGCAAATGCAATATGCTAGAACATCACAAACATCATCTGGATAGGCCACTGCAAAATGACTAAACCAAGCTCTGAAGTTTCACCATTAGATCAAATAGTACATTCATATGTAATAAGAATGGTCCCACAATTAGATCTTGGAAACAACTTTCAAATAAAAAGTTACCACTCTCAGAGAATGATTAGTTTGCAAACTTAGTTCTATTTTGCATTGCAAACTGAATAAATTGCCTCTGAAACTGAATTCATAGAGTCACTAGGAAGAACCTTCAAAAACTCAACCTCTGAACATAGATTTAATGTCATCTGTAGAATACAAAACCTCAATGGAGTTATTCTGAAAGAGAACTTTTCAACTAATACAAATATGCAAAGTTAGCACCTTAACACTTTTCTAAACTTAAACTAGGCAAATATGCAAAAAACTGATTTGGAATCAACTTAGAAAAGTGATCAACTGGATTGGTCAAAGTCTAAAAATCTTCAGGTGAGTATACTCTTATGTTTACAATATGAGGGACAACTCAATTATCCAAAATGTTCAACTAGGTATACATTTTTGAAGACCCCAAAGTGGGCAACTTAGTAATTTTGTACTTGCATACTCAGGAAATCAGAATTATTCACTAATAGAATGGTTCTAGAAAACTTGTCATCTGATTTCATAGGGATCTGCAAACTGGCAATATTGGTTCATTTTCATGTTTACAATACCTGGGAGCACACCATGGTGTCATACCTATTCATTTGATCAAAGATGCAGGCCTTCAAAGTAAGGTATTCAGAAATCTGCATTCAACAATTTTGGGAAACCTTAACAAAATGCCAACAAAATCAAACTGGCAAACTGCACAAATGGATTCATCATGATCCGGAAACTGAAAAATATGAAGTATGTGACCACTGGATCATAGTACAAAAGGAATTTTTTCAATTGAATCAATTGGTCTAAAATTATAATCAATCAAACTGGGCTATTCAGATTTTTGGGCAAAACAAAGATACAAACAACTCTGAGCAACCAACTTTGGGGAATATGGAAACTTATCAAACTGATTTGAAATGAATTGGGTTCTGAAACATAGACTCTCTAATATGCATGTAACACATTCCCAAAGTAGTGACTTATGAAACTCAACAGGGTGCAAGATATTCAGAAGCAAACTAGGCAAGATACAACAATTTGACACTTAGCAAGAATGTTGATTTATGTAACCACCTCAAAATGACTACTCCCTAAACATGTCAGATTTAGAATTTAGGAGCTAGAACCCACTGCATATATGAAATGAAAGGTACTGAACCCTCTTCTCAATTAATATCTGATGAAAATCACCAGGGTATCTTTTTCAAGCACTCTAACTAAGCCTTCTCACAAAAATTTTTAGGGGTACTTACCTTTCCTTATTGAAATTTTAACATGGTCACTCAAATTTGTGCCAAATTTGAGAGTACCAACAATGGCTCTGACTGAGGATGGTTAAATGTAATTTTATACCGAGAACCACAGATCTCTGGAGTAGTAGACCACCCCAAAACTAAAAATCAGATTTTATCTCTTTCACTTTCCTCTTTTCACTTTCACCTCTCAAAACTTTTCAAAAAATGGGGAAACCTCTTACTGAAAGAAAACACACAACTGAAAGGGAAAGAAACTATAAAATATGTATATTATCTACAAGAGGCCCGAAGCCCCACAACTGAAATCAACTCTTACCTTTGTCAAACACAAAGCTCTCTGCCCCATGTTTCAAAAATATGATAACAGTGCCACTCTTATCTGTCTGATCCAATCCACTATCATCTTGTATCAACTCATCATATGACAATAAATCTACAAATTCTTCATTTGAGCTTCCATAAACATTAGGCAGATTGTCATTATAAAAAATTTGTTGCATATACATGTCACATTCATTAGATAAGAACATACTTTGATATCTGTAACATTTATCATCTTTCATCTGTAAACCACAACTTAAAAACTCACCATTCAACTGAAAGGAGGGATACTCAACCTCTATCATATTGCTTGGATAGGCATCATTAAATTCATTCACATCCATCACTTGCATATCATGCAAAGTCAGAGAAGACTCATCACCTTGTATATAATCAAACTTAGGACATGGAGAAATAACCTCTTCATCAAAAATAGGAGCACCTTGCATATCATAAATCCTCTTTCTAACAAGAAAGGCATTCTGCACCTTAACATCATCAAACAAACTCAAATAAAAGTGGTGGGTGGGAGGGAAAATACCAGCACATTTAGTTTCTTCCTTTGAAACTTGAGCCACTGATTGACCACTATTTAATAGTTCAACAGACTTAGAATCAAGACAAGATTCAAAATCCACACTATTCTCTAAATCAGTACTCAACTCAATACTTGGAATTTCCATATCTGCTAAATATGAAACCATGCTAAAAACCTCATCATCTGATAAATCAAACTAACATCTGTTGTAGCCTAATGAAAAAGGAGTGCAAGAAGAAACAGTATCACATATGTCCAAATCAAAATGCACTAATTCACTTTCCTTGTCAAAATCAATGTGTTGGACATGAAAGTTCAAAGCTTCTATTTCCTGAATATCTGAGATACTCAAAAGATAAAATCTCTGCAATTTGTTCACTATGAAGGGAACAACAGTCATCTTCTTCATTCACATCCTCACTGTGTTCTTGCATGATGTTGCAATTTTCTTCTTTATTGGAGTCTTGTAGTGAAACTACTGAAACCATATCATCTTGTGTAAGATCCTCACTATAGATACTCATGTCTGCATCATAGTTGTCTTCTTTCCGGTTGCATATATCTTTCTTATTGTCTTGCTGCTCATAAAGCTTTATATCAATATCATAACCAGCAATACCCTTACTGCAAAAAGACTCCTCATCATCACTAAACATATATTCATCTTTATCACTTTCAATATCATTAAATTCAGAATCACTGTCAGATTTATCTTTAGATTCTTCAATAATCTCAGAAATTTTAGATTCAATATCATTGTTTTCAACATCATATATATCTTTAGAAGAAGCATCCTCTAAACCCTTTATCCATTCTATAACTTGCTGAATATACTCTGCCCTCTGAGAAATTAATAAATTTCATGTATGAGGAAAATAAAGCTCAACAAATAAATCTGCCCATACAAGATCCCGAGGACAAAAAATGATACCATAGCCTTTTATCTTATCAACAAATCTTATGTAAAAATCATATGATGGCTCATTTTCTTCTCTACTCATGTGTCCTTGTAAAAGTAACACCACCCTTTCTTGAAGCCTTTGCCTCAACATATCTGTCCTTGCTTTGACAAGCTCATATTCTAATATAGGATCATTCAATTCAAATATGTCATGTTCATTACTGTGCTCTTTACCCTCATACTTCTCTACATCACTAAGCTGCTCAAAATCACTAAATCTTTTAATAAAACAAACCTCTAATGCTTCCATGGATTCTATTGAGCCATGAGGTAAATCTCTAAATGAGTCTCTTGCAATATCAACTAAGGATATTACAAAATTTTCATCAATATATCCTCATGTGAGATGTTATGGCTATCTACCAAGTCAGCAAAATTTTCTAAATGATCTTCAGCTGATTGTTCACCAAAACCAGTAAACTTTGGCAAACACTCCCTAACCTTTGATGGAATATGATTTGGATATCCAGGGATACCCTCAAAACTAATTTCCCCATACAAATTATTACCCCTCCAATCACTAGATTGCGACATCTTAACAGTCAAGAAGATTACAAACTGCCACTCTTATCTAGTACATATCTCATTTAGATTTTGTAGAAAAACAAGTAAAAACTTGAAATATGTAAACCTCTTTTTTCATACCTTTATCCTTTTTTCTATAGTGCTACAATCACTTGATAAGGAAAACTATCAAAACTTTTATTAAAATACCTGGATGTATTAAAGGTGTTGCAACAATATTTGATTTGAAAACACTACAAATTAGTCTTAAAATTTTATAGAGTCACCACCTCTTGCAGAGGACAAAGATCTGCAGCTGGCTGAGAGTCTTTTCAGCTTTGATCTTCTTTTGCTAGAAAACTTACAACACACCTTTTATAGAGCCCTCTATTAATTTCTCTCACATAAATCAAAATGTCTGCTTCCACTGTCACCACAAGTCCCCTTTCTTTTTGTAATCTTTCTTCAATGTGCACACTGGTGCAAATCAGAGCTCAGAGTCGTCACTCACCAGTAGTGAGATCGGGTGGAAACTATCTTGGAGAAACTTGCAACTTTCATACACTTTTGCAGGAACAAATAGACAGACTTGACTCACTTTCAAAATATTGAGGAATATTTCTTTGAAAATGATGACTCTATGACCAGACTCTAGGATGATTTAGCAAAGCAAGGAATTGAACATCTTAAACTTGTTGTACTTTTATTTTTCCCTAGCAGAGTTGCCAATTTGTTAGGGTTTTTTCTTGTATGAATCACAGTGCTAGAAATGACTACTTGAACGCCATGCTGTCTATATTGATTCAGATTCAAGAAAATCCTAATTGCTAAGGATTAGATAAGATCCTTCTTCGTTTTTAAGCTCCACATATACTCATGCAGGTTTTACCTCTTTATGATTACTGATTACACAGTATATATATGAATTTGGACACTGATTTGCTATTAGGATCTTATTAAATCAACTTTATGAAACACTCTACATATGACCAAGCATAACCAAATGAAAAACTTAACCATACAAACCATGATTGTGAATATAGCATAAACCAGTGATACAAGGATTTTCATCCTTCTTCCTTTTAAGGAGGGATAACCTAGTTGATTCACTCTCCAAAGAATCACTAAAATGGACAATATCCTGTTGATATGAGTCCCTAATGAGTTCATCTTGTTTTTTCTAAGTAACAGAAGTATATTTGATTGAAATGATTTTGATATTGGATGAGGAACAAATTGCAAACTATATCCTAAAACAGTGCCTATCCCTTGGGCAAAGAGTCAATGAAAACATGAATTAGCAGAGATAAACCAAGAGAGATAATGTAGAGTGCCTTACAAACTACATGCAGCTAAGATAGAGTGCCTTACAAACTATCCTCTCATATACATACTTCTACATCAAATATTTATCATAATGTTTTTCTCTCTGAAATTATCTATGAAACTTAGTCCTCTCCTTGAAAGGAAATCATAAATAATTAGACAAACTACATTATAGCAGGTGTATTTCAAATGTCTTATAGGTGAAACACACTAGAGCACAAACAGAATGCAAAGAGACAAGATAATATGAAAGAGGAAAAACTACACTGTATTCCATTAATGAATTCTGCTTCAACATGTCCAAACAATAAACTTTTTGAATATCACAGATATATAAGAGTCCAATTTGCAATAAAAATTTCCAAGACCAACAGGGACCCACTCTGAACATCTGCAGGGAAAACCCCAAAATAGAGCAAAAAAAAAGGAACCACTGCCCATTATCAAATTGGTCTCTTTATAAGATCAAGACATCCTAGAATCCATAAGGATGCAACAAGCTAAAGATGTCTTGACCTAACCCTAATCATAGAAAAAACAAGAAAGAAAAAACCCTCAAGCAATGGATGGACAAAGATGGAAAATGAAATCTAATTTTGCACTTTGTCCTTGTGATTGTCATCATTCTCCTTCACTAACATTGAAACAAATCTGTCCAATCATCTCACCACAAGCTGTCAAAAATCACTGTATCTTATCTTTATGTTATTAAAAACAACTATTCAGTCATCCTTATCCTTAAATGCAATAAATTCATCCTCTATGAAAATACCACTGCATTCAAACAATCAGGAAACTTCTGCAATCACCTCTACAAGTTGCCAATCCAAATGGGAGAGAAGATTGAGAAACCCCTATACACTTTCATCTATATTTTAATACTGTTTATGTCAATTTATGTCTTTCATGTAATCTGAAAATATTAGATTTTATTCTTTAAGTCTCCCATTATCTTAGAAATGTCAGTCAAATAAATCAGATTCATCTTAATCTGGCCTCTGTCATCAAACTTTTTTATTTTCTATGAAATATGATTACCTGCAGTTGAAATATTTGTATTTTATCTATTCTTTCTTTGTCTTCATCCTGCCTTTTCAAAATCTAAATCTGATATTATTCTCCTCTAAAACTGTCATTAAAATTTGATAACTCTACAGAAATCTGATTGCCTTCTTGAAAACTTTATCTTTTTGTCCCATCTGTGCAAATCTGATTGATTTTTATTCATGGATCTGGTCTTCATTTTCTGAGCAACCCCCAAATCTGATCATATTCTAAAAAATCTGATTTCCATCTTGTTATTGCAAAAAATCTCTCGGAATGCATATTTGATAAGTATTTGCAATAAAAGATTAAAAAATTATCCTATGCACATTTCAATATCTTGAAATCTCCAATTTTCTACATTTCTGCCTAGAACTCACCAGAATTTGACATGTGGCATGCTCTGATTGGCTGCTCATAACTGACATTTAACTCACTTTTTAACTGCAGTTACCTTTTCCTCTGTGTTTCCAAGTCTGCTGATCTTTTCACTAACCATGGTTTAAATTGGAGACTTGGAGACTAGCTTTAGTCTCCAAGTCTCGTAAGTAATCTGACTTAGCATTTTATGTCCAGCGACCTGGCGACTAACGTCAATGTCATTGTCTCTAAAAAATTTCACCCTAACTGCCACCTTCTCGTGACCACGCGACTACACAGTCTCCATGTCTCTGAAACTTTTTAACTTAACCGCTAACATTCAGTGACCATGCAACTAGCCTCTGGCAGTTTATCCTTAGCATCCAGGGACCACGCAACTAACGGTTATCTCTTGGTCGTGACGGTTATCTCTGGCATCTGACGACCTCATGACAACATCTGGTGGCTTATTTGGCAGTTAGTCTCCTTATCTCAAAATCATGGCGGTTAACTTCTAACCTTCTTCTAACCTCGCAACCATGTGCCACATGTCCTCTTTGCCATGTCATCACCTGTGTCATCACTTTTCCACTTCATCAACTTTCTACAAAATTTGGTTGCCGAGAATTTTGGGCACAGAAATTCAGGCACTCCAGCCTGGGCACACGCGTGGACAGAGCCTCCATTTCATCTTCATATTATGTAGTGAGCCTTGTTTCTTATAAACTCTCAATACCTCTATCGCGCAAGCAATGTGGGATTAAATCCCTCCACATTTTAAAGCATTTTCAAAGTTGGGCACCCAAAATAATGGGGCCCACCTGCGCATTATAACCTCCAACTCACAAGGGCCCGCCAAGAGTATTTGGGCTTCTACTTATTTCATATACAAAGAGTCAGAGTATATAAAGATGAAGAAAAATCATCACCCACTGAATGTGGGATAATGCCATTTTTTCATCCTTCAAGTTTTCTGAAGGTTTCCAGCAAAACTACACATTAATGGATTCATTTCTTCGCTAAGGGAGACCATTAATGTGTTCCAAAGGTCTGGGCGCCCCTCTCTGTGGATTTACATTTGCAAATTTCAACTTAAAACTTCCAAAAACTTCTCCTTCATCATGGTTTTTGGCAAACTTCCTGTGCAATTACCTCCTTTTGCTTTACATACCTTGTTAAAAATTTTGCTTGCAATTTCAAATATCTTCCACTCACTCATTCCTCTCACTGTGCAGGGTCTCTGGAAAAAAACATCTGCTATGAATGTTTTTTAAATATCTCCATTATCATTCATGGAGTTTGTCATTTTCAGGTGCTAGCAGCAACATGGCGTGGGGGATCTTCCTTTTAGATGTATCGTATTCTCCTTATTGCGCAGACCCCTCCCTATTGGGCATAGTATGTATTTGATGTTCATTTACTGTTTTAAATGCCAGAACAACTTCCAGCGCAGCCTCTGGTAATGATGAATTACTCATTTAGCATGGGCTTCCCTTCCATGTTTACACAGGCTCTCACCTTGCATTGTTTGATTGATGTTTTCAAAACATTTAAAATTTCACCTCAAGTGTTGCATGGGAGTCTCCAATTGGGTGTTGAATCCCTTTTGCAATTTGAAACATTAAAAACAGAACTGTTAAACATTCATTGTCTGCGCAGGATACATAACATCTGATGTGTATGCAGTTCTTCACTCTTCTTTTTAATAATGCTGCGTGGGATTACTTTAATGTTTATATCTAATACATTATGTGAGTTAATAAGTCCACAGGCATTAACTATGTTTTAAAACCCCTCTATGCCTATTGCGCGATGTTTTTTAAATACTTGGCAATGTCAATTTGTGCAGACTCTCACTTATTTCGCAGTCAATGATTGCATTTGGAAGTTTCAAGTTTGTCTTTTAGAAATCCTCCATTTAACACTTTGCATATTTGCATTTGACTAGGTAATGCGCAGCCTCCTCTCCATAATGCTACGTAGCCATCAATGCAATACTAATTGCTTTCAAAACACTTCTTTTTCCCTTTCAAAATCAGTGCAAACACTGAATTTAGTTTGGCAATGTATTTGTCTATGCTGCTGGAGGTGACTCATGACCAATAGTGGAATTTGACAGTATTATACTTGAATCAACATCATTGACATGAATGGGGATGATCACACCTCTTTGATCACTACTGCTACGATGGACCTGGGTATGTTTCCTCTGAAACCTAATAATCAACACTCCAACAATCACACCTATAGAAATTCCTATTATCATTCCTGTATATTCACTCTTCATTTTCTAGGTACTTTGCTGAATTATAGGGTCCAGAATAGTTTCTGCAACACATTAATCAATGTTTACACCATCAGACATTATTAGCTTTCTGAGATTTTTTTGACAACTCTTTGGCATATTTAATCACATCTGGGTCCTTTAACAATTACACAGTGAAGCTTCATCATCAACAGTGGACCACATGAGCCCAAGACCAGTTATCCGATGTGCATCAACAAAATCTATGCTTGGAGTCCTTAAAATAATCCAAAAGTAATAGCCACTAAAATAAACCCTCTGAACATCCCTTTAAAGAAGATCAAACAATTTATGAAAACATCCCTAGTCAATTGTTAGCATTAAGTTTTAATGCAATTCCATAAAGACATTTGTTGCATGATGCATTTCAAAACTCTCCTAACAATTCTGCAAACTTTGTTGCCTTAATGACAACTAACCTCAAGAACTAGTCTCAAAAACTAACTAAATAACCCTTTGCAACTATAGGAACTAGAAAACACATTCCTCTTCAGTATCAGAGCAATTTTCATCAACTGGACTACCTTGAAAGGATTCGGGCCAAAAGATAACAAAATACAAAGTTAGCCATTTCATTATATTTTGCAATCGAGAGCTTGCAAACCCTGCCAGAAGTGTCAATCGGAACAATACTAGATTGGCTCCTGAAGAGCCATTACTTGGAAAAGTAATTCAATCATCCATACTGAATATGCGTGCAAGAGGGCTTCTTTAGATTCATCCTCCGGCGCAAGATATAACTATTCAAACTTAGTACTTCAGAAAATCGTGCAAATGCAATATGCTAGAACATCACAAACTTCATCCGGATAGGCCACTGCAAAATGACTAAACCAAGCTCTGAAGTTTCACCATTAGATCATATAGTACATTCATATGCAATGAGAATGGTCCCACAATTAGATCTTGGAAACAACTTTCAGATAAAAAGTTATCACTCTCAGAAAATGATTAATTTGCAAGCTTTGTTCTATTTTGCATTGCAAACTGAATAAACAGCCTCTAAAACTGAATTCATAAAGTCACTAGGAAGAACCTTCAAAAACTCAACCTCTGAACATAGATTTAATGTCATGTGTAGAATAAAAAACCTCAATTGATTTATTTTGAAAGAAAACTTTTCAACTGATAAAAATATGCAAAGTTAGCACCTTAACACTTTTCTGAACTTAAACTAGGCAAATATGCAGAAAACTGATTTGGAATCAACTTAGAAAAGTGATCAACTGAATTGGTCAAAGTCTGAAAATCTTCAGGTGAGTATACTCTTATGTTTACAATATGAGGGACAACTCAATTATCCAAAATGTTCAACCGGGTATACATTTTCAAGACCCCAAAGTGGGCAACTTAGTAATTATGTACTTGCATACTCAGGAAATCAGAATTATTCACTAATAGAATGGTTCTAGAAAAATTGTCATCTGACTTCATAGGGATCTGTAAACTGGAAATATTGGTTCATTTTCATGTTTACAATACCTGAGAACACACCATGGTGTCATACCTATTCATTTGATCAAAGATATAGGCCTTCAAAGTAAGGTATTCAGAAATCTGCATTCAACAATTTTGGGAAACCTTAACAAAATGCCAACAGAATCAAACTGGCAAACTGCACAAATGGATTCATCATGATCTGGAAACTAAAAAATATGAAGTATGTGACCACTGGCTCATAGTACAAAAGGAATTTTTTCAATTGAATCAATTGGTCTAAAATTATAATCAGTCAAACTAGGCTATTCAGATTTCTGGGCAAAACAAAGATACAAACAACTCTGAGCAACCAACTTTGGGGAATATGGAAACTTATCAAATTGGTTTGAAATGGCTTGGGTTCTAAAACATAGACTCTCTGATATGCATGTAACACATTCCCAAAGCAGTGACTTATGAAACTCAATAGGGTTCAAGATATTCAGAAGTAAACTAGGCAAGATACAACAATTTTACACTTAGCAAGAATGCAGATTTATGTAACCACCTCAAAATGACTACTCTCTAAACATGTCAGATTTAGAATTTAGGAGCTAGAACCCACTGTATATGTGAAATGAAAGGTATTGAACCCTCTTCTCAAGTAATATCTGATGAAAATCACCAAGGTATCTTTTTCAAGCACTCTAACTAAGGCTTCTCACAAAAAATTTCAGTGGTACTCACCTTTCCTTATTGAAAATTTTAACATGGTCACTCAAATTTGTGCCAAATTTGAGAGTAGCAACACAAGGAATTCAAGAACTTAGAAACGGTGATATCATGTCTATAAAGAGACATCTAATTCATTATGAATTAGGGGAGTGAATAGAGAAGAGGATGCTTAAGAGAAATTGATGAAGAACAACTTCATACAGTCAAGCTGAAGAAAAGAGCCATATTTTTGCGGACACCGATAAATAGAGAAGCGCAGCATCACCGAGAAGAAAGAAGTGGATCAAAGGTATTGAAAAGATACATTGATCAGAAAGGTATTATAAGATTACAATAGATCTGAAAATATGCAAGTCTATAGTTGTATATGTGAAAAGATCATTTACTGTTTCAATTCAACCATTGGATCAGAAAGTCTCTTAACCGAGCAAGACTTAACAATCCTTTCTATATTTAGATACATCCCAAGGAGTATCAAAAATTTTGATCATGAAGATAGCATGAGATGTCAGATACCATTTGACAAAATACACTGGGTTTGGTCATAGAAGGTAGCATAGAGATGCCAGATAACAAGTGACAAACTATTCTATTTAGATCATCTAACAAGGTCACACCTAATAGTGTGTTTGTAACCGTTAACAAGGTTGGCTCTTCACCGAGCTTACTTCAGAAGAGTGAGAATTTTGGTTTACTGGTCCCAAGTGGTTTTTCCCTTAACAGGGTTTCCATGTTGAAAATCCATGTGTCAATGTGTTTATGAGTCATTACTTTAGTGTTTTGCATTACACATAACTAATCCAGATTGATCGCTATACACTAAGTTATTTACTGCATTTTGGTAAATCAAAGACTGCTAATCGGTAAACAGTAAGGATAAGGTTACCGGTGAACTCTGACTAGTAGTTATTTGTTGAGATTATTTGAAGGCATTCATCTTATAGGACTGAAGATAACTAGAGGCTTAATATTGTGGTACTAAGTTTTTGGGTTGATTTATTGGAATATTTTTTAGGCCAGTGATTCACCCCCCACCGCCCCCCCCTCAGTTATTCTAACACTGGAATGGGATATAGTTGATGCTATAGTATTTGATGCAATTAGAAAAGAAACAAAAACCATGCATGCTACAGATGAAGAGGCTCAACAAGCACACAAGGGCGTCAAATTTATTGAAGATCATACTACATTGGTGATGTGGTCACTAAAGAAGAGAGAAAACAAGAAAATTGATGGAGATACTTATGCTAAGCATACAAGCAGCTTATGAGTGAGAAGAGTTGCAGAAACTTCAGGGGTAGAAGCAGCAGGCATAACATTGGATTCTACAAAATTTGGTCTAAAGGTAGCAGAGAGGCAAGAGGAATAAATTAAAAGCCTGAGAATCAAGCTGGAAATAGTCCTAAAGGCTTATAATGATGAAAGGATGAATTCCTTGGAGAAGGATAAAACAATTGCCAAATTAGGAGGACAACAGTCAATCCAAACATCTCCACAGAGGATGATCACACAAGACCCAAATCAGCCATCTTCCTCTAGTCCAATCATTGAATTCCCTCCTTCCCCTATGCCATTTGGCTCTATTACAAAGGTATATTTGAATTATGAAAAAGATAAACTAGTAGCAGAAAGGACTAGACTAGAAGGGGTGAGAAAAATTTGGGATGAAGAAAGTGCAAAGTTTCATGAGGCGCAAACATTGGTACAACAAAGAAATGAGGATAAAATAAGAGCCACAATCGTGCATTTTGCCGATGATCTGGACCCAGCCTCTATTCACTTACATGGTAAGAAAATCATGAGCATACTGAATTCTTTCAATGAGGACAAAGACAAGTGGGATCAAATTATGCAGAGGTGGAAAGGAAGGAAGGAAGAAATGAAATATTTTTATTCCTTATCTAAGAAGGAAGATAATGTTGGCATTGTGTTAACTTCCACTCATAAGTGCCTCAAGAGTGTAATTGATTTGGATATAAGGAGAAGTAGTATCCTTAAAAAGGCCGAGACTTTGCGAAAAGAGTATTAAAAAACCCATTTTGAGATATTCCCTAATTTATTCAGGAAAAATGGTAAGATAAAAAGGGAAGCCTGATGGATGAATGAGATGGGCAAAGAATTGTCAATCAGGAATAACAACATTATCAGTTTAGAGAACACGCTTTTGTTTATTCAAACTGTTGAAACCATTGAAAAGGCCAGATCATACTTTGGGTTTTGGAAAAAGAAAATTAAATAGATAAAGGCCAGCTAGGATGAATTGAGCAGCCAGAAAGATGAAGTCATCAACTTACCTTGGCCAAGTGATGAGGTGTTCACTTCATGGAAGGATAGGTTTAATACAGATGCTCAAGAAAAAGAGGATATTGTCTGATATCCAACAAAAGGTAGTTCCTCCAATATTTTGAAATAAACAAGCGGATGCAAAAGATATGCATACCTGAAGACCAAGTCAACAAACTTCATATGGAAAGCTCAGAACAAATTTGAAGCAGTTGCAAAGATCAGGCGGTCAGAAGAAAAAAATGCTTTGAGAAAATCTTGTAACAAAATGGTTATCACTTTTCTTGTTTGTTTGTCTCTTATGAGTCATGTTTTGTCTTATCTCCTAGCCATCTAAAGCTTGTCGCATCCTTCCTTTTTCAGGATTCCAAGATGGCTAGTGAAAACCTATATATAGCAAGTTATAATGTAATGTAAAGGATGGTGAATTCACAACTACAAGGCAATTTTTGAATTTTCTCTAGTTTTGAAGCTTTTTGTCATTCTGGATGTATCTAGAAGATATATTTTAATAAAATACAGTGGGAATCCCTATTTCATGTCTACGATGTCTTCATGTGTCTTTATTTGAGTTATTATGTGTCTAATTTGTAAGGAATTTTAAATACACTGGTTATAAGGTAACTGTGAGGTTGTTGTTAAGTTTTTTTCAAGGGAAGGGTAATTCTTAAGGATAGTTTAAGAGAGTTAAATATATGCATAGTAATTTGATTTATGGATATGGGAATGAAGAGATGATTTGTAAGGCACTTCATCTGATTTCTAATTGTGTTTGCAATAAGAGGTTTCTGTGAAAGTATATTTTATTTGACTCTTTGTCCCAGATTAGGCACTGGTCTAGATTGAAATAGTAGTTATCATCATCAAATCTAAAATCTAAACAACTTTTCAAGTTTTTATTGAAGAACATAGATGTTTATCATTTGTATTTGAAGAATACAAGTAATCTTGTTGATTCCTTAAAGAGTGAATCATTAGGTAAGTGTGCCTCAGTTGATAACTCAAAGAGAAGAAGGATGAGAATCCTTATCACACTTGTATTTGTCATTGTTAAATGCATCCTTTGGTTTATAAGATTCTTCATAAGACTAGTAGTTAGTATCTGCGGGATTTGTTATCAATTGTTGTAATAAATACCACTAACAAATCAATGTAGATTCAAGATCCATAGTCATATTTACTGAAAAATAGTAAGTTGTAGAAGGTATAGCCGCTTGAGTCTGTGGAGCTCAAAGAGTAGAAGGATTAAATCCTTGTTAATTAAACTTTTACTTGTGTGAATCAAAAGTTGGGAATATAAGAGTCAAGCATAAGTGCAATATTGAGATTCTACAAGAAAAATATCTAACATGTTCAATGCTACAAATGCAACAAACATGGTCATAGGTCAAGTGAATGTAGAAGTTTTGGGAACAACTCTCTCAACAAAAGTTACATTAAGTGTTATGCATGCAATGGGTTTGGACACCTTGCAAAGCAATGCGGAAAAAGAAGAAACTAGATTAGTAACAACAATGGGTATATGAATGTTATATGATTCAAACGTAATAGATCTGAATATATTGAAAGGTACTGTAGGAATAATAATGTGAACAAGAGAGGTCTGTAGACAGGAGAAAAAATAAGAAAAAGTATGATAAGGGAAAAGAAAAAATGAATGTTGAAGAAGTTTGGAAGCAGATGAAGAAAACATGGGTGAAGAAGAGTAAAGAGGACACAACTAAAGGGTCTACACTTGAATCTGATGCTGATGATTCCTTTGGGAAAGTAATTTAGGGCTTTGGCCTTAGGGGAGCTTACAAGGAAATCTTATGAAACCTCCTATGGGTGTTGATGCCTGAATCTGACAGGCATAGAAATGTTATATTAAGTCGGCATAAAAGACTTCAAGTTATCTTCAAAAGCATTTGATAGATTTTTCAGATCCGTAATAGATATCTATGAAACAAAGAGTGGACTGGGTACTGGAAAAAACTTAGGATTGAAGCATTTATGGCACCTAAAAGTTAGGTATGTGAAGCACAAAAAAACATTGACATTCATTTGTCATGTTGTATTCAAGGAAATAATAAAGAGAAGAGCTTTGGAAGAAATTTCTAGTGTGATCAAAGCGACAAAGCGATTGTTCAGGCCAATCTTCATGAAACCCCTAGTTTGGCAAAGAGGTATTTATTTGTGCACATCTCACAATTTATATCTTTAAAGATGAATACAAATGTAATTGTGGATATCACTAAGAGGCCTCAAGCACAATTCAAGAAGCATCCTTTCAAGTCGGTGGAAGTAGATCCAATGGGTGCATTTTCAAATGTGTCGTATGGGGTTTTGCATGTCGAAGATGTTAGGGCATATATTCATGCCAACATGGAGGACCTTTCCACCACCTAAATGCTAGATTTGTACAGTAAAAAGCTTGAGGGAAAAGATAACAAGTTGAAGCTAGAATTCAAAGACCTTGAACATAAGCATTTTGAACAACTCGCTAGGTTTCAGTTGATTGAACAAGATGAATGGATACGATATGTACTGAGTGGGGTACATAATGAATTTATGTGGCTCAACAGACCATTCAAGATCACCAAAGAATTCATTAAGGTGGTAATAGATTGTGTGCATCAAGTGGAATTCCTATACTGAAATCAAAAAAGAACCAGATGGTTACAGATGCAACCGGTTCTAAGCCTGAAAAAAGAGCAACGACTATCAATAATATAATTGAAGATTATGTAAGATTTGCATCAATGGTGATAGGATACAAGGCATATCACTCTAGCTGTGAGAATTCAGTACCTAGTATTGCAATCTATACAACATATTAGATGTTGAAGGAAGACAAAGAGTATGATCTGTGTGAAGTGTTAAGGGGTCAATTGATCGAGAACCTGACAAAGATCAAGAGAGACAAGAAGAATTCATTTAATTTTTTGGAATTGGTTGTTGATGATGTTGTTGGCATTCATGTTTTGTCACTGATGTCAACATGTTTCTATGGAGGCAGAACAAACTGGTTATTACTATTGCTTGATGATTGACAGAAGTGTACGAGTATTGTACGCTTGATTCATAATGACAGAAGATGGCGATGTGTACAGGGATATGTTTTGATCTTATTCCTAAGGTCGCGCGAGTTAATATTTTCTACTAGATGAGTTAAAGATGTTTTAGTGAAGACTGGGTACTGGTCTGTGACAATGATCTTTGACAGAGTCAATCTCTGTGTTTTGAGTATAACTTACGAACGATGTGGATTCAGGTTATGTGAGCTTAAGGGATGGAAGAAGACATGTTAAGGAATGTTTGTTATGATTCTTGGGTTTTAGGGCTCTTGGTGATGTTATTTGTGGCATGTGTTCTAGAGGAGACCTATTTGGGGCCGACTTCATAGATGTAGTGTGTATTATGGATTGCGAGCATGGATTACGGATCTTGGATTATATTTGATGAATTGTAATTGATGTTTACTTGTTATAGGTATCGTGTGTATCTTAGCAAGGGGTTAAATAATTATTTGTATATTGGGAAAGCCTAATTGGCCGACCTAATTAATTATTGTAATAGGGTATATATGAAAGGGTTTTTCTTTTTGGAAAGTGTGATTGAAGAAGAGACAGCAAAGTGTGGAAGCTTCGAGCTTGTTTTTGTGAATTTTTATGGATGTAGAGTAGAGGTTATTATGTTACTTCATTAGAACTGACCAAGCAAAGAGAGTTGCTATCAGACAGTTCATTGGATTGTATATTTCCTATATACACTTGTATTTCAAACTGTAAGTCCTGAGGGTGGATTTAACCTTCTTTAGGTAGTGTGCCTGGGCAGTGAGCCCACTATTACTCTTGACTCCTAATAGGGTCTGTCTTTTAACAAGGACTATGTATTGTAATGCATCAATAAGATCCTAACAGGTCTAAATATTTTAAAAGGGATACTATACTCTCAATACAACATTTGTGGGTGCTAATTCCCACCGGGGTTTTACCTTTAACAAGGTTTCCTCGACAACAAAGGATTGTGTTATTGAGTTGGCATTTACTGTGTTATCATTGTGATTAAAGTTTTTTTTAAAGTTTAATGTTTAATAATATATCTCACAACTGATTCATGAAGAAAGAGCCTTAGTGTCACATGTTGAAAAGAAATCTGAATGGATCATACACAATGGTTTTTCACGCCATATGACTGGAGATAGAAATAAGTTTGTTAAACAGAATAAGTATGATGGTAGTGTTGTGAGATTTGGTGACAATACTCCTAAGCTTATCATTGGAGTTGGATCTATTTCTTTGGATGGAAAGACTAATACTGACAATGTATTACTTGTTGATGGACTTAAGCATAATTTGTTGAGTGTTGGACAGTTAGTGGACAAAGGTTATCAATTGAAATTCATTGATGGGAAATGCTCTATCAAAAGTAAGTCATGAGACTTGATCGCATCTCGTACTAAATCCAGAGGTAATATATTTGAATTAAATACATCTGAAGCTTCTTCTTTTTTTGCGAAGGTAGATGACAGTTGGTTATGGCATAGAAGATTTTGTAATGTTAATTTTGATAATATTGTGAAGGAAAGTATGACTAATGCAGTTAGAGACCTACCAAAGATTGTGAAACCATCTAACACCATGTGTAGAGAATGTGTAAAGGGGAAGCAGACTAAAAGCAATTTTAAAATAAAATCTTACTCAGCGAAAGGGAAGTTAGATCTAGTGCATACAGATCTATGTGATCCTACAAGAACAAGATCTTACTACGGTGAAAGGTATTTTATACTTTTAGTTGATCACTTTTCTAGGATGATGTGGGTTACATATCTAAGAGAGAAATCAAAGGCGATTGACAAATTCAAGATATTCAAAGCAAAATTTGAGAATGAATCAGGCTTAAAGGTAAAATGTTTGAGATCAGATAGAGGTGGTGAGTTTACTTCAGATTTGTTCAATACCTATTGCGAAGAGCATGGAATATACAAACAGACATCTTCTCCTAGGACACCACAACATAATGGGATAGCAGAGCGAAGAAACATAACAATATTAGATGTTGCTAGAACTATGTTTTTGAAAGAAAACATATCACATGTTCATTGGAGAGAAGTTGTTGGTACTTTTGTGTATACCTTGAACAGAATTCAGATCAGAAAAGGTAATGTTGACAGTAACTTATATTAGAGAACCAGTAAAGAGGGAATTTTGATAATTGAAGTTTTTGTAGATGATATTATCTTTGGAGGAAATGATTATATGAGTAAAAAATTCTCTAAAGAAATGGAAAATGAATTTGAGATGCAAATGATTGGTGAGATGAAATTCATCCTTGGATTGCAAATTAATCAGAACAAGAGTGGTATTTTTATTCTCAAACAAAGTATCTTAAAGAAATATTGAAAATGTTTGGAATGGAAGATTGTAAACTTGTTGGAACACTTATGGTTATTGGTCACAAGCTTACTAACATTGATGAAACTCAGAGTGTTTTTCAAACAAAGTACAGATCTATGATTGGAGGCTTACAATATCTGACTCACACCAGACCAGATATTGCTAATGCAGTTGGAATTGTGGCAAGATATCAAGCAGATCCTAAAGAGACACACCTTGCTGATGTGAAAAGAATATTTAGATATCTGAAAGGAACACTAGATAGACTATGGCTTATGGTATAATAAATTTGATGATTCTAATTTACATGCTTATACTGATGTTGATGATAGAAAAAGAACAAGTGGTGGTGCATTCTTTTTTGGAAAGAGATTAGTTTCTTGGCTAAGTAGAAAGCAGGACTGTATAGCTCAGTCTACTGTTGAATCTGAGTATGTTGTTGCTGCTATAAATTGCACACAGATTGTTTGGATGAAACAAATGTTGAATGACATTGGGATAACTTTTGACGAGCCAATGGTTATCCATTGTGATAACACTAGCACAACTAACATGTTGAAGAATCTGGTAATGCATTCAAAGACTATATATATTTCCATTAAGTATCATTTCTTGAGAGACAAGGTAGCAGAGAAAGAGATAAGATTAGAGTATATCAGCACAAAGGAATAGATAGCAGATATATTTACAAAACCTTTGCCAAAGGATGCCTTTGAGTATCTCAGAGGTATGCTTGGGGTACGATCCCCTCCTTGCGAGAACTAAATTGATGCAGGAATGCATCAGTCCAGTGGCTTTCAAAGCTATATAATTTTCTGGACTCGATGTATGGATCTACTCCTCAGGGGGAGTGATCGCAGGTACATTATAGAACATATTTGGATGATTTTGCACCTGGTTGTTGGAGACATAAAGATTTGAAAAAGCTACACCTTGTAGAGGAAAGAAGAATTATGACACCATTTTCCATTGTTGTCAAAGGGGGAGAGATTCTATGAGAAAATCCCTACTGTTTTAGGGAGAGCTGTGATGAGGATATTGAGAAGACTGTATTGAAAGAGTACTTTTGGGTTGATGGATTTTCCCATATGTTGTCATCAATGCCAAAGGGGGAGATTGCTGGAATTGGTTGCTCATGATGTTGTTTCCATTCATGTTTTGTCACTGCTGTCAACATATGTTTCTATGGAGGTAGAACAGACTGGTTATTACAATTGCTTGATGACTGACAGAAGTGTATGGGTACTATACAGTTGATTAAGAACGAGCAAAGATGGTGATGTGTACAGGGATATGTTGTGATCTTATTCCTAAGGTCGCATGGCTTAATATTGTCTACTGGATGAGTTACATATGTTTTAGTCAAGACTGGGTACTGGTCGGTGACAGTCATCTTTGACAGAGTTAGTCTTTGTGTTTTGAGTATAACTTACGAGTGATGTGGATTAAGGTTATGCGATCTTAAGGGATGGCAGAAGACATGTTAAGGAATGTTTGTTATGATTCTTAAGTTTTAGGACTCTTGGTGACGTTAGTTGTGGCGTGTGTTTTGGAGGAGCCCTATTCGGGGTCGACTTCAGAGATGTAGCGTGTATTATGAATTGTGAGCATGGATTACGGATCTTGGATTATATTTGATGAATTGGAATTGATGTTTTCTTGTTATAGGTACCGTGTGTATCTTAGCAAGGGGTTAAATAATTATTTGTATATTGGGAAAGCCTAATTGGCCGACCTAATTAATTATTGTAATAGGATATATGAGAGCTTTTCTTTTTGGAAAGTGTGATTGAAGAAGAGAAAATGAAGTGTGGAAATTGCAAGCTTGTTTGTGTGAAGTCTATTGGATGTAGAGCAGAGGTTATTATTATGTTACTTCATTGGAACTGACCAAGCAAAGACAGTTGCTATGAGACAGTTCACTGGATTATATATTTCCTATATACACTTGTATTTCAGACTATAATTTCTAAGGGTGGATTTAACCTTCTTTAGGCAGTGTGCCTAGGTAGTGAGCCCACTATAACTCTCGACTCTTAACAAGGTTTGTCCTTTAACAAGAACTATGTACTGTAATGCATCAGTAAGCTCCTAACAGGGCTAAATCTTTTAACAGGGATACTATAGTCTCTGTACATCATTTGTGAGTGCTAATTCCCACTGGGGTTTACCTTTAACAGGGTTTCTTCGACAACAAAGGATTGTGTTATTGTGTTGGCATTTACTGTGTTATCATTTAGATTAAAGTTTTTGTTTATAAAGTTTAATGTTTAATAATCTGTCTCTTGGGAAGAGATTCTGAAAAACTACTTGGAAGATAGTAAGTTGATGGGTCTGACATCCGATATATTGGAGAAGTTAATGCCTACATTTGTTAAGGATACAATAGACAGTCCCTCTTAACATCTTAAGAGCCTAGTCAGTGCACTAAATACTCATTTTGAGTCATTTGAGAAATATGTTGATGTCAAGGTTCAAAAAGAGGTCAATGATACAAGATTTAATGAGTTAAAAGGAATGATAGCATATGATAGAGTGGTATTGGACACCAACATTAAGGGCATTCAAGATGCTCTAACTAAAGGTGGAAACATTTCTAAATCATGTCTATTTGTTACTAAGTTTTTTGGAGGCATTGAGAAGCGAATCAAGGAACTTGAGAAACAATTGGAGAACATTGCTCAATCCTTTGATCCCTTGACAACTTCTACTTCAAAATGAGAAGGTTGGGTAATCTCCTTACTTGACAAAATCAAGGGTTTATTGCAAGAAAGGGATAGAATCATTGGACATGTGGAAGAACTTAGGAGTTTGATTGCTCCCAAACTATAGACCTTGTCCAGTGTTGTAAAAGAAGCGCAAAGTGCATTAGCCACATCTGCTCTAGCTAACTTACAAATGGCAGAAACAAAAGCTTATCTATTCAATGGCCACATCTCAACCTTAAGAAATCTCAAACAAGGATGGGTTAACAATATGCAATTGTTGAAGGCCATCTGTGCAGATATTTTCAAGATGATGTAAGTTAGTAGTTTTTGTGTGTACATATGCGGGTGTGTATATAGGTTTTGTATGGATTTTTGGCATGTGAATCCTTGTCTTTGCCATTGATTTCAAAGGGGGAGAGTAAGAGAGTAAAAAATGTGCACAAATGTACACAACAGTGGCTCAGGGGGAGTCTTGAATCTTTTTGAAGTTTTGGAGTCGTGCATATTCAAGTTTTGACACTTTTTCATTTTTCAGTAAGTGTTGCCATCAATGCCAAATGGGGAGATTGTTGGCAAGAGACACTGCATATATGATTTGGTGTTTCCATTGATGACAACTAAACTCAAGTTACCCATCCTCATTGCAATAGGAGATCTTATCGAAGGTCGAAATGAAAATTTGTTTGTCTGTTAATGAGGAACAAGGTGTTTACCTATATTTTGTATTTGGTCTGGTAGATTCTTCCAAGTTCACATCTTTTGTTGCAGACCCAAGACAACTATTGTGGATGTCTAGACATACTTATTCCAGAATTTGGGTGTTGTTTGGTGTGGAAGTTTGAAGGTTCAGTGTATTGGTAATTTTGTTTGCCAATCAGAGCAGCTAACTTGTGTGGTAAATTCTTTTTGCGGACTTGGTAAAACATTTTTGGTGATTACTTCTACTATGTTTTAGGTGTAGGAGCCAACATGCATAGATGCATGTGCACATTTGATTGGTCTGAATCAATATTCCTTTTTGAACTTAGCCGACATTGTCAACACAGTACACTTTTTCCTAGAAATGTTTGAGTTGACATGGTGCGACCAATTTCTTTGATTGCGGATCTATAATATCGTTTGTTTTTGGGTATGAAAGCAAGTTAAACATGTAAGAAGTGCAATAGGTTGTTTATGTGAAGGATCTTATGCAGGGAATGGAGATCTAAGTTCTAATCAACAAAGGACAGTGATACAGAACAGTCAAAAACAATGTGCATTTTATATGAGTTATGTGCGTGTGCAGAACTATAATAAGACATTAGTACGTGCTATTTCACCAGTTCAAAACTTCTTATGATCATTATAGTGATCTTGTAAGGCAATGATCCTTCCACAAGGTTGTAGTCCTTTTTGTATTTGAACAATGAGACTGAATGCATGTACATTCCCCTTTCATTGTAAGACAATTTTTTTCGGAGTATTATCTTCTGAGTTCTAACCCCACCGTGGTTTTTCCCCTAACAAGGTTTTCAAGCAAAAAATCTTGTGTTATGGTGTTATGGTCATTTGCTTTATGTTCTTGTATATTACTTTTCATTTTATGTGTTACGTAGTTTGTGAATCAGAATATAAAAGTTAAAATTTGCAAAACACTAATTCCCCCACCCTCCTCAGTGTTCCCTCATTCCAACAATGACTCCAACTGAAATTTATACGATATGAATCAACATTAAATTAAACTGCATATCAATATGCTAATCTAAAGCCAGAGGTCTATTTTAACTTAATTTTTGTTGTGATGGATGACCTATGCTAAGTGTTGAGATCGGCCAACTTTTACCCCTCAATGATTCCCGTGGCACCTCAAAAACTTTAGCACACTGATGGCTAGGCACCGCAGGGCCTAAAATTTTAAGTTTATTCGTTGTATTATATGATTTGTAAAATCAGTTGTCTTAGCATTTGAAAGGAGTAAGTGTCAAAATCAAGCAAGTTCAACCATGATTTTTAAGCCTTTCTAGGTAGCGTTGAATGACATTGGACAACCCACTAGCATAGTACAATCAAATTTTCTGAGAGAGACTTTGAGTTGGCATCTGTTATAGATCTTGTAAGTGCACGAGTATATAACTAGGTATTATCATATCTCTGATAGACATTATAACATGCATTAATGTGCTACTCAGAGGTTGAGTAATGTAGATAACTATTCTGCAAAAGAAGGGGCAGAAGTAATGGTTCTCCAGGTAAATGTTCGGTTGACATCATTGCAAGAAATATGGTTTTCCAGATGGATTTGCAAAATATTTCTTTGAATTGGAAAAGCAACTGGCCAATTAAAGGTGGATAGCCTTTCAGTCTAGAACAGAACTTTGTATGCGTGCAGAACAAGGCAAAGGTAAATTTAATTACAATACAGGTCATACCAAGAGAAATAAAACGGATAAGAAGAGAACTTAGTATGTATACAGAATAAGGCAAAGGTAAATTAAGAATGCAGGTCACACTGCAAAAGAAGACTAGCTCAAAATAATTTGATCTCATGGTCTGTGGTCTTTGCAGATAGTGCACACTGCACACGTATGCCTATTTGGTATCATGGTCAGAAAATCTTTGCAGAGGATGCAAAAATTTAGTCCTAGTAGATTTCTAGGCGAATGAAATTGGCAATTGAAAAATTAAACTCAACTACTTCCAAAAAACTTAATAAGACATGGCAGAAATGACACCTTGGAAGTGTATGAAGATCTATTAAAAGGTAATCCATAGTAAAAGTTTATTAGTTGTCACTGGCCTGATATAAGCATTCAGAATGTGGAAGCATCAACATCGATTATTGATCAATTGCAATTGGCACATATAGGGATAAACTCTTCTACCTTTACCAAAATGGGAGATTTGTAAACAGTATATAGAAATATATATAAAATAAATTATAATCGACAATATTTTCTAATGCTAAATCCGTTATACACAATGCCCAGGTCAATTGGGTACATAATAAGGAGATCACTCCTGGGCATGTAGCAAACTCACATTTAATTTTGTCCCCATTACCATTCCATGGAGCTTGGCCCCAAGGTACCCAGGTGGAATTTAAAACCTTATCACCATCCTTATATTTACATTTTATCCATTCTCCGCCCTGCTCCTCTGATGATCTCTGGTTAAATAAATTCTAATTTCCTCTTTATGAAAATAGGTGTGATGTTTTAAGAGAAATTTGGGACAGCGACAGTTCTGTGGTACATGGCACCCAAAACCTCTGCAAAGTTCTGCTTCCACTTCTCATATTCATCCAGTTGCTTTGATCTGCTATTAAAGACAAATAGATGCTAGAAAATTTTTTAAAAGCTAGCATGCTGTTAGATTATAGTTTCTTAATTGGCTGTGATCTGTGAAGAATCATTGTTTGTCTTGTATATCATTGTTTCACAAATGAAGATACCTTATCATCAGACATATGAACTTACTTTGTGATCGCTGCACCATTATCTTTTGTTTAAGAGGGGTCCAGATTAACCCTCATTTGCCCAACCAATGAAATTGTCTTCTGATCAAAAGCTATTGTGTAGTTTGAATAGACCCAAGCATGGACTACCACTTCCAACAGAAAATACAGCATTATGCAAACGAAACTGATATAACTGAACCATCCAAACACATAACAGTGTTATGCTAAAGCAACTGATATAATTGAACCATGCTACACAACAAATCAAATAAAAATTGAATGGCTAAGAATGTGACATGACAATTAAATGAATCAGACTGACCTTAGAAGGAATTAATTTTCCAGTGCATAGAATTAGATCACTCTTTTTGAGTTATACTGTGTATGCTTTTTAAGCTCAAAAATAGTGTTCAGACTGACCTTGCATCAGAGATCTTCACTAAACAATAGACCAAGATGACATGTTTGCCCTGAAGAAAGAAACTCCTAGAATTACCATTTTTCAAAACAGAAAAATGACTTATTTTCCAAGCAAGTAAAAACCACTTCTAAGGGTTCATAAGAGCTTTATGGATTCACAATGAAGGAACCCTAAAACAGGGGTGTTAAATCAGCTGGAAAAAGTCCCCCGCCAGTAGATCTAGCTACTTCATCGAACTTCAATTGCAAACAACCTAATTCCATGCATGGACTCATTCCCCTAATTTTTGCACCAAATTGTTTAACTGCTGCTGTTACAAATTTAGTAGGTTTATTGTGCTACTTTGACTGATATAAAGTTGCCGATTTTTCCTTCTAAGTTACCAAGGAATTACAAACATTTTCCATCAATTTCTCTTTTCCTGTGTCATACAAATCTTTTTATAGAAGCTATCAACTCTTGGCTCTTAAAACCTTCATAATCTTCACTTACAGTAACTGTCATTATATTTGGGCTTTCTAGAGGAACAACATCCTCTCTTCCATAACTGCTGGGACTCCTCCCCATCTTCTCACTTCCACTATTGACAACATTTCTTAGTATTATCGTCTTGTGCATACCTGGAATCAGCTCTTCATAGTCTGTGTCACCTCTTTCTCCCACTAACACACACATGCTAGCTATATCCAGACCCCATCTGACATATAAGTACCTGCCATCACCAGATCTAGAAATGTTAAGCGATATTCATAATAAGTTTACATACCATCAATACTAGCCAAGAAAAATAAATCTGTTTCAATTGGACAAGGAATGCATGCAAATCTCGTGATCCTGATCACCTTAAAGCTTGAGACCTGGAAGCATGCAAAGGCAAGATCCGCAATCGAGAACAATTTTGGCAGTAAATGACATGGCACCGTGCACCTCTTATTCTCAGTTGCTTCAACAAATCATCTGCTCTGGGAGCCTACAAAAATCATGAGGAATATAAAGATAAGAATACCAGCTGATGTCAGTCACAATCTAAGTTTCTGTCTTAATAATCAGGTTTTTCCTTGGGAATCTGGAGTACTTTCTAACAAAACAAGTTGTGCCTACTGTTTCATCGGAACAGTTCAATTTTTATGTTATGCGGTCAACATGAAAAATGTTAGTTATAACTTATAACTGTACTAAGAAGGTATTCTAAAAAGAAAGAATACATTGAAAACTATAAATAGCATAACCTTGCAAAAACTTAGACATGGTAATCATAGGTTTGGAGCTTACAGTGGATATGTTCTTCACTTTATAGGCCAAACAATGAGAATTAGATGCTAATACATCTTGCTCAAAGAAAGGAGAATTCTTTGGTCCACTCAATTTTAACATATGTTTTCTCAGTGCTACTGCGTTCGCCCAGCGATAATCTATATGAGAATCATAGTCCGGATCTGGAAAAATGGGTGAATCTACATTATCACCAGAGACATAGAAGAGCTCGCTTCCACTGCTACAAATTAGGGCATCAAAAGTAGACAGATTGATTGAACCAAACTGGAGCAGAGATAGTGTTTCTGTAACTGTCATTGAAGTCGACAAAACAAATCCAAAGGATGCAGAGGTGTGTACAGAGCGAATCGCATTGATAATCTCCTGCGTCATATTCACTAGTTTCTGGGCACAAGGTTCTCCATTGGAATCATAGCAATCCACTGCAATCACAAATAGATGCTTTCTTCTCCTTAGAAGCAATTTTGCTGATGAGTTTAAGCTATTACTATGAACAAGATTTTGTTTTTCCCGTCCATTCTCATCATTCCTTTCTTGTGCATTGGATGATCTTCCCTTAGCCTTCTCTATAGCTTTCCTAATATACTCAGAAATGCCTTCGTTACGAGAACTGTCATCTTGCACAAGTCTATCTGAACTGTTGAATGAACTAGAGCGATTATCTAGATCCAGAGAAAGCCTGAGAGATGTATCTTGTACATCCTTGAATGAATCAGTCTCCGATTCTGATTCTGCACTTTCAACTGGATCACTCTTCCACTGTGGGTGTCTCATCCTGCATTGTGAAATTCTTAACAAATATGCTTTGCAATGTTGTGGCCAGGAATAGAGGTGAATGTTCCTCAAGCCATTTTGTCTGCATTCAGACCAGAGATTCTTATCGGCTACAAGTCTGTATAGAGCAGATGCAATAGACTTGTCATCGTGGGGATCTATCAATAACCCATTTTGTAGCGTCTGCACATGAAATGAGTGGAATTCATCAAACACTAAATATGAACTCTGAAAATTTTAAAATAGAGAGCTGAAATTCTTAGATATAGACTATACCCGATGAATATCGACCGGTCCTCCATTCTTTGTGGCTACCATGGGCAATCCATGTGCAGCTGCCTGCACAAAATTAATTCTTTAGTATATGAACTTTTTGATGATTTAGAAGGCGCTGGTTGTGTGTTGAAGCTTCTTTCATCATTCCTCGCGAATTGCAATAATACACACACACACTCTGTATCTCAGAATCCCTCACATGACTTGTACATTTACTTCTTAAACATCAGTAAAACCTATTAATTTTATCATGAGAGAAAACACTGTTGATGATAAAAAGTTTGTCTACCTACCTCAATGAGAGTCAAGCCAAAGGGTTCTACTAAAGCTGGATTAATGAAAACACCCTGCACATGTTAACACAATAATTCTTAAGGTACATGTATTTCATGTATCATGGAGAATGCAGTGCAATATTAGAGTGTTTATCCAATATATTGACAGAAAGCTTAACCGACCTTTGTTTTTGCAGCAATTCTGTAGATGTCACCAACATCTGATTGTTTGTGATGCTTTGGATATGCCACTTCTCCATACAGATCATACTTGTCAATTAGCTTTAGAACAGTAGTAAGCAAATTTGCACTTGCTGCAGGCATTTGATCAATATCATCTCGATTGCCCATGATCAACATCTGTCAGTTCATAAACAGAAAATGAAACTCATTAGCTACAGAAGCAGCACAGCGCATCACAGAAAGGAAACATAATTTCAGAAAGAAGGCATACCAAATTTGCTAATTTCCTCAGTTTGTTGCACTCCCCAAAAGCCTTCACTAAAGTTGTGATGTTCTTTTTAGGATCAGGTCGAGCAAGAGCCAATATAATCGGCTTTGAAGTATTGTTCAAGAAACGCAGGGTCTAAATAAAAAGATGGGTATCAGGTCCATATCATTGATGGTAAGTTCATTACAGTTCATTAAACATAAAAAAAAAATTGTTTTCAATTAAAGTGCACATGTTTATGCAAGCAGTCTGTAAAGTATAGCAAACCCCACATAGAGGCAAGTAACAAAGTTTTTCCCTCTCTTACCTCAGCCCACAAAGGGGACTCGGATAATGGAGCAGGATCATTCTCCAAATCTTCCTCTGTGCTGTCACCTTGTACAACAACATTGCTGAAGTCCATTCCAGGAGGTATGACCTGCAAAAAGTACAACCGTTATTAGAAAATTATGATTTTAAATTGTAACAAGCATTCATACGTAACAAGTCGTGGACTATTTCTCATTACAAATTTATGTATTATATGGTAAAATAACAGAAGGTAAAACCTCAAAAACATTTAAGAGACAAGTACACATTAACAAAAATGCAACTTCCAGAAATGTAAATTTGTCATATGCATTTACCGCCATACGAGGCATGTAAAGACCATAGCAGCTTTGACCGCGCTTGGCACGAGCTCTGAGCTTTTTGTCCAATTCTAAATCAAAACCATCATAAAGACCCCATTGCTCTTCAATTTCTTGCCTTGTACTGGTAACCACAAGCTCAGCAGAGTCAAGACACAATTCTTCAGCATCAATCCTGCGATAGATCTTGTATGTTCTGTTGATCTCTTCCTTGGATTGCTTTCCTTGTTTCAATATTTGTTCCAGTTTATTCCGACCCAAGGAATGACCTGTCAAAACCATTGGAACATTGAGAGCACCTGAAAGTAGGCAGGCAACATAACCTGCATCTGCATAATGACCATGAATAACATGAGGCCAGACAGCACTGCCTCCTCCGATTAGGTCCCCCAACACCTTAGAGATGTTAAGAATGTGCCCCAATGCTCCATCAACAAATTCTGGAATATATGGCCACAAATTTTCTTTCTCATAATACTTTTCTTTGTCTCCACAAGGAATTCTAATAATGTATGCACCTCCAGCCTCTCCAATTTCTTCATCAACCTCAGAAGTTAACATTTCTGTTGGCTCTCCATAGCTAGAATCAACTTCAGGGGAACAGATCTGACGAGTTAGCAGGTCCACTCTGTACACCTCAGGCATTTGTGCCAGCGCCTTCGCAAACTCTACAGCATATTTCACCTGCATGAGCATTCAGGAATTGAAGCCACATACTTACACAGAAGTTTTACATCTAAATAATGCTAAGGATGACACAATTTTGTCTTTCATGTCCCACTTTACAAACCAATTTGTTATCATCCGTTTTTCTTATTGTTAAGATATGTTTGGGGAATATCTCTAAACATAAACATTGTTTATGCATACATGTCAGGTCTGGGGGAGTTCACCACGCAAAGGGAACTCCCTAATATGTTTAGAAATTCATGCCAGTTCCCAAGAAACTGGTCATACGGACGACAGTTTTACATTTTATAGGATAAGGCTAGAAGCCACACTCAAAATTTCAGAGTTTTTTGTTTCGAATGGGTTCCATGAGACATGTCTACATGCATGACATTCTCCCCTTTCAACTTAAAACTATGTTTGTTAAATTCCAAATTTTAGCGTTCCTTATATTATTCAGGCTTCACTAGAGCACCTAGAACATTTAAGTCAGATTGTTCGCCCACTCACTGAAAACACTAAAATGGGAATATCCATTCTGCACAAAATCCCTTGCTGGGTCTTGCACCAGGACTCATCCCTATTATCCACTTGCCATGTGAGGGCAAACCTCAATTGGAATAAAACCCTAGTGATTGGCATGGCAATTGGGAATCTACCCAAGCAAATCAAACCTTAATTATTCAAAACTCTGAGAAAACATAAAAACGGATTCTTTCAGTAACCATACCTGTCCACCCGTATCAGAATCGCGACCAAGTTCCATGTTCCAACCCCGCACAAGCCCATGCAAACTGCCAAAGCAATTAAACCAGAAATCAGGAATGCACCAAAAACAAGTATAATTCACGTTAATTTAAATTCCATTAAGTTGAATAACAAAAGTACCTGTTCATGACAATGTACAACCGTTTCTCCTTCTGCTGCTGTTGCTGATCTCCCAGTAACTCCAAATTAAAATGACTTTCAGATAACTTCATCCCCGTCCCACCATGGCTGCTACCATCCACCCCAAACCTTTCTCCCTCGGACAAATCCTCTGATAAATCCTCAACCACATCCCTCCTTCCCTTTTCCCTTTCCATGCGCCGCTTCTGCATCCTCTTCTTCTGTTCCCAATCCGCCTGCAATTATCCGAACAACAAAAAAAAATCCAAAATCAATCTCAATCCATAAACCCATCAAACACATCCCACTTCACACAATCCCCCAAATGGGTATCCGCCTCACCTTCTTGGTAGTGCGGCTGACATGCCATATTCTCCAACACAGATTCTCAAGTCTCCTGTTCCGCTCCTCTGTGTTCTTTGTCGCTGTGACCTGAAAAACCTCACCAAATTAACAAAATCCACGATTCATCAAAATCAAAGATCTTAACTTTAAAAAAAAACAGTTACCTTGATCCAGAAGTGATGAATATCAATCTCATCAGTACCATTAACAACCTCATCGATAAAATACCTCGCAGGATTAAAAGTTAACCCTTGCGAGGCTGAACCAGACTCTGGATCTTCTTCAACCAACTGACCACCATCATTACTGGTATCATTCGTGCGTCCATCCAAAATGGCTTCCAAGTACCCATTAATCCATTCATTGCCTGCCATCTTCCACTACTACACAGACAATTCTGATTCAATTTTTCTAAATATATGTTTCCTCTCTCACTGGACTGACAAGAAAAAACTGTTGCTGCATAGCAACAGATCTACGAGTTTCTTCTCTGCTGGCAAAATGTAAAGCCGAAATGCAAGCAAAGGCTGACGCATATCCCCTCGTATCTTGGACTTCTTATATAGGCTATTCTTAGTTTTTTAATCATGCAGAGTTATTTGTTTGTTTTAACTCCTTAGTCCTTACACAGGTGTTAATAATTGCAGCGAGTTTTAAATAAAACTGAATAGCGGGCCTTTTCAGTGTGCATTCCCAGACTTAAAAGGGAGTCAACTTCCGAGACGTGTACGGTAAGGATTCGGAGGTTGTAGTGCATGTACGCATCCTGAACAAAGAACTGACAGGAAATTACTGGCACCGAAAGTCTCTCGAAGCATGTAGCACGTATAGGAGAATATTCAGAAGTTTTATGCTTAGCGCAAGCTATAAGGCATTTATATTTTATTTATTTCTTTTCATTATTTACTTTTGTAAGAGAATAAGTAATATAAAATATCTATAAACAATTGTAAGAGACCAAAATAAGTGGCATACAATATCTATAAAATATCTAGGTTTAAGTGATAACAATTATAGACAAGTGCCACTTAGGGACTAAGATATTTATTTTATGTTACCATCATTTATATTTTTATTATTTTAAATAAATATAAAATTTACTTTTATAAAGAAATTAAATAATTTATTAAAATATCTAAGATATAATGTTAAAGAAATGATATAATTAGAGACAAGTGTCATTCAATGATTACTATTTATTTTAATTTTTAAGATAAAATGTGAGGTCATGAGTACTTATCCTTATAGTATTGTAATAATAATATAAATTATAAATTAAATCTAACAATCTAAAATTACATCATGTTTCTTAAATTTTGCCTTAAATTTTGCCGAAAAAATTAATTCATGTTAGATATGCAAACTCTTTTCTATAAAATATGTTTGGGAATCAAATTGTGAACATTAATTTTTTACATTTAAAAACATAATAAATATGCACATAAATAATTAGAAAATGAGTTGTAAGTGTATGATTATTTTTATAGCTAATGTTGGAATTGAATGCATTAGGCATTGCATTCATCTAGATTATGGTGTCAATAGGTCTACATTTCCATAAAATGTAATCTTGAAAATACTTTCTTCACATAAAACTTTTTTTTATTTGCCTTAAATATATGTGTTATTTATGCTTATGTCAACATCTAAACATCTTATTTCCATAAAATGTAATATTGGAAATACTTTCTTCACATAAAACCTTTTTTTGTTTGCCTTAACTATATGTGTTATTTATGCTTATGTCAACATCTAAACATCTTATTGTTGATTGTTTTATGTCATCGATGTTATAATTGGCAAAATGTACTCTTGAAATAATTTCTTCAAATAAAACCTTCTTTTACTTGTCATATCCTACATAAATTATAGTGTATGAGAGTAACTTATGCAATGGTGCATCTTAAGGGTTGGATAGCCATTTCCCAATATATGTGATATTTATGCTTGAGTCAACATCTTATCATCTTATTGGTTGTTACATTCAAGCTCTAATATAACTAGCAAAATGTACTCTTCTAACTACTTTCTTCAAATAAAACCTTCTTTCACTTTCCTAAAATATATGGGAAATGGATATCCAAGCGGTTGGATGGTTATTTGCCAATATATGTGATATCTATGCTTATTGTCCAAGATTGTTGTCTTGACCAATAAGAATCACCCAATAATTTATCATCATCCATAAAAAAAAGTAAGAGTTGTGCATGACATGTTATAATTTGGTTATATCATGCAAAATGACCTATTTCAAACAAGAGATTACATTTTTATTTGATAATTATGATTATGATTTAATTAGACTTTTGAGTAAGGATTAGATTTAGGTTAAGCTTCTAATCAATGATATTCAAGTAGGATTAAGGTTTCAATTCAGTTAAGATTCAATTCAAATTTTATTAAGAGTTAAAGTTATAATAAAAAATTATATGCTAAAGTAATTTTATTAAAGTTAAATTATTTAAATTTAAATGGTATGTGTGGGATCATGGTATACCAAGCTATGGTCTTAAGTGGCAATGAAAAATAGAAAATCAAGGTTAGTCAACTTGACATAGAAAGTTGAACATCTTATCAACCTTATGTGAAAAAGTTGTAAGAATAGAATCTGTAGAAAATTGAATGCAGTTTCTAAACTACTAGCCATTTACTAAAAGCACTATATGTCTTGTATAATTTTTTCCCAACTAATAATTAATTATGAATTTTTTGCTACAACTTTTTCAAAAAAAAAAACTCTCATGTCTAACCACCTTAACTAATTCTAAACTTTACAAATTATCACGGTCGAAGTCTACAAAGGAAATATGGTAAACACGTTTTTTGTGTTGACAATCCACATTTGGCATTGCAAAGCCAAAACCCAAGGCAAATACCAAAGCTAATTAGATATCCGAAAGAATATTGGATATTTGATTTGTCCCACCCAAATTTTGCTTTCCATTTCAATTTTCAACCATTTCATTTTTTATAATATTAATATTATATTAAAATACTATGATAATATCATTAGTATTATATTATTATTATTTATATTAGTATTGTATAATAGTATAATAGTAGTATTATATTATATTAATATTAGTATGATATTTAGTAATATTAGTATTATATATTATTAAATATGATATTAGCATTAATATATTATTATTATTTATATTAGTATTATATTATATTAATAAATTAGTATTATATTTATTATTATTATATTATAATAATAATACCTAGGAGAGAGAGTAGGCTAGAGAGATAGTAGGAGAGAGAAAGGGAGAGAGAGAGGAGTGATGCAGGAGCATCTTAGGTCCTTGATAATCTTGCATCATCCAAAAACAAATGGTGTTCTGGTGAACCTTTGTTACCATTTTTTTGTGTTTGTTGGTGTTCTGGGTGACCGGTTGGGTGACCGTTGGCTTGGTGAAGTTATGTAGATCTTCAGAAGGTGAAGTCGTGATATGTTGTTCATGAGGTTGTTAGGAGGCTTTCCCTATAATAGTAACTCATTTGGAGTTATCGTGCTCGAGTTATGTTGAATTCTGTGACTGCATGTATGAAGGAGTTTCTAGTTCCAGGCAATTTTTTGAGATTTGGTGAGCGGTTGATCTGTTGAGATGTTGGACATGAGTGGTCAAAAGGGTTTGTTCCTTTTTATTCATAGATGTTATGTATATGATAGCGCTTCTTTTGGTGGAGTATTTTTTGATATACTATTGTTTCTCTTTCAGGATGTTATTGTTCTTCATGACACTGGTTCTTGGAGTTAACTGGTTGATTGATTGTGGTTGGGGTTGTTGTTATGATCATTGGAGCTGATTGTTGTGATTTACTATGTGGATCTATGTGTGGCCAACTTGATTTTTTGGATAGGTCCTTGTGAAACGAATTAAATGTTGTATTTAATTTTTGTTAAGCATTACTGAGTCTAACACATTTCTTCGGATATGTAAAGTTGGTTGAGGCTGACCTATTGGTGGTTTTGTATAAATTTAGGGCTTGCAATCATTTGAGAAAATGGAGAAAGTTTGGTGAAGGGTTGAATAGAAGAGAAGTTGCTAGAATATTTCTCTAAGACTTACGAAGATCTGTATAGGTCTGAGTTTGGTTTTTATTATTTAGGTTTTTCTTTGCACTTTGCCTAAACCGGGAAGGCCTTACAACCTGACATGTACGAAGAAATTATGATTAATAAAACTTGTTTTTTGGATGCAAATCTTGTTGTTGTTTCTTGTATGTTGTTAATTTTTGTTGTGTTGATAACTGCTGCAAGGATTTGACATCTCCTTTGGGGATTTTTTGTTCTTGACTGCATCAGATGGTATCATAGATGGTTTGACTTGTTGGCAGGTGACATTTTTGGTATGGTATGAGACACTTATGGGTTGTCATTTATGGAAACACATCTGATATATTGATCGCTTGGAATGAATTTTAGTTTTGGAGATACAGTCTTCAAAATGACTAAGTACAGAAGCAAAAATATAAAGTATATCAGTATTCTTTCGGATAGCGAAGATCGAGTACAACATTTTATGACTTACAAGCTTAGAGGAAGATACTATGGAGTATGTATGACCTCCGCCTAAGATTGATTTGGTTTTGGTGATGATTACAGAGAGTTAGAGTGATTTGAAGACATGCGCAAACAACATAACAGCGTAACAGAGGAGTTGAACAAGTACCGATGAATCAAGGAGTATGCCATGGACTCCTGGCAAGCTAAGTTGGATTATGATTTTGGGTAACCTATATTTTGGTTATGTAAGAGCGTCGACTTTGTATTTACTCTTTATATTATTAATTCTATTTTGTATTGAGAGCCGATTATGTGATAATAATTAAGAGAGCTGACTTGATGATATATATATGTGTGTGTGTGTGTGTAAAGGATGAAGTCGTGTGTGAGATGTAGTTTGATTGTTAATTGTTGATTTCCTTTACTTTATATTTAATTGAATGGTATTGATTGTATATTATAATTGTGATTAGGGAGAAGATAAGATGTTTCTCTTTTATTCCCAAATGCACAAATGAGAGATCCAAATTGATCAACCCTAAGGAAGGGCTAATGCACAAATGAATCAATTATTTGGAAAGGAGAATAACAAGAGAGATACCTTAAATTCTGTTAATTATATGTATAGAAATGATATATGACAGTAATTGAAGAGATAGGAGAAATGCACTAACCTTGAAATATTGCAAATCAAAGAATGTTGTTTTCTGAGGTCTGTAGACTGTTTTTGGAAAAAACTGATAGTTGATCCCAAACCAGAACGCAGAGAAAAACAAAACCCAGAAATATTTTTCCGTTCCGATGTCGTCTTATGAAAAAGGTCGACCTTGACCCACAAATGTCAACCCTGACCCAATAATGTCGACCCTGACCTGCACAGGTTTGACAAAAAATTTGTTTGCGCCGTTCAAAAGAAAGCCGAAAAGGGTATCCAGATCTGGTCTCAAATCAACTATTCTGAACCTGCACCTACAAGAAAAAGGGGATTGTTTGTTGTGGGGGAGGGGTTTGCCTTGGTCAAACCCTGGTTTTGGAATTAACCTCAAATATATGTAATTGAAATTGCAGAAATAGACAAAGTAAATGCATAAATTCACCTTGCTTGAAAAA
>MU218803.1:29663-51848 GCA_018584345.1 Thuja plicata | reverse complement strand
AGGTCCCTTGGATACTGGATTCAGGTGCTTCTCACCATATGGCGTCTTCTCTAGAGATCTTCTCTTCTATTGAGGCTTCTCCTATTCCCCACATTCTCATGGGGAATAACACTGTTATGCCAGTCTGTGGGAAAGGTTTTGTACGCATTCAGGATGAAACATTAAATGATGTATTATATGTTCTATCTCTATCTGCAAACCTTCTCTCGATTTACCAGATTACACACAGTGGATCAGGGAAGACAGTTGAGTTCATGCCAGATTCAGTCTTTATTTAAGATAGTGCGATAGGTGGCATTGTTGCTATAGGGACAGTTGATCATTCCACCCATCTCTACACCTTTTCTCAATTTGGTCCACCATCTCCATCATCGAAGCACAACTCTCCTCTTACGCGAGAGCATCATGTGGGACAGTCAGGTCACTCGAACCTCTGTGTTGTTCTCGAGACCACTTCTATGGCTGCCTCACCTCATCTTGTTGGGGTTTCTTCTCTTCAGTAGGAATCTTCTTTAGCACTGCCAGACCCTCCAGCTGCATTCATCAAGCCACCAGGTGCAGTTGTTGAGGATTCTACAGAGGACACTCATCTCCTCTCTCCTAACAGTGTCAGCACACCTATCATACCACCTACCTTGGGGGTTCCCTTTCAGGATCCTCGTGTCTACTCCTTTGAGCATCAGCTCAGCCTTCCAGTGACACCTCATCTTTCGATGTTACCTCTTCAGTGCTCACTTCCTTTCACTCCTTTGTATTGGCGTCATGGTGGTTTGTTCATTGATCCAAGGGTTCTTTCATTCTGGGGGGGCTTTGGAGCCTTGAACCTCTCTCACGAGAGGGTTGGCAGCACGCATTGTACTTATGGCTTTGAGAGATTCTCTTGAAGTCATTTTTGTATTTTGCTTGCTTTTCTATCTCTTTTTGGAGAGGAGTTTTTCCCATTGGGTTTTCTCCTTTGTCTCTGGTTTACAAAGATTTCCTTGTATTGGGTACCTGATCAGGCCTTATTGCCGAGACCCATTTCTTTTTCTTTCATAGCTGTGCTAGGTTAGTTACCTCTTGAGCTTCGCTTAAGGGGGGTGTTAGAGTAATAGTACATTTTTCTTTATAATTAAATCACTTCGGTTTAATTATTAAAGTTCACTATTATTCTATTCACTTAAGCTTGTCATTTGTAGGTGCATAATAATTAATATGTTTATTTATTATTAATGCACAAACCTAACTTTTTTTGGCTTTAGGGTTTCTTACCTTATATGTCGCCTTTGTATCATTATTGTAAACACTCTTTTGAATACAAATTTTTTCTCTACCATTTTTTAGCATAGAAGGGTTCCTTGGTTTTTGCTTCCTTGCTTTGTTCTTGTAACAGGTCTTCTTGCATGCAACTACTCTTGGGATTCGGTACTATTTTTATCAGTTCCTACAGCATAAGGTGGCCATTAGGAGGATTTGATTCTACTTGTTGAGTTGTTCTTGAGAACTGGGGTTTGCAAAGGTTAGGGTATCATATTTGGTGAATCAGATCACTGATTGGAGGCAGTTACACCCTAGATCTAGTAGGATGTCATTGAGAATGAACCCTAGGTTGATAGAGAAAATGAAGGAAGATCTTTGAGCTAAGATTAGAAATGAGATGGTCGGTTTTAGGAATGAGGTCATGGAAGGGCTCAAGACTATTTTTGTTGGATTGCGTAGAAATCCTAGATCTAATGATGGTTTTGAGGAGGCTGTAGAGGGATTTAGAGTTGTTGATGTTTGTAGATCTGTTGGGAGTGATGGATCTAACCAATTGGTGAGACCTATAGATAGGCTTGGTGTTGGTTATCGGTTGGAAGTATCTAATTACTCAGGTACTTTGAATCCTGAAGACCTGATTGATTGGATAGGTGAGTTAGAAGATCACGTTGAGCTAGAAGATATTCACGATCCTTGGAGAGTAAGGTAGGCACAGAAAAATTTGAAAGGTCATGCAACTTTGTGGTGCAAAGAATTGCAAAGGAACAAAGAATATGAAGGTCAAATGAAGATCACTCGGTGGAGGCTGATGGTTGTAGATTTGAAGACTAAGTTCATACCTGAAGACTATAAATTTGAGTTATTCAAGAGGTTGCAAAACTTGAAGTAGAAGACCTGAGTGTGAAGGATTACATTGAAGAGTTTTACAAGGTAACCAATAGATTTTGTCACAAGGAGCTTTCTAAGGAAAAGGTGGCTAGGTATGTCAATGGCTTGAGGTACAATATTTAGGATGAGATGAGTATGTTGAGGATTGGATCTGTTGAGGAGGCTTATCAGTATTCCCCGAAGGTAGAAGATAAGGTGAATAGGAGACAACAAAATAACTCTAGAGGAAGAGAAAAGCATGCTGCTAGTGGTGATAAGGGAAATTAAGTGGTTGAAGTAGAAGTTAAAATGGTTACACCTAAGGGTGGTAATACTGGCTTGAAAGGACACATGGATTTTCAATGTAAGGAAGATAAGAGAGTTTCTTGTGCGAGTGAAGAAGGTAGACCATTTGTTGGTGCTTCTGACGATGCTCCAAAAGAAGGGGAAACTCTTATGCTTAGAAGGTTGATGTTCAGTAAGTATGCAAAACCTTATAATTGGAAGAGTTTGTTCACGATCAGATGCAAGGTTGGTGATAAGTGTTGTGATGTGATTGTTGATGGTGGAGGTACTAATAACTTAGTTTCTAAAGAGATGGTGTGGAAGGTTGGTTTGAAAAGACTTAGACATACAAGACCTTATAGGATTGGTTGGTTGCATGATGATCATGTAGTGGAAGTAAGGAAACAGTGCATGGTGAATTTTTGCATTGGTTCTTATAGGGATGCAGTATTATGTGACATAGTGGTCATGATTGCATGTCATGTTTTACTTGGTAGACCTTGGTAGTATGACAGAGAGGCTACTCATGAATGTAGACATAAAGTCTTTACCATTAGTAAGGATGGTAATAGGTGTAGATTGATTCCTTTGATTCAATTAGATATGAATCATTTGCTGAACCTGATTGATGACATGATGAAGGTAGTGCAGGTTACAAATGAGGAAGGTTTGTGGATGAAGAATGAGTATGAGATTATTGTCCCTTGTTCTTCGATATTTTCATGACTTGTTCTCATGGAAAATATTTTTGTACCCCAGGTGTCTGATGCGGGAGCATCTTGGGTCCTTGATAATCTTGCATCATCCAAAAACAAGCAGTGTTATGGTGAACCTTTGTTACCAGTTTTTTGTGTTTGTTGATGTTCTTGGTCACTAGTTGGGTGATTGTTGGCTCGGTGAAGTTCTATAGATCTTCAGAAGGTGCGGTCATGATATGTTGCTCATGAGGTCATTAGTAATATTTTCCTATAATAGAAACTCATTGGGAGTTACCGTGCTCAAGTTATGTTGAATTTTGTGACTAGATGTATGAAGGAGTTTATGGTTCTAGGCATTTTTTGAGATTTGGTGAGTGTTTGATCTATTGAGATGTTGGATAGGAGTGGTCAAAAGGGTTTGTTCCTTTTTGTTCATAGATCCTATGTCTACGATAGTACTTCTTTTGGTGGGGTATTTTGTGATATATTGTTGTTTCTCTTTCAGGTTGTTGTTGTTCTTCATGACACTGGTTCTTGGAGTTAACTGGTTGATTGATTAGGGTTGCAGTCATTGTTCTGATCTTTGGAGCTGATTGGCATGATTTCCTATGTGGATCTATGTGTGGCCGACTTGATTTGGTGGATATGTCCATGTGAAACAAATTAATTTTTGTATTTAATTTGGGTCAAGGTCCACTAGGTCTAACACATTTCTTGGGATATGTAAAGTTGGTTGAGGCTGACCTATTCGTGATTTTGTATAAATTTAGGGCTTGCAATCATTTGAGAAAAGGGAGGAAGTCTGGTGAAGGGATAAATAACAGAGAAGCTGCTAGAAGATTGCTCTGAGACTATGGAAGATCTGTATAGGTCTGATTTGGGTTTTTATTTGTTAGGTTTTTCCTTGTACTTGGGCTAAATCGGGAATGCCTTACAACCCGACATGTATAAATAAATTATGATTAATAAAACTTGTTGTTTGGATGCAAATCATGTTATTGTTTCTTGTATCTTGCTGATTTTCGTTGTGTTGATAACAGTGGCAAGGATTTGACATCTCCTTAGGGGATTCTATATTCTTGATTGCATCAAAGGGAGAAGGGGAGGGTGGGAGCTCTCTCTCTCTCTCTCTAATACTAATGCTAATATAATAATATTAATATTATAAAAAATGAAATCTATAAAAATAATTAAAACTAAAACAAAAATTGAAAATAGCATGGAAATAAAAAAAATTGAAATTGCAAATGTTGAAATTTTAAATGTGTTGCAGTGATTTCTTAAATAGCCAAAATTTCAAAAAAAATCCAGTCAGGATCGAGGTTATTTGTGGGGTCAATCTATCTGTATATTTGCACATATTTTCTGGGATCTTTCATTCCAGTTTTCAAAATCTCATCATTTTAGGTCATGAATAATTTTAAAAATGTCACAGTTTTGAGCTCAAAATGAGTATTAATTCATAGGATTCCTAGTGTTTTCATGTTTTCAAACTCACCGGCTTGTTATCAACTCTATGTCGCACTTTGAATTTCTCAAATCAGAGCTGGAAGTCAAAAGTTACACTATCTTAAAGTTGTTTTTTTTAATTTTAAATTTATTTCAAATTTAAAATTAAAATAATAATAAAAAATCTTAACTCATTAAAAGTTAAAGGTTAAGGGTCAACATCCTATTCTTTCCTTTCCAGTCAACATCCCAATTCCACCCCCAATCTTTACTTAAAAAAAGTCTAGCCTTCAATACTCAGGAGGAAATTATGAAGCATGAGAAGGTGAATCTCAATGGAGAGTCCAGCATTTAGAGATGTTGAAATGATCTTTGGGAACTTTCAGCGAATGCAACCGGCCGTTGTAAAGTTAAGTTCTATAAATTTTCCAGCATCCTCCACGCCTCTACACAAGGCACGTGAGTTGTTTGACAGAATTCCCTCAAGGAGATGGCGTTTTATTGAATGCCATGGTTGCAGGATATCCACCGAATGCATTTTCTGAACATGTTTTAGAAACTTTCAAGAAAATGTGATTGGTTGTTGTTAAGCCGAACTCCACCAAATGTGTCGCCCACCTCCATGTTTCTTACGCAAAAACAGAAACATTGGATAGCCAACAGGCATGCAGAATGTGGAAGCATTGACAAGGAACGTAAACTGTTGGATATGATTTTCCAAGGAAATGGAGATTCATGCAGTGAGTTACCATGGCTGCGCACGTAGTTGGTGAAATTTGACAAGGAACGCAAACTGTTTGATCAAATGCCTCTGAGATATATCATCTCAACAAATGGACGTGCACAAAACATAATGGTTGAAAGGCATTTTAGAAACTATCAAGCCAAATGCAGTTGGCAGGTATAAAAACTTTCAAACAAATGCGATTTGTTGAAATAGCTTTAAAAACTTTGAAACAAATGCGATTGGCTGTTGTAAAGCCGCATTTCACCACCCTTGCCAACATCTTTTCACAGACTGAATATAGACAAGGCGCGCGAGCTGTTTGACAGAATTCCCTCAAAAGAGTGAGGTCTCATTAAACATTTGATCGCAGCAGGGAATGTAAGGACAATTATTCAAGAAAATGTGGTCTCATGTGGTTCCATAATTATTGCGTGCGAAGCTGAAATTTGTAACTTCTCCCTCGATTCCTTGCTGGTTGCATGGTAAGCTTCATTGCAAATACACGTTCATCACAGAAATGATAACAAGTATAATCATTGTGATTAACAATAATACTTTGAAGGTAGACGACAATGGTGTGATTGCAGGCAAAATACAGACTCCTATGAAAAGATTATGAAGTGTTTAACACAATGCTTAAATAAGGATGATGTCCCATGTAATTTGATGGTGCAAGAAATGCATGCCACACATATGAGCTTCCTGACTGAGTGCTTCTGAGATACACCAAGTGAATGAAAAATATCTCTCTTTAAGTGTAGACGATGCGCCATAACCGTTTGACAGATTTCTTATCAGGGACACCTCATGGATGCGATTATCGCCCAAGGCACCTAAGATAGATTTGTTGAAAATTATTTTTAAATGTTTAAGCTAATGCAGTGGATGACTGTAAAGCTGAATTCCGCAATCTTCACCAGTATTTTCCTTTTCCCGTGCATGCCAATGTGAAAGTTTTGGGATGAGGTATAATCATCCATCAAACTGTCAAATAAGGAAGAAGCCCGTGGAATGAATGAAGGCACGATATGAAGATAACAAACATCTTGAAAGGGGGATTTAGATGTTTCAATTGCAACTGGCAGGTGTGAAGCCAAAATCTACGACATTCATCAACATTCTTGCTTAACCATACAGTGACTTCAATACAAACAGTGATGCTTTCATTCCATTAGTGAATCAGTTTTGAATCAACCTATTTAATTGTCCAAAGGGAGTAATTGAAGGAGGAAACAATGAAATACAACTTCCAAGGCAAGGAGCCACCATTACTATTGAAATGCATGCTTCCCAAGATAGAAGATACTAAATTGGGACATATTGACATCGCTGATATTTGGCAAGTAATAAGCAAGGAGGACAGGTCGTCGTGGGCCCATAGAATACTAGATAGTGGATTAGCACATGCAACAAGTTACCCTTTGGCGGTACGGTGTCCTAAGTTGGTGTTAGAGTGCATGAAGGCATATGAGCCAGATACTAGAAAAATTAAGACTTCAGAAAGCCAAGTAGTCGCGAGATTGGATCCGATCTCCATCTCTATTTCTTTCAGTCAATCAGAGATGAGTTCACAAAGATTTCTATAGAGAGTGCTCAAGGTTATTATCTTTAAAACAAAAATAAGTGTTTGAATACCATAGCCAAGAGTTGGTTGAACCCATCGAGGAAAGTACACTTTTGACTGAGGACATCTCGAATATGATAGTTGTTCTCAATAGATTAGTTGGAAATGCAAGTGTTGAATGTTTTCAAGAATGGATGTTTTTATACATCAATATAATAACTAATGGCAAGCAGTTCATTGATTGGGGAGAAATAATCAACGATTGTCTTCATAATTAGTTGACTCAATTTGGGTTAAATCAGAGGTTTCATATCTCCTACCTGATGTATGTAATTTCCAACATGAACACTTGGTCAGGCCTCACTCCTCATGGAGAGTATAATGAGACCACTCAAATCTACAATTAATGCCCTCAGCTTCAGTTAAAACAAAGTAATGTACATATTTTTGTAGGGTGAATGATGTCTTTGCCATGCTCACGGCTAGAGAGTTACAGGGAAACATAGGAATTCAAATATCTCCTGAAGAAGCTAGTCTTGTCAAAATATATATGGAATTTATTTTACACAATTTCCTTGTTTCGCCTACATTCGGGTTGGAGGCTTTCTGGATTGTCCCTTTATGTTCCCTCACTTTGTTGATGATAAATTGGTACTTAATGAAGTCTGCAGGCAAATTGGTCAAGTGAATAAACAGTGTAAAAATAGGGGAGTGAACCTCATTCCTTTCCAGATTGGCATAGGCCACTATAGCTGCAATTCTTCATTGGGTGCACACAATATTGAAAGGTCTATCGTTAAGTTGAGTCTTTACCCTTATGAGAGTCAATTCCTATTTGATAGTAAAGGATATATTAAGAATCATTTGGTACTAGGGTCTGGGTATCTTCACTTCCCAGCTATGGAAGATTATTGGGAAGATTGTGAAGATGACTTTGAGGTAAGAAAAAGAGTTTGGATGAGGTTCTCAGTCCAACCGGTCATTGATTTTAAAATGGGATGGGATGTGATAGGTGTGCAGGAGGATGGATCATATTTGATTGATCCTTTTTATTTTCAAAGGATTCAATTGTTAGAATTACCTTATATCAATTGGTCACTATGAGAAGTGAAAATTTTAAAAGAAAGGACTTTATATGTCATCCAAAGAACAGAGAAATGGTTAAAGGGTAAATTCAAAGAAGTTACAACTACTAAATCAGCAGGGCGAGGTAATTTTGCTAAGAATAGTAATGATCCTTTCTTTGACTTCTCCTACAAGAACCCCATCTCATTAGGATGTTAATGTGTCTCATGAAATCCCAGTCCTAGACAATACAATTGAACATGTGCTCTCACCTATGGTTTCAAATTCTCTGGAAGCAATAGAACCATCTATAACTTTCTCAACCTCCTTGCTGCAACAAAGTTTAGAAAGAAAGAAAAAGAGGGTTATTCAATTGGAAACACCAAGAAATAGACACAGTCACTGATTTAATACATAAAGGTGCAAAAGTGAAAAAGACCAAAGTGGATTCCAGCTTGGCAGTAAACTCAACTACATGGAACTTATTTGTTGAAGTTGCACAACCTATTTCAAAAAAGATTGTCAATGAAGCAAAAGAAACTAATTTTAATATAGCTCAAGTGGATCTAGGCCAGAGTACACGTGAAGGTAAAGTTCCTAATTTCCAAGTGTCTGCAACAATCTTGGTTGAACAATCAAATAGGGATACTCAAACTAAAGATAAACTTAAGCATCAAGTCTAGACCTTTTCTTCATGTTTGCAAAACGTGATAGGTTATTCATTTCCGACTCCCGTGTCCTCTTCTACTGTAGAAATCGTTGATCCTAAAGAGATATTAGGTAAAGGTACCATTGAGAGCATTCAGAAGTGCCAAACCTACAGAAAAATGGTACATGATTGGATCAGCCACATGAACCAACAAGCATCTAATTTGTTCAACAATATTAAAAGCATGTATGTGAAAGCAACCCAGATAGAAAAAGGAATCTTGAAGGAGCTAGGAATCATCAAAGAGAAACAATTTTTTTGGAGAGAAATTGTTGGTAACCTTAAAGAGGTCAAGGAGACGGACAACAACACAATCAAATATCTTAATTTGTTTCCAAGTGATGAAGATGAGAAAACTGATATGTGGCTGGAAAACATCGAGTGGAAATGCATAAATATGGATCAACTAAGAGGTGAACAAGAAAAACTTTTGAATAATTGTAAACAAATCAAGGTCAAATCCTTGGGTAATTTTCCAACAATTATTGATGACTTTCCAATCAATGAGGAAATACAAGATCCATATGTGCCTGCCATCCTAAAGAATATGGAATTAAAGAACAATTCAGAACTTAATGATAAACAACACTTAGGTGTTGATATTATGATGGGTCTATGTATTGTTTCAATGGGATTAGATTCGTGTATATTTTATTTTCCAAGCTACAAGAAGAATGTGGATGAAATTTGACGAGATCATGACAGATGCAAGCTTAAGATGAAAGGTGTGATTATTATAAAAAAAACAAGTCCTTAGCTCAAGTGATTAAATCTTTCAAAGCATACAAAGCAGGGACATCAAAGCCTCACTATGCTAATCATAAAATTGTAACAGGAGACACCAGTGCAAGTGCTTGAGAATGCATCTACAATGTCAACTAAAGTTTCTTTTTGGTCTTACTTGCATATTTTGTAAATCGTCAACTTTAGGACTGATTTTTGGTTTGAGTTAAAATCCCAACTTTTCCTTGGTTAAGGTTGGGCCTTAAAAGTTGGAATTGTATAAAGTTGGATTTAGTTATGATTTTTTTTAAAGTTTCCAAACTCTAAATTTTTAGGTAGATACAAACCTGAAGGGTAGTTACGGTGAAAGAGCTTATAAATATCATAAACAAATCATCTAGAAGGACTTTTTGTATACTTAATGAATTTGGAGAGAAACAATGACATATCTTCATAAATTAGTGCAAAGTAATTTTGGAAAGTGAATACAATTTTGTCATGCTTTAATGTTATTATCCGGTATTCTCGGTATGAGGATAGAGTGACCTATTACAGATTTCTTTCCTTTTTCATAAAGATAAACTGTCAAGATATTTATTTTATATTATGATAAACCTTATTTTGGTATCTTAAGGATGTGTAAATGATATAAAATCAAATTTGCATCAGTGATTACTTATATGTGAGTCTTCAGTTTCTAGTGGAGACATCTATAAGATAATTGTTAAGCTCTTGAAAAGTGTTTGTATATCCATTATCAGAAGCTTTCAAATAAGTCTTTGTTAGTATATAAGTTATACTGTGGAAAAATATATTAAATATAAGGAGGGAGCTGCCCCTCTACACGTAGAGGAAGGTCATATTCTCAATGACCTATCCAACTGTTGAGAAATAGTTTGTCACTATCTCCATTGGGCCTAAAATACATGGATTTTAAAGGTGACAAATTTGTTTATCAACATATTTTTGGTGACTCTGATGGGGACTAGAACAAGAAATATGGTGTTGCCGCATGAAAATATATTTCCAGTACTCCAACCGAATCTTGGCTTTTAGGACACCCAAGAAGACATAATTTCATGTTTGAACACTTTATCTTGGAGGTGTAGATGAATTTCTCAACAATATCACCAAGTTAACCACGTTCTTGAGGAGGAAGAAGAGTTTGGTGAACTATTACAAAGAGCACCTATTGGGAAAAACATCGTTATGATTGAAAGAATAGTTGTCACCCCATGAAGGAACATACAAAATCTTGGGCATATTCAAGATTAGGTTAACCAAGGTAATTAACTTTGAAGCTGGTTGAGAAGAGATACACCAAGGGAGACAGGAGGAGATAGGAGAAAGGAAATTATTGACCTAAGCTTTGAAGAACTTCAATGAATTAATTTTTCAGCCCACTTACCTACAACAAAAAAGAATAAATTTAAATCAACAAGTAGACCTCTTTCACCTCCTATGACCATTCCTTTGTCTTCATCTTTACAAGGGTTAGTGTTGTATGGAACTACAGTTCCTCTAAACATAAGCTTTCCGACATATACAATGGCTCAAAAACCACTAGTTCCATGGGGAAATGCTATTGGTCCATTGGCTCTTGGGAACCAGTACTTACATGACATGCCTTCTGGTTCAAGAAAGATTCTTCCTAAATTTGTAGGTGATGGGAAATTCACAACTAATGATCACATTAGTGAATTCTTTACAACATGTGGAGTTCTTGGGATTCAACATGAAGATGTTTCAATTTGCCTCTTTGTTGAGACCTTCACTGATGTTGTTGTTGAATGGTTTGGACAACTACAAGCAAGGTCAATTACTTCATGGGTAATCCTTTTGCAATCCTTCGAGCGTAGATTTAAAACTACCTAAGATGAAAACTTGCTCCTTGCACAATTGACATAAATTAAGAAATAAATTTACGAGCCGATGTGAGAATTCATTTCCCACTACAAAAATATTGTAAGCCAAATTCCTGTCAACAAGAGGCCTACTGGAGAAAATCAGAAGACTTTCTTTATCAGTGCGCAACCATCTGATGTTAGTTTTCAAATATGACGGGGTAGAGTTGCAACCTTAGCAGATGCACAAACTTTGGCCATTGAGGTAGAGGCTAATTTACTCAGCTCTGGGAAGTGGAGTAGAGAACTGTAAAAAGGTAAAGGTCAAAAAACCTTAAACACTACTACTGATTCTATGATACAAAATCTTTCTTATGATGTTTTGTAGTTGAAGAAACAACTTCCTCATAACCCACCTCCACTATATATCAAGATATTCCTAAGAGGATTTATATTCCATACCAGCAAAATAAGAAACCAAAGCTTCTAACAACACCAGCTCAAAGATTACCAATTGAACTGCCCCCTCTTCCAATTGCGAGGCTGCTATGTGTGATTTTCACTTGACGACTGACCATGATGGATCCTCTTGCCCTGAAATGGCCAGGTTTATGCAATTGCACCAAACCAATGAGAGAATAGAGGAGTACGTGGCTCTTGAAGATCAAATAGAGAAATCCTTTGGACAACCTATGATTAACTATTTGGAATACGAATATGATGACGATGACATAAATAGGAATTCTCATAACAATTTTACAAATGATTGAAGACAAAAGCAGGAGGAGAGAAATAAATAAGAGGCAAAAGATAAGGTTGCAGATGAGGTTTTGTTAGTGTATTCTTTCTCGAAGACACATGCAAGAAGGTCCTTTGACCAAAGAATTAGAAAAAGAAAAATTCATGATACTACTCCTCTTGTACATGAAGACTCATTTGATTTTTTAGATCATTGCAAGAAAACCAAAGTCCAAATTTCCCAATTGGAGTATCTAAAGGAAAATCCTCACCAACTGGTGAAGTTAATTCAATGTGTTGCAAAAGGTTAAGGTGTAAATAAATCTACAATCCATCATTCAAATCAAAAGTAAGCTTGAAAAGTGAAGATGTAGAGGGATTTATGACAAAAGATGAATATTTCATTATTGCATCATTATCAAATAAACCTTATCCTTTCTATATTTCTCTTTATATTGCTGGTTGGAAATTAAGTAATTGTATCTTTGATTCAGGAGCATCCAACAATGTGATGCCTTCCAAAGTACCTCATGATTTAGGACTTTCTCTAAATAAAACATCTAGGAAAGTGTACTCCATGGAGGCAAAACATGTTCCCCTTGTCAGCCAATTGAAAGATGCTCAAGTTCCCTTGGCGACACATCCTAAAAAGAAGTTAAAACTCAATATCTTGGTTGCAAATACTCCAAAAAGTTATGGGATTCTCTTGAATAGGAGCTTTTGTAGGGACGTTGGTGGAAAGATCAAGACGGATATGTCACATGCTCTAATTCCCATTGGTGATAAGAAAGTCAGATTTGACCCTGAATCCAAAGCAAAGTATACAATTTCAAAGTCTGATGATCCTAGAGCCAAAATCCTCTATGTAGATACTATTCCATGAACTTATATGATGACTTATGATCCTAAAGATGTATCTAAAGCCCTTACACCTAATATATTAGAGGAGTTATGGTCTATGAATTTTGATGGAAGCTCATCATCTTCTGGCTCGGGAGTGGGAGTGGTCCGGATATCACTTGAAGGAGAAAAATTCCCTAAATCATAAAAGTTGTCTTTCGAGACTACTAACAATACCGTGGAGTATGAAGCTCTCCTTCTTGGCTTAGCATTTGTAAAGGAGAAATGGATTAAGAAACTTATGGTGACAAGAGATGCATAATTGGTAGGCAATCAAGTGAGAGGGAAGTACCATACCACAAACAAATGATTAAAAGGGTATTAAAATAAGGTATGGGATGACCTTGAATATTTTGATGCTTTCTCAATATCAGCTATGCCAAGGGAACATAATACAAAAGCTGACTCTCTCGCCGTTTCTGCCTCTTTGTTGATTCCACACCCTAAGTTTGATTAGGATGTCTATATAGTAGAAATGATTTATTGGCCCAGTGTTCCTAATAATGATCAACACTGGCAAGTTTTTGATGACAAAAATTAAATATTAGCTTTCCTTGAAGGGAAAGAACCATTTTCTAACTTAACTTTGGAAGGATCTTACAATGAAAAGATAAAGGATCATAAGGGAAAACAGGTGGAAAGTCCCACTCTTATTCAATTATAAGGAAATACCATTCCAAAAGGACTAGCGACCTTGGAAGATCTGTTTGATAGAAATGATAAAGGAAAGAATAAAGTTGATGGTCAAAAGCCCTACGATTCTTCAAAACACATCATTCACAAGATCGGGATGTGAAAGGTTGAAAATAAGGTAATCCAGGATATTCTAAGCCATTTTAGCTCTTCTTATCAATTATGGATAGACAATGAAGGGCCATGCATTTTGCTGACCAAAGACTCCCTGTTTTGTGAGCCCTAGATAGTCTTCTCAGGCGACCAGTAGGTATACCATGTATGAAGTCATGTAAAACTTGGGATTGTGTTTTACAGTAGTCATTTGCTCATCTAGATTGTTGGTCAAGATGGTGGCCCAATCAAATATGGCCTTGCGTCCATTTATCTTTTCTATTAGCAGGATCATCCAATTCTCGAGTTGGATGGACTAAGGTAGTCCATATACTCAGATTATCATTGTGACTGTCACTTGGATGTCGTCCTTCAAGTACCCTCTCCTTGGGTCTATTTTATCCAACTTATTCTTCAGGAGAGGCTGTAGGAGGTATCCTTGATTTGAAATCTCATAAGCCTCCTGGGTCTTGTTTCTTAACCACCTCAAGCCCTTCTCTATAGAGAATTCATAGAACTTATCAACACCTTTATGAAGATGGAAGACATCTTCAATGTTTCCTGGCCTGAGGTAAAGAATCACCTATCCTTCTCTATTTTTAACCACCCTCTCCTCTAGTGTGTATTGGTTGGCCAATTCCATGATAATATTAGAGGATAGGACCGACACCGGGCGTGCTCTTGCATTGACCAGGCTTGACAAGACTAGGGAGGTGCAATCTTCGATTCTCCCTGCTGGTTGGGAACACCTCACCAAGAATTCATCCCAGTCCACATTCCCTATGTTTGTATTTGTGAATTCCTAGTATTGATTCTCGATCTTGGAAGGGGGATGACATCCTTTAAACAAGTACTTCATTGATGATTGTTTTAGCTTTTCAGGCATTCCTGCAAGGAAGCAGGAAAACATCAGTATCTTATTGAAGAAACTACTAAAGTAGAATATAAATAGATACTGCAACTAAGAAAGCCAGAAGCTTATGACTCTTAAGTAGCCAGAAATGAAACTTCATAATACTTTTTGACCTTTCAGACTCCAAAGAAAAGATCGGGGTGCGAAAGGCCAAATATTGATGGATGAGATTCTAGAGAACCAAGTATTTTCGGAGTTGTAGGGTGTGAAAACTGTGGGGAAATTTTTGGTGGGAAAGGCCAAAATCTAATAGACTTGGGAGGCTGATGAAATGGATCTTGACCTTTCAGTGTGTGAAGGTCCAAAGAAAACTTCAGAGTGCAAAACATCGAAATTGGTGGATGAGGGGGCAACCTTGTCTTCACTGTTTCAGAGTTTCAGTGGTATCTAATTGCGTGAAACTTTGAAAGTCTGAAAGTGAGATCCCACACTTTAGTAAAATTTTGTTTCTGGCATGGGGGGTCTGTTTTCAATATTTTAGAGGCCAAAAACCTATAACTTGGCCATGACACAGAAATAAAACCTAACCCTAAAACCAAAAGGGTGAAAAAGAAAAAAAAGGAAAAATAGAGGTTACAACCCGACCAAAGGTCCAAGGCCACAAAACCTAGAGACCTAGGTCGAGGGAGAACAAGCAGCCAAAAATAGTAGCAAAACAGACAAAAAAAAAAACTAAAAAAAAAACTAACCCTAAAACCAAAACGTGAAAGGAAGAAGGGAAGGGAACAAACCAAGAAACCCTACCTGTAAAGGCGAAAGGAAAGGGGAAGGCAACAATAGTTGTTGATCGCGAGGAGGATCAACATGGTATGACTAACAATGAGGAAGTGAGGAAGAAAGCAGCGGGCACATGAAGAGCTCAAAAATGCAAGAGGAAAGAAAAGAAAGTGAGAAAAAAAAATTCTTGGGTTTCTTTTATAGCCCATGGGGTGATGTCACCCACTTCAAGGTTTTGGAGGCTGAAACCTGAAGTGTAGTGACCTCCCCCATATCAGCATTTCAGAAATTGAAACACTGAAAGGTGTGGGCTTATCCTTTCTCCATTTTGGTGTTTTGACATTTTGGAGGTTGGAGGACCTCCTGATGTTCGAAACACCAAAAGTGCGAAAGGCCAAAAAGTAACCTTGCTTTCTAAGCAAGCCCCTCCAAATCAGAGTTCAAGGAACAGGGGGAGGGACCGAGCAAAAATAAAGAAAAAGAGGGAGGGCCCCATGGTGAGAGGACTGAAAAATGGGGTGTGTGTTCTGGACCCACAACAAATAGCCGCCAAAAAAGGAGGAATGACCGAGGAATTTCTTTATCATCAAAACCCTTCTAAATTCTAACTTTGCAGCAGAACAAAAACCAAGAGCTGCATGTGTTGACTATCTTTCAATGACTTCCTAGTTTGAAGTTTTTTTCTTGTGTCCCAATGTGTGTTCATTTCTTGACCTTTGTTACGGTGACCTAAATGTTTGTAAGTTGTTCCCAACCTTCGCCATGTAGACCAAGGTTTCCAAGAAAGAGCTTTTCTTCTAGTCAAGCATCCATAGCCCCAAAATTTTTCCCCCAAGTCCCTAATCTAACCTTGCTCTACCTGTGGTCGGGCATCCATAGCCCTAGTAGAAGTTGTTAGAGTCACCCTTAGCTATTCAGTTTGCTAGGGCTAGAGCTATGTAGGAGAGTTCTTCTTCTTTTTGAAACTATTTCTTATTTTCTTTCCCGAGCCATATCACGACCCTTGATTTGTCTAGTTCTATATTCAGGTACATAATGTCTTCTTTGAGAAACCCAAGAAATGATTAGGCTATTCTACCTAGATTTTATGATTGAACTACCTTTTGGGTCATTTTTCTTGGCTGGTTCACTTATTTCTTTTATCTTCAGTTATTCTCCTTTTCCTCCTAATTTTGCATTCACTAGACTTGGGTTTTGGTATCGGTGAGTACCTGAATTAATGTGCTTGTGTTGGTCTCAACTGACAAATGCTCAAGAAACCAATGCTCTTGGGTGTAGTTTCTTACGGTGCTTTGTGTTTAGGATGACCGAGCATCGAACATCTTTCTGATTGTCAATGGAAGATACCACCACTTATGAAATGAAATTTCATAACACTTTTTGACCTTTCAAACTCTGAAGACAAGATCAAGGTGCGAAAGGCCAAAAATTGATGGATGAGATTCTGGAGAAGCAAGTATTTTTGGACGTGCAGAGTGTGAAAACTATGGGGAAATTCAGGGTGTGAAAGCCCAAAATCTGATAGACTTGGGAGGCTGATGAAATGGATCTCAGCCTTTCGATGTGTGAAGCTCTGAAGAAAACTTCAAAGTAAAAAATGCCAAAATTGGTGGATGAGGGGGTGACCTTGTCTTTAGTGTTTCAGTGTTCCAGTGGTATCAAATTGCACGAAACTCTGAAAGTCTGAAAGTGCGATCCCACACTTTAGTGAAATTTTTTTTCTAGCATGGGGGGTCTATTTTTGGGCTTTCGGAGGCCGAAAACCTGCAACTTGGCCATGACATAGAAAGAAAACCTAACCCTAAAACCAAAAGGGAAAAAAAGAACAAAAAATAAAAAATAGAGGCCATCACCTGACCAGAGGTCCAAGGGCAGAAACCCTAGAGACCTAGGAGGGAGAACAAGTGACCAAAACCAACAAAAAAGTAGACGAACAAAAAAACTAAAAAAATCACTAACCTTACAACCAAAACTTGAAAGGAAGAAGGAAAGGGAATAGACCGATAAAACCTACCTGCAAAGGTGCAAGGAAAGGGGAAGACAACAACAATTGCTAATCGTGAGGAGGATCAACATGACATGACAAACGACGAGGAGGCAAGGAAGAAATAAATGAGCATGCGAAGAGCTTGAAAATGCAGGAGGAAACAAAAGCAAGTGAGAAAGTTCAGGTTGCCTTTATAACCCGCAGGCTGACGTCACCCACTTTGGGGTTTCGGAGGCCGAAACCCTGAAGTATGGTGACCTCTCCCCTTTTGAATTTTTGACAACTAAAACATCGAAAGGTGTGGGCTCAACCTTTCATATTTTTGGTGTTTCAGCATTTCAGAGGTCGGAGGACCTCCTGATGTCTCAAACACCGAAAGTGCGAAAGACCGAAAAGTAACCTTGATTTCTCAATAGGCCCCTCTAAATTAGAGTTCAAGGAACAGAGGGAGGGGCTGACTGAAAAACAAGAAAAAGAGGGGGGGGGGGGGGGGGGCATGGTCAAAGGACCAAAAATGGGGTGTGTGTTTTGGACCCACAACACATCTCTGATAGGAATCTAAAGGCATTTTTTTTACTTAATCAAGTGAGAAATTAGGATGACCCTTTACTTGTATTTGAGTTTGATTCAGACATGGGACTTGTATGATCATGATATCATCCTAAGCTTGAGATATTTTCCCTTTGGGTAAGGCATATGAATACATATAAAGATATGTTACTCAATGTAGTGCAAGATATGAAGGGATTCACCATGATCATGACCCTAAAAGATATTGCTTCTCTATAATCTACAACTATGACCATGCATTTTGCAATGTTCACTCAGGCATAGGTGAATAAATTGGAAGGAGAAGTAATTCAATACCAAAAAAATTAGATAAAAAAGTATGACGATATAATAAAACTATATCTTGAAAATATAAGGTTGAAGAGGATGTTATCTCGGTCAAAATGGATGAACATGTGGGTAAGAAAAATGGATGAGTGAGAACAACTTGCTAATATATATGAAGGGAATGAAAGGAATAAAATTGTCTTTGCCTTGGAATACATCATTAGTCATAGAGTGAATTGTGTAACGAACAAAATTGGTGATGTCTACAATTTTTATGATGATTTGATCAGAGATGAAAAAAATGGATAAAGGACCATTTCCTAATATTAAAATCCTTTTATGACAAGTGGCAGCCCTGATATCACACTTTAGGGAGATTATGTAGAATCTTGAGAAACTCTTCTAGTTCCCCACCACTATTTCTTCCTACTAAGAGAATGGTAAAGGTGGTCATAGATGAAAATAACTATACTAATGTCCTATAGATGTCACTCTCCTATAGAGATGATGATTGATTCCTTAACTATGTCAACAACTAACTAATCAACAATGTTGACTTCTATAAGGACTTAAGCTCTACATTGCACATTTGTGAAATCACACAAGACAAAGTAAATACATAACATGTGACACTGCCATTTACGTAAATTCTCCATCCCCTCTATACATTTACAATCAAAGTTGAAGTTAACAAGGTTGTAAATAGCCATGTCGACTAATGTCATTGACTCCCTCAACATGAATATTGCATATTTACGCTTCTAGTTTGGCTATGTATGAATCACTATTCCTCTAAGTTGTAAGTTTGTATAGACAAAATAGATATACATACAATTTGGTCCCCTTTATAAGATCATGCAATTATAATCAATCATAAACATCACATAATGCAAAATCAATCATATATCACTTTTATCATATATAAGGTATCAAAATGGGTCTAATAGAAATAAATGAAGCATAAAAGTCTAATAAAGTTTGATAAACTATAAACCAAAACTATTAAAAGACACCCATTTTGGGACTCATCAAGTAGCCATGTGATCAAAATTATTGCATGTGTAATAATAACCATATAAGGATTGAGAGGGAATATTATTATTCTTATTCATGAAGCCATTCCTCATTTCTTTACTTTCACTATCATTATGACCAAATTTATTGCATGTATAGATCTGACCATTACATGGGTGAGACCTTGGAATATTGGATGAATTCATGTTCATTGTATTTCTACATTCAACAACCTTGTGTCTAATCTTATTATAAGAATATAAATTACCATTGAAAGATTGTGAGCATCTGGTTTGAGCATTTTCATTTGGAATTGTCCCTTTGAAGTTCTTTTTCTTGTCCTAGAATTGAGTAAAAAATTTCTTATCTCCTCCTATATTCTTGGATTCATCTCATGAATTTTCTTTTCCTTTCTCATTCTTAACATCATTCTTGGAACTTTCTTCCTTCTCAAAACAAGACCACCATTGTCTTTTTTGTGTCTTTTGATAATTGAGTACCCCATCAAGGAGGTCACTTCCACCTTTGAGTTTTAAACCTTTCTCTTCTTTATTTTTGAGATCTTTCAATTCTTTTCTCAAGGAAACAATTTATTCCTCAAGCTTGGTGCATGGAGAAAATTTATCATGAAGATTGGACTCAAAAAAATTAACAATCTTCTTGCCTTCTTCAAATTGAACCCTTAGGTTAACTATTTCACCTTCTTCTTTTTTGAGTTTTATTTCACATTATTTTCTAGCTTCTATATTATCTTTCAGTTTGACAATTGTTTTCTCTACCTTATTGAATCTAGTCTTGTATTCTTCACATTTTTCTCTTGCACTATCCATTCCTCAAGAGCATACTAGAGTTATTGTTCAAGATCTACTTCGCAATCATCTGGATTGATATCCAATCCTCCTAGTTCCAGTGCTTCAATATCTTCTCTCAATTTTTTTTTTGGACATTATCTTCTCACTCCATGTATTTCAAGTGTAGGATCTACATTCTATTGTTAGACTTTTATGTAGGAAATTTTCTTTGATACAAATTTTTGAACACACCTAAATATTGAGGGGGTGGAGGGTGAATCAACACATACTAAAACTTAAATTTATCCATTTTCAATTTTAAGCATCAAAACATAATTGAATGAAGAATTTGAAAGAAAATAATATACCAAATATTAAAAATAGACACCGGGATTTTTACACGGAAAACCCACTTAGGAACAAGCCATGATGAGAGTTTACTCACAAGTTATAGAAAATCGGTATTATAATATTTTTGAAGGCTCACTACCTAAGGAAGCTCACTAATCATTGATGGAATTGTTGAACAAGATACAAGTTTATATAGACTTGTTGAAGAGATAAACTATCTAACAAAAAGATATTAAGTTTATAAAGAACAATATGATTATGAAGTGTAATTAAAAAAGCATATAAATTATACTGATATGACATACCCATTTCTCACAACTACTCAATCAAAAAATAATAAACTCTTACTTCATATTCAAAGATCCATCGCATGTCCACTTCATCTTGATTTCACAAATGATTTTTCCTTCTATTTATCCTTTGCAACATCTCAAAACTCTAATTAGGTCAACACCAATAGGACCTATGGAAGAAACATGTAGTATCACTTAGGTTGTCCTCAAACCAACTAAACCATGACAAATAGAACATGAAAAACCATGCAAGTTTTGCAAGGTGTGTGCCCTTGGTCTCCTTGTGTTGTGTGGTGCAATGTTCAGGTTTGTGACATGCCTTAACCACCTCCTGTGGATTCTATAATTCTAGTGGTTGTATCAGGAATTGGTAAGTTGATCTTTTGGTGCAACAAAAATTACACTTGTAACAAGTGGTATCAAATCTTGGTCATAGGTTAAAACCTCTCACTTGCGCTTGGGGGGTTGTTGCAAGGTGTGCACCCTTGGTCTTCTTGTGTTGTGCAGTGTAGCACTTAGGTTTGTGACATGGATTAACTGCCTCCTTTGGATTCTATAATTCTAGTGGTTGTATCAGGCATTGACAGGTCAATCTTTTGGTGCAACGTAAATCATTCTCGTAACAAAAAGGAGATTACTTTAAAGTCCCACAACAATATCATTATGTTGGCACACTTGATAATAGATTTAAAACATCATCTGCAAATCCTCAAAAATTCTAATTAGATTGGCTCAAGTATACAACACTTTACAATTCGTCATCAACACGTGTATTAAAAAATATAATGAGTTGTGGATCAAACCAAAGTATAACTATGCCCCATAAACATCTAAATACATCCTCTAGAAAACAAATAAGATAGGTCGGGATCAACCACAATTGAAGGAACTCAAATTGTTGGCCTAAGTATTAGTGTCATTGTCAAATATTTTAACTATTTGCCTTTATTACATTGGGGAGAAACCAAAAGCATAATGTGGACCAAGATAAAACCAATACAAACCATCTACGACCTTTCTTCAATCATCTCCTAAAATAATTGATCACCAAGTTCATATGCAAGTGGAGAAACTTATTGAGCTAATAGGAAACAAAGAACTAATAGACTTCAACGATATCATCTTAAACTTATTCCCAAATTTTCACAAGTATATTAATCATTGCAGAGGAATGGAGAGAATTCCAGTGAGTTAACTAAGATATGCTACATTGTAAACTATAATCTAGAGAATAAAAACTTATAACTCTTATTGTAGAAATATGTATGAATTAAAATACAAGAAGTAGGCACCTTAGACATTGCTAAGATTAACTCTAGATTTGAATGAATAGACCATGCAATATTGTAGAATGTGGACCAAAATATGAGCTCATATACTTATGAAAATACATTGTTCAACACTTAGACATATTTCCTTAACAAAAAAAAAGTATGAATTGAATCTTAATATCAAGAAACTAACTCCATGATCATGTAGCCATCAACTAATGTAATTTTATTTCACAACCAAAGCATAAATCATTTTTGTTACCATTTACTTACCAATCGTCATGGTAGTTATGTATCCATAGATAAAATTGATGAGCTTCTAGACTACCTTCAATTATGGTGATTACAAATGTCAAACCATCTCTTACACATATCATATATTTGTTCATTATACATTTCTCATCATCTTGAATGGTA
>MU218801.1:0-16465 GCA_018584345.1 Thuja plicata | reverse complement strand
CAAAAAAGCGGCTTATAAGGTGAGAAACCCTAAAGCCGGAGAAAGCTAGGTTTGTGCATTTAATAATTAATAAACATATTAATTATTATGCACCTAAATGACAAGCTTAAGTGTAAATAGAATAATATTGACCTTTAATAATTAAATCAGATAGACTTAATTATAAAGGTAAATATACTATTACTCTAACAGTTTCTGATATCTCAGGTGGGTTTTTGTGGTGGGGGGATGGGGTAGCTTCTTTTAGGATTTATATTTTGTTTCACGAGCTACAAGTGGTAGTTTTCTTCCTTGTTCTTTCCCGCCGGTATGCCCGCTTGAACCAGACAACTGTAAATACTTCATTTTATTTGAATAAAATTCGTGGCTCTGCCACTTTTATAAAAAATATATTCAACAAAAAAATATAAAAAATAATTTTCACCAATCTTAATTATGTTACATACCATTTTCCAAAAGGATTCAGAGAAATAGTTTAATTTAGGTCAAATTTTTCTTGTCGTATACGAACATAGTATGGTCCTGAAACATGGACTTTTAAAATGTGTGTTTTAGTAATGCCCATGGAAAATGAAATTTTATCATCTGGGTATTAAAATAAATTATATATTTGGAAAGTAGACTTTGATTAATACAACTTCTATTAATAATATTTTTTAAGATTCAACCTATAAGTGCTTCAAATATTCATGTCAAACAGGACAAATTTGAAAAAATAGGAAAAATAGTTCCACTTTTTAGCCAAAAAATAGACTCAACTTCTTGTTGACACCTGTTTGTTCTTCAATCTCATCATTATCATGTTGCTCAAATATTTATTCTTTGTCACTGCAATTTCCACAATGTTGTCCTGATACATCAAAATGACCTCCTTCCTTAGATACCATTTCTTGGTAATCATCTTGAGCGGTCATAACAACCTCATCTTCTTTGCTACATACAAGTTTTGGTGGATCTGTTTCAACATTTTGATTGTAAGATGTTTTATTAGCAAGAGAGTAAATGTCACACTCATCCTTTTTCTTGATTTATTGCAATATTTGAAGTAAACATGGATGTGCCTTGTCAGGTGTAAGTTCCACATTAGCATAGAATGTTTTTAAGAACTCAATTTATTTTGGATAATCAAGAATATGATTTTTTGGAGAACCAGGTATCAGAATTTGAATACTTTCCTCATCATCATTATCCATCACTGATTAGATGAATGAAAATTCTCAACAAAGTCTTCTTTATTTTTGCATGTGGAACCTCTTTCTGATAAAGATTCTTGATCATGAAAAAGAAACTCATAATCTTTTCCATCTTTTTATTCGATCTTTCACAGAGTTCAAGGAAAGAAAGGATGAATCTTTCTAGGAACAAGCTTCATGCCACCATAAAAAAACTTCAAGAAATCAACTTGTATGGGTTAATTGGGAACTTGCTTCTTTTGATATGGAAAGTCTTCATACTCACTGTCATTGTCACTCTCACTTTCCACTTTTACTTTGTACCAAACCATGCTTCCGAATTCAAACTTTTAGATAGAGTTGCCAACCTTTGTTCTGGGGAAGGTATCTTAAGATTCCTGAGTCTCCAAGAACTCAATTTTTTTAGGATCATCAAGATCTTCATTTCTTTGACGAACAAGTGTAGGAAAAGAAGCATTTTCTTGATAATGGACAAACTTTTGATGAGAAGGATTATGATCCATTTCTTGAAAGAGATTCATCACAATTCACACATGTAAAAGGAGATGGTGTTATATCTTTGAACATTATCAGATTTCCACAATCTATTTAAATAAATTATTTTCTTCTGGACTTGATTGTGTAAGTGTGTTATATCTTGTCATGGGAATGCATGTCAAGAGGATGATCAAAAGGAGTTGAGAAAAATTGAAAAAGAAGATGACATTGGAGCATATCAGGAATGTTGTAAATATTTCCATAATAGATAAGAAGTCTTCCATCCGCTTGAAAATGAGGAGCTTGAAGAAGGAACATTAAATTATTTCCATACATGCATGCAACCCAAGCTTGAAAAGGCTGATGAAGAAAACATGCATCAAGATGAACCTCATCCAATTTTTATTCCAACTTGGTGTTTAGGGGCTTCTAATGATGACTTTCTACGCGGAGAAGATATTCTTATTCATCCACTACTAATAAGTGAAGATGACGGCTCTGTTGATGAAGTTAATGCTTCATAATTTATTGCACAATATTGTATCACTATCACTAATGGAGAAACAATCACATGTAATTCTTTACAGCTCCAAGCAGAAGAAGATGAATCATCAAGTATTTTACTCCAACCTTTCAGGTTGCTAGAATATGAAGCTTTCAAGTAGTATTAAATTTGCCTCAACTTTATGAATAGATTATTTTTATTTAGCAAATATTTTTGTAGACGTCCAAAAATATTAATATCATTATTAATATTATTCTCCCTCTTATTCCTTCTAACTATTTAATTTAATCAATTAAATAGCTTCATTTGCTAGTATTTATCAATATTTTAAATACCATTCTAATGTATTTCATTTAAATACATTTATCTCATGAAATTCCCTTTTTAATAAATTTACATTTATTAATTCCTCCATTTTCCTAATTCTTCTAAACCACAATTTATTCAAATTTGATTTGAATAATACCGTAAAACCCTAGCTAGGAACCTATTAATCCTACCCTAAAGCCTACCCTATCCCTACCCTACTCCCATCACCTCATTTCCTAAGTGTACTTCACCACCTAACTGTCCTTTAACCATGCTTAATGGGTGATTCCTAACCTTTTTAAGGCTAATGGAATGTTCACCCACATGGGGAAATTCTCTCCAAAACGGGCACCCATTCCTCTTTAATTCCTTCTTACAACTTTGTCTCCCCTTTTGAAATATTGAGCTACTCAATATTAAATGCCAATTTTGACTCAAAATTGGCCATCTTTTAAAGTCTATGTGTCCCTTATGTGGCTCTTATGTGGATGCCACATAGGTGCCACTTCATCCAAGCCTCTTTCTCTCTCCAAAAACTCTATAAATAGAGGCCTTCTCCTCTCATATTTTCATCTCTCAATTTGCATTGTTATCATGCTATTTTGCATTTAGAAGTTCATAGTTCTTGATTTCATGTTTTCACATGCTTCTAGTTTATGCTTAAATCACTTAGACATCACATGCTAGGCTTCAATTTGGTGAATGAATCTTGGTTTCCATCTAGCATATGCATATCATCTTCATAACTAGCTTAGAGTATCATCCTTTTGAAAGATTTGAGACTAGTTCCTTATACTAGTTCTTGAATTCTTTCATCTTATCAATCTTGCATTTTTGCATTGGGATTCATTGTATTTTGTGTGTGTTTGAGAGAGCACACCTACATCCTATCAAGAAGAGCAAATCATAATGAGTAAAATAGGGTGCATGGTTACTTATTTTTAGCTCAATCTGATGTTATGTTGAGTTCTTTTGTCGCTTGCTTGCTTTTTCATTTGATCTTGAATTGATGTGCTAATCCACTAATGTTTTCATGTTTGAGCTTGCTCCCAACAGATTAAAGAATTCCTCGTACACAATTTTATATGAGGAACTTATTAATGAATGAATCTTTTAATTATTAAGTATAAAACATTTTTCTTTTATTAATGTAAATCATTGTAACAATTATTCTATTTAAATTGATACAGATTTATTTTTACCCATAAAAAAATATTTTTATCTATTTTAGTTTTTAAATATTGTAATACTTTATCTCTAAAACTGATAAGATATATTTAAAAAAATCAAAAGATATATTTAAAAAATAAGTTAATTACGTCGTAGGCGTTTCCATATGAGAAAGGCCAGGCTAAAATTTGCATTTAACGGTAGAAAATCATGCAGACTAAATGACTACCATTGAAGCATTTTTAGCCGTGGATCAATTTTCACCTTTTTGCATTTCTGACCCTGTTTCGCAGTTGATTATTTTTGTTGTTTTCATTGGTTGAAGAAGTTCACGATGACGTTTATTGTAGAGGCAGTTTACAATGACGTTTAAAGACATTGTCATTCCTCATTCCTGTATTAAAGTCGGTTGTAGGTGGACACGGAAATGGAGTTGAACAAAGGAAGCATGAGCCCCAGCAACATCATTCCTCCTAGGCTGGAGGATGCAGGCCTGGAAGACTCTGCACTTTCTACAGAGGGCATCAGAGAAGCATTCCTCAGAGCTGTGGAGGCCGTTAAATCCACAATCTTCCTTCAATCCTTCACTGGTCTCTCAAAAGATTGATTTCACAGTAACTTGTAGGCCATTAATTGGAAGAATTCCTTTGTAAACCTTCCCAAAACCTCCAAATCCCAAGACCTTCTTCTCTGAGAACCCGTTTGTTGCAATATTCAAGTCCTTGTAGCTAATTTGGTGAGGCCAATACTCCACTTCCCATTCTTCAATCACGTCTTTGTTATTCCTTCTTCTAAACCATGCAATTACAACTACAAGCACTAGGAACACAATGAAAGTTGTTGGGTAAGCCGATTTTTAGTCTAAATTTTCTGTTACTAAAATAAGATTATGTATCTTTTAAGAATGGAAGAATAGATGCATTCAAAGTCGGTGTTGTTCCATTTATAGTGAAGCTCCATGCGAGGATGTAATGCTCTTGAACGAATTGCCCGGTAGCTGCAACAAAACCAACATACATTTCTTCCTCTAGAATAGTGGGAAGGCTCAAATTTGTCCTCGTTATGAGAGGCGTTTCAGGGCGAATTGAACCAGCTACTGCTATGCTAACATTCAGCTGATCTTGGAGATGATCATAATCAATCCAAGCTTGAATATTCTTTCTCTCATTCAGATCTATTTCTACGGACTGGTTGTCATCCCAGAAACCTACAGCTTTAGATTCTATAGAATAGAGAGAGTTGAGATCTACTCCTACATGATTGTCATTAATGTCCTCAAATTACTCGTTCTTATATGTGTTGAATTTGATGACAAAGAGATGATTGTAAGGTTGTCCCATGCTTGTGAAATTGAAAAAACCAAGGTAAGAACCTGGTAGGCCTCCAGGCTCATGTGTTTTGTTTGGCGTTATGATGGACCACAGTCCTTCTACGGTTTCTGAAACTTTTAGAGGATCCATGGAAAATATGAAAGTGGTGCTGAATGATAAAGTTGCATTCTTGGACCCATCATCTTTCATACGCAGGGGTTCTAAGTATGAAACACTTACAGTAAGGTATTCTGATTGATTGGTGAGGCGGATGCCTATAAGATCGGTTTCAATTACAGCGCTCCCATAGAAATATAGGTTTGACAAATTTTTCATGGTTAAGCCACACAGTCTGGGAAAGATGAAGGTTGTTTGGGCTTGAGAAGATAGGCATGGGCAGAGGAGGATGTAAATTAGAAGGGCGACAGATATGTCTGCTATTGATTCTTCCTGAACTTAGGAAAAGATCAAAGATCAAATATTCCATTAACATACATACACAGGTTGTCGTCATTGCACACGTCTCCAACATTTGGTCTTAATCACAAACTTGGAAGTATATTAGGCTACTTTAGCCGCTGTAATGGATATTTCAGGGTTTGACAAATATGTCAATTGTTAGAATAAACAAAGTAATTTTAGTCCAACAAGTAATTTCTTCCACATAAGGATGCACAAATCTAATCTTCTTCAATCTATGATATTGTTTTCTATTATATTCTTATCTTCACGACCAACATCTACCAATTGCAGGAGTTATAAATAAGATTGTATTGGAATTGTTACGGTATCCAATAATGACCTATGATAAAATTGTTAAAAACTTTCACTCATTCAATTGCTAACAATAACTAGAAGGAAGATACAAACGAGAAAGGCCAAGCTAATTTTTAAGATCAACGGTGGGTAAATGTGGAGAGAGAATGAATACCATTGAAATGTTGTCATATGTTACATTTCTTTTTCACTTTTTAGTTGTCATTTTTCTTTTCACATGGTTTCGATGAGACTGAACATTATATGGGATTAGATAGGTACTATTTTGTGGGAAATAAGAGTAAAGGCAGGTGGACCACAGGTGGGAACACCAAAGGTAGCAAATCATGATTGATAGGAAATTTCAGAGTTTCCAGGTCTCCATGCTCTTCAAACTGCTCTGACAGCAGTTACTATTCAAACACGTTTCAACTTGTATTGTCATCAGCTGTGTTTGACCAGCCAATAAGACCGAATGATTTTTCATTATTATTGAGGACGAAGAAATATAACAATATACAAATGCAGCAGAGTGGACTTGTGCTGAGCAAGTGGGAAATGGAAGGAGTTGTTGTTATTTACATTCTATTTCTCGCCTTGCCAATTATGCAGGTGACTACAACTTTCAGTAACAACAATAACACTTCTAAGAGGGATGTGGAAGATCTCTTGTCCTTCAGAAAGGGTATTACATTAGATCCATATGAATCACTATCAAGTTGGAGGGAAAACAATTCAGCTAACATCTGCCACTAGTATGACATCTACTGCAGATTGCACAGCAAGAGAGTGGTCTCTATAAATCTTTCCTAGCTGAAATTGGAAGGTTTCGTATCTCCTAACATAGGAGACCTCTCCTTGTTGCACACTCTGGAAATCTATGGTAATCAGCTCACAAGATGGATTCCTCCACAACTTGGACAACTCAAAGTGTTGCGGATACTAAGACTGGCTGATAATCGACTTTGGGGTTTAATTCCCAAGTCTATGGCCAACTACACGCAACTGAAGCAGATTTATCTTTTAGGAAACAACTTAAGGGAAAGCATTCCTACATAATTTGGTGGTCTGGGAAAGTTAGAGTATCTCTACCTAGAGAGCAGTAATCTTTTTGGAATCATTCCCAAATCTTTGGCCAATTGCACGCAATTGCAATGGATTGATCTCTCAGGGAATAATTTGAGTGGAAGCATTCCGAGTGAAATTGGTGGACTGGACAAGCTAGAGGATCTCTTCCTACACAACAACAATCTTGTTGGAAGCATTCCCAAAACTTTGGCCAATTACACGCACCTGCAATGGATGATTCTTTCAGTTAACAACTTGATAGGAAGCATTCCCTCTAAATTTGGCGTGCTTCAGGAACTAGAAACCCTTGAGCTACAGAGCAACTGGTTTGAGAACAACATTCCTCCAAATATAGGTAATTTCTCTTTTCTAAAAAAATTATATTTGGGGAACAATCCATTATTGTCGGGTAATATACCATATGAATTGGGAAATTTAAGAAATCTCTCAGATTTAGCCATATATGAGCCTGCAAATATCACAGGCTCTGTTCCTCCAGAAATCGCGAATTGTAGTAGTCTTACCTCACTTGATTTCAGAGGCACCGGACTTCACGGACAGCTGCCCATAAGCATATCCCATCTTTCCTCTTTAGAGAACCTTGATTTAGGAGGCAACCTTTTTGAAGGTAGGCTACCAATTTCAATCCTCAATATGACTCTATTGACTGAGTTGAATCTTGGTGACAACAATTTCATAGAATCCCTTAAGGAGGACATCGATAGGCTGACAGAGCTGAGATATTTTGACTTGAGTAGAAATGATTTGACATGAAGCATTCCTCAAGGATTGGGCAATTTGAACAGACTTAAAAATCTTGTTTATTTTTAAATTTGAAAATAGTCTATCAAAGATTTCACAAAATATCTACAAACTCTTAACTCACAATTTCCAACTTATAAGTAAATACTATTGTTTTATATTAGGTTACAATTGAAAAGTTGTAGGATAATGCTATATATATATATATATATTGTAATTTCGTATTTCAATGTGAAATTTTAAATCATGTACCATTTAAACTCATTTTTCTCTTTATTTCAACAAGTCTCATGTTTTATTGGGACTGTTTTGTTTGGACTGCCTGTTTCATTTTGGTTGATTCTTAACGTTTACATGCTCTAGGTTTTTATATAGCTCTGTAGGGTTTCAGGTACCCATCAAAACCTGTTTTCCTTAATAAAAAACAAGTCTCATCTTTTTATATAGGCATAGAGAGTGATAGAGAGATGACCAGATATAGATACATATAGAGGGAGAGATGGAAGAAGAAATATAGATATGGAAAGACTAAAAGGTATAGGAAGGGGGTGATGGAGAGAGATGGTTGGATAGAGAAATAAATGAATATAAAGTGGGAGGATTGGGAAAAATAGATAGAGAGTTGGAGATAGATCAAGAGGTAAAGATAGAAAGAGATCTGGGAGATACATAGGGAGACATATAGAGGGAGAGATAGAGGAAGAGTTATAAAGATATATAGATGGTGAGATATATTGATATATTGATATAATTTTTAACTCAATACTACATTGAAATTAAACTGAGATAAATATTTCATTTATATACAATAATTTAGGTATTTAAAAGGAAAAAAATGAAATCATTTTATTTCTAGATTTTGAGAAAAGATGGATTTTAATATTTTATTTTTATTAAGAAAATGTTTAATAATATTTAAAAAAATTATTAATTTGAATAAAATTAATTTTTTATTAATATTATAGTTTAAAAGAAAAAAAAAATTTATTTAATTAATTGAAATTATGAAAAAATTAATTTCCCCATTTCATTGTTACAATTTTTCATTATAGCAGACATCAGTACCTTTAAATCTATATTTCATTAGTTTGAATTTTTAAATAAATCCATTAAAAAAATTTAAAATATTATACATTATTTGGTATCTTCGTGTGGGGAAAATATGGATAGGGCAGATTTTGCTCTTCTGATATGATCTCATACAATAATAAAGGCCTAGTATTTAATATGTTAAGCTAATTTACGTTGTTCGCTACATGTACTTTTTCAAAGTGATAATCTTCAATTGTCTATTTGTATTTACACTATCCACTCTACTTAAATACACAGTTTAGAGAGTGATTTAGAGTGATTGAGAGGAAGAGGGACATGGAGAGGGGAGAGAGAGGTGGGATAGTGCAGATGGAAGATGTAAATAAAAAAAAATAGAGAATGAGAGAGGGAGAAATATCAAGATAAAGATATAAGTAGAAAGTAATAGAGAGAGGTAGAAAGGGGGAGATATATAGGCATAGAGAGTGCTACGGAGATGACAAGATATAGATACATATAGAGGGAGAGATGGGAGAAGAAATATAGAGATGTAAAGATTAAAATGTATAGAAAGGGGGTGATGGAGAGAAATGGTTGGATAGAGATATAGATGAATATAAAGTGGGAGGATGGGGAAAAATAGATAGAGAGTTAGAGATAGATCAAGAGGTAAAGATATAAAGAGATCTAGGGATATAGAGAGGGAGACATAGAGAGGGAAAGTTAGAGAGATATACAGATGGTGAGATATATTGATACAAAGATAAGGAGATCTAGAGAGGACGAGAATGAGTGACAAACAAAGGGACACATACTTAAATGACCTTTCCATAACTCTACGACATTCCCATTGCACACTAAGGTGCGATTGCTAGTATATCTTCTTAACGATATTTTGTTGTTTCAAATTCAGATGTATGTATTGAGTAATAATGAAAAAGTAAATCATAACGACCATTACCAATTTCATTGGCGGCAAGACTTAGATGTATTGAATAATAGTGAAAAGTAAAAGTATTTTTGATATTCAAATAAACGAAAGAAAATCAAGATCATTTAAATTTCTATGAAAGTAAATATATTTATGTCGTAGGCGTTTCCATCTGAGAAGGGCCAGGCTAGAATTTGCAATCTAACTGTGAGAATTTATGGAGACAGAATGACTACCATTGAAGTCATCTGGGTCGTTTAACGTTTTTCACCACTTTTGTCCTTGTCATCATTGAAAGCAAGCACAATTTTCTTGGCCATTGGACAAATCCAAGGACCATTGAAACCCTCTTTGTCGTTTATTTTTTTTGTTTTGGAGACTTTTAAGTTAAAATAATTTCTATTCCTCCAAGTTTACATAAGATGTTTTTCCTGAACTTTAATCATATAAGGGTTAGTAGTTGAGATTAAATTTTTTATTTATTTTTATAAAATTGTTGAGATAGTAAAATCATTTATAAATATTTTTTTGTGTTTTATTTAAAAATGAGTATGTACTAGGGAAATAAGGGTTAGTAGTTGTACTTAAATTATTTATTTATTTTTATAAAATTGATGAGATAGTAAAATCATCTACAAATAATATTTTATTGAGTTTTAATTAAAAATGGGTATGTACTATTAAATATAATTAGTTAGGTTAGATTTTTTGGTCATTAGGTATATTAGTTTTGAAATCTATTTTTTAGGTATCTCGATAACAATATCACAAATTCAATTTCTGGAAAATACCTCATATTCATTAATTTGCATTTCCCCAATTTATATAAATAAATTGAAAACCTCCATTTAGAATTTTTTCCCTATTTTGAATGGGATTCACTTGTCAAAGGAAAAATAATTTCCAACTTTAAAAAATTGAAAAATATGTTTCATACCATATTTCATTCTAAACATTGGTTTAAAAAATAAAATAAACTTAAAATAATTATATTAATTAATCATAAAGTATTTTAGTTTTTAATAATTTTTTGAAAAAAGTATTATAAAAAATAGATGATAAATTGTGAGCTTTTGAATTAATTTTCCTAATATGAACTGTTTGTATTTTGATTTTTCTAAATATAATTATAACATTAATATGTTTGGTTACAACATATGTATAATTGTATTTTTATTTAATTTACGAAGTAGTCTTTATTGTGTTAGAATATATACTTTATTATAATCTATATAAAAAAATAAAAGTGTTGATAAGTTGAAGTTTTAATATACTAAAATTCTATACCTTGTTAAAATTGTTTCACCCTCTCTATATCGTCCTCTATATATGCCCCTCCACTCCCCCCACTCCCACTCTCTTTTTGTATCTTGTTCTATCTTTATCTTTATCTCTATCATTATCTTCCTCTATGTGTGTCTTTCTATCCATCTTCCCTCCCTTTCTCTCTTTCCCTCTTCCTAGACCTCCATATCTATATTTTTGGCTTAATGAATCTTTTGATAATGAAGTTGATTATCTTTCTTATTCATAGAGAGATGGAGATGGAAGATGTAAATATATAAAAATAGAGAATCAGAGAGGGAGAAATATAAAGATAAAGATATAAGTAGAAAGTAATAGAGAGAGGTAGAAAGGGGGAGAAATATAGGCATAGAGAGTGATAGAGAGATGCCAAGATAGAGATACATATATAGGGAGAGATGGGAGAAGAAATATAAAGATGTAATGATTAAAAGGTATAGGAAGGGGGTGATGGAGAGAGGTGGTTGGATAGAGATATATATGAATATAAAGTGGGGGGATGGGTGAAAACATATAGAGAGTTAGAGATAGATAAAAAGGTCAAGATGCAAAGAGATCTAGGGAGATACAAAGGGAGACATAGAGAGCGAGAGATAGAGAGGAAGAGTTATAAAGATATATAGATGGTGAGATATATTGATGCAAAGATAAAGAGATCTAGAGAGGATGATGAGTGACAAACAAATGGGCAAATACTTAAATGACCTTTCCATAACTCTACGATGTTCGAACGCCATTGTAAACTAAGGTGCGATTGCTAGTTTAATAAATTTTATTTATATTTATGATACTCACTAGCAATTCATAAAAATACCTTCTTGTGATTTTTTTTCTCTAAATATTGTATTAGACCAATCAAATGACTTGCTTTTTCAAATATGTCTTATTAATTTTTCAAACAGTATTATAATATTTAATAAAAATAAGGTGGGTAAAAATATTTTTTTGGTAGGTAAAAATATTGTATATTTCTTAACCAATAAAATAGATTCCTATATGTTAAAATTTTTCCTTGAATTTTATTTATATTTATGATACTTACTTGTTATTAATTAGATCCAAATTTATGCACTAATATTTCTAAGATTACAATTACTCTTTATTGTGTTGTATATTAAATTTTTTGACAAAGAAATTGTCACTTAAATAAGAATGTAAAACTACAAAACTTCAACAAAACTAATAGAGAGATAAATTAAATTGTAAGTCCTTACTAGCAAATTAGTCAATGAAACAATGTATAACAAGTGCCACATAGTGGCTTGTACTTGCCTTTTAGTTTAGTAATTAATTGTAATTATAATTTTAGTAAATTAATTATATTTTATTATATATAATTTTATTTATTATATAATTATATAATTATAATCATAAATATAAAGAATTTTAATAACGTAGAACTATGAAATTAATTATATATATTATGGTTATTAATTTTAATTAGAAATTGATATTTAACCTATATTCAATTGATTTGTGCAAATTACATATGAATAATTTTACTTTAATGTTTTATTTAAGAAAAAATAATAATTATAAATGAAAATGAATTCACATGATTTTTTACATAATGTATAATTAATATAAAATAAAATTTAAAATACATAATTTTAAAAATATGAATAAAAAGAAATATAGATTATGTTCAATTATATATATAGCAGGTTATTATTTAAATTGTAATCTTGTATAGAAATTAAAACAACATACTGAGATTTCCTCTGACAGGGATTACAATGAGAATGTTGATGGTATGGAAACGGAGGATGAGAGTTCTGGTGAAGAGGGAAATACCAAACAAGGAGGGAAGCTGGGGAAGACGGAAGGCAAGAGGAAGATAACGATTAAATTGCCAATTCAGAAAGAGGAGGTTTGTTCAGGGAAGAGGGTTACGAGGCTTAAAAGAGGGAAACAGTTTGAGGAGGAGACCCGGGAGGAGAGGCAGGACAGCCAGGACATTATGCAAGAGGAGAGAGACAAAAAAGAGGAGAATCAGGGGAGGGAGAATGAGGAGGCTGATCAGAATCAGGGGTTTGAGGAGTATGGGGTTGACCATTACACTTGCAAAATAAAGAAAGTTGTTTGGAGGAATTTTGATACGGTTTCTGCTAAAATGGGGATAAAGAGAGAAATGATTAAGACTTTGGTTAAGGAGAACAAGGAGGGCAGAATCCAGATGGAAGAGTTAGGTAGAATCCAGATGGAAGAGTTAATTGATCCAGCTTTAGTGATTCTTAGCGACAATGCAAGGGAGGATCCTCAAATGGATGTGCTGAACAATGCTAAAAACAGTGTCATTGATAGTTACAGAACCACTAAATGGACTTTCTTTGAAATCTACGAGCTGAAAAAAAGAATGGACAGGCTGGAGAAAGAAAACATTAAAAACAATAACAAGAACATAGAGGAGGATAGGGAGCTGGATAGCAGAGTGAACGAGTTGAAGAAAAGGTTCCAAAGTATTGAGGAATCTCTGGTTAAAATTGCTAAACAAAGCTACAATATCCTAAAAGCATCAAATGATAACATTAAGGTGTTTATTGCCAAGATTGAAGAGCAAAGGGGAAGCAAGGAGGACCAGTCACCGAGATGTGGTAGGGATAAGTGACCTGAAGGGGGATCACAGAAGAGGACAAGAGCCACCACAAAGAAGATGGAGAACCAGGATGTTGATAAAGACCTGTCTGACCTGAAAGAGGTTGTGGGTAGAATGACTGAGCTGGAGTTTCGTGCTGCTGAGATTCTCAGAGAAATTGCCTGATTTACATCCCTGGCTTTTTTGCCTGGTCTTTTTGGTATCGTCCCTGACTTTATGTAATCTCTGGGACTGTTCTATTTGGATGTTGGCTTGCTCGTTCCTTTTATGTTGATGCTAATCGTTACTATGCTTTCGATTTTTTTATAGCTCTATAGGGTTTCAGGAACCCATCAAAACCTATTTTCCTTAATAAAAAACACTATAAACTAAAATAAATTTATATAATATAATTTGTAATTAAAATGAAAATAAAAATAAAAATAAAATTAATATAATAACATGTTTATAGTAATAAAATATTAAATATAGTATCTCATAAAAATATTATATTATAAATTAAAAATCTAATTTCAAAATAAATTAAATGATAGATGAATTATATATTACAAACTATGGTTAAAAACTTTCCGAATAACAAATTTGGTGAAGCTCCCCAAAAAAAGGGGGTCCTATAAGACCAATTGATATTTAAACATTAGAAATATTCTAACAATAAAAAATAGTAACTTAAGATTGGTTGATTGAAATAAAAATTATTTAAATATATTTACTTTGAATAAAAGAATATTTTTATTCAACTTATTTTTTATAAATATTGAAATAAAATTATAACAATGATTTTAATGTATAAAACTGATAAAATGACTTTATTTTTTTAAATATAACTTATTAACTTTACAAATAAAGTATTGAATATTTAAAAAATTAAGGTGGGTGAATATATTTGTTATGGAAAAAAATAGTATATATTTGTTAAACTATAAAATAAATCCCTATAAATTTAAATAAGTATTATAAATTTTATTTATAATTCACATCAAAATAGAATAACTGCCATAGTGAATTACATTAGTAAAAGAAAAATGGTTTTATACTTAAGTAATTAAAAATATCATACATTAATAATAAGTTCCTTGTATATAATATTTGCTGAATAAAAATATTGTATTCATTAAGCAAATTTAATATTGTGGTAGCTCTTTGACTAGGTCTTCTCTTCTTCTGTAAATTTTGATGATCAAGAAAAAAAAATTGTGGACATTTTTTTAGTGATGCTTTCTCAACAAGATTTCATCTCTCACATGATTCCACATTTCTTCCAACACCCGAATCACTTTTTCCGTATTTTTCTAATTCTAATGCATTTTCCTACACAAATCGAAGCTACTCATCAATCAATCCATGTCTTTCATCATTTCTTCTCCAATTCACAATATGCTTTTCATAATTTCTTATCTCCCTTCCCCGTCCCCTCTTTTCTATATTCTACCCTTAAACCCAGCTCGTTTGGGGGCTGGAACTCGACCGGAATTGGCATTATCTAATTCCGGATAATGCCAAATTCCTTGTTTGGATCCATCCAAAAAATTGGAATTGGAATATCGAAATTCCAATTTTGCCCCAAAATGGGCATTTGCATCTTCCACCAAAATAGGTGGAATTGGAATTTCAAAATAAGTGGAATGGGAATTCCAATTTTAATATTTTGTGGAATCCGTGACTATAATGATGTATATTATATTGCTATAAGGATGTATATATACATGTGTGTATATACATGTGTATATATACACATGTGCGTGTATATACAAACCAAATTTAATATTTCATGGAATCCGTGACTATATATATATACACACGCACACATGTGTATATACATACGTACACACATGTGTATATATACACACATGTGCATGTGTATATATACACACATGTATATACACACACGTAATGTGTGTATATATACACAAATGTATGTATATGTGTATACACACATGTGTGTATGTGTGTATATGTGTATACATGGATACACACTTGTATGTGTATATACATGTATGTGTGTACATGTGTTTATACACACATGATACACACTTGTATGTGTATATACATGTATGTGTGTATATACACACACATGTATGTGTGTATATACATGTGTGTATACACACATGTATGTGTATACATGTGTATGTACACACGTGTGTATATATACACACATACGCACCATTTTCAAAGAAATTAAAAAATAAACTATTAAAATTCCTTATGCATCTTCTCAGTTATCTTCCGGTGAACCAAACGGGTCAGCCTATATTCCGGATTTCATTTTGAAGATAAGAATTCTTCCTGAATTGCATCATCTTCCAAAATTGACCATATCCAGGATATGGTATTCCAGTACCCATAAAAGGACAAACGGCTGAAAAAACAAGAATAAGATTATAATACTCAAAAGCAGAAAAGCGTACCATCGCCTTTCATTTCCTGTCGTGCGATGTCACATGGCTCTGCTGTCTTCCACTTCTCACATGATTCCGCTCTTCTTTCCACGCGGTTTCGTACCATCGTGCTTTCATTTCTTGTCTCCTTCACTCAGTCTCTCTTCTGTCACTCATTATAAATTATAAACAAAAATAAGATTATAATACTCCACCTGTCACATAATTCCGCTGTCTTCTTTCCACGCGGTTTCCTACGCGAAAAGAGAGCCCACTCATTTCATTTCATATCTTCTCCTCCTGTCAGCAAGACAAGGCCCCGTTTGTTGGCACTGGCTAAACCTGCAACTAAAACGTAATGCCATGGTCCTTATGTGTATGTTAAACCATGCCACCATCCGATACGTGCCTGCGGCCACCCACCCTTCCGGACGCTGAGATTTGACGTCGCATATGAAGAGAAGATTTGACCCGGAAACCGTTTCCATTTCTCCTACTGCGTGGTACACTTGAGCGACAATCTCCCACTCAACAGAAATTCAAATGGTATCCCGCCGAACATAAATTCAAAAATATTTAGTTCAAACTCCCGCCCATTTAGAAATTCAAAAATATTTATACCAAAACATAGTCCATTCTATTTCCTTTTTGGGCCTGAGTTGTCCAGCTGTTT
>MU218793.1:0-10177 GCA_018584345.1 Thuja plicata | reverse complement strand
TCACATAGTATTAACACACCCTACAAAAGATCCAAAAGCATTGCCATAATCAGTGAATTCCACCATAAGGATCAAAACATCTTTAACTAGCCAAAAAGGATGAAGTTGCAAATGCATTTTGGCTAAATTAACACAAAACAAAGCGTAGTTATCCAAAACTATTGTAGGTGTCTGATATAACAACTTATGGTTAACAGATAACCATATCATCCAACAACATTACCAAGACATTTTTAAGCAGAGGAAAGTGGACCATTTGTGCATGTAGGTGCGCTATTATAATAAAACTTGTTAGTGTATTTAATTATTTAATTATACTTAGGATTTTAATCTTGATTAGTCATACATACACATTGGACACTTGTCTACATAAGTCCTTATCCTTCAGGAGTCTACCAGAGATGCATCAATTTCATTTCAACACATCATCCTAGTTTCTTGAGAAGTTTTTCCACCGCTCCAATGTTAGAATAACTGAGAGGGGGTGTGAATCAGTGGGCTTAAAAATAATTTCAAAAATCCAACCAAAACTTATCTCTCAAATATAATACCCTCTAGTTATCTTTTAGTCCATCAAGATGTATGCCATAAATAACTTTAACAATATTAACTACTTGGTGAGATATATTATTTATCTTTTCTAGTCTTTACTGAATAGCAGTAGATAAACTTAATGTTAACCGACCAATCTAGTTTCAGTAATGTGTAAATAAAAATATCAATGCAATGAACCATATACACATTTGAGACATATATTTTAATGTGGAAACCCTGCTAAGGGAAAAAACACCTGGGACTGGTAACCCAAAATAATTTCACTCTTCTGAAGTGAGCTCAATGAAGAGCCAACCCTGTTAAAGGTTACAATACACACTGTTAAGTGCGACCTTGTTAGAGGATTTAAAACTAATATTTTATCTTTTGACCTAGCACTCACTATGTTGTCAACAAGAAAAACCTTTTGATACTCTTGAGTATCTCAATACAATAAGGATTGTTAAATCCCACTGGGTTAAGAGATTTTATGAATCAATGGTTAAACTGATACAGTAAATGATCTGTTCAAAATACAACTTTAACTTGAAGATATTCAGATCTATTTTTATTCCAATAATACCTCTCTAATCAATGTTCACTTCACTTCCTTTTCTCTCATTCTTTCTTCTTCTCGGTCAATGCTCTGCCCTTTGTTGCTCGGTGTCTGCAGAATTCCTTGGCTCTATTATTCAGCCTGTATGATCAGATCTACATGTATAATTCTATCTTCACCAGAATTATATTCAGTATTCCTCTTTCCATAATTAATTCCTTGTCTCTTTATATAGACATGATAGCCACTCAATCTCCTTTTTTTTTTGTAGATCACTTCTTGATCCATAAAACTCGCCATGCTTTCTTTTTCCTGTAAAGCTCTACTTTAGTTTTATTCTATGAATCTCTGTCAATAAAATGTGCTTTAAATCTTCTTCCATGCTTTAGTTTAACTAATCATTGAAAATAAAGCAATCAATTAGTCAATATTTTTAATATAGCTCTCCCAGCTAAGTAGTTTTTTTCATTCTTGAACTTCAGTTCTAATCGGTCATCAACTCTAGTTATGCTCGGTAACAACTTCAGTTTACTATGGTGCTCAATATACACTTGCTCAGTTATTGCTATGCTTGGTATACATTGTCCGCCGGTGTTCACTATTTTCTAGTGTTCACTGTCACTCGGTGTATACAAACTTTTTATGTTTTACCGACCACATAAACTTTGTCTCCTCAACTCTTCAAGTTTATGATATCATGTGTTTTGAATAATCAAACCATATCAAGTTGACATCAATGATAATATAATACATTAACTGATTTAATGTCTTGCATTCACTTTTTCATCTTGGTGATTATCAACTTATCATCTTCAAACATTCAATTAGTTATAGTTAATCATCCAATTCATCCCTTGTTTCTTGGTTTGACTTGGTTGAAATTTTTGCCTATATGTACTTGAATTCTCCAATTAATCTATGGTCGACTTGGTGACTATATCTTGTACTTTGTTTTAATCTCTTAGATCTTGCAAATTTCTTCATGGTATTAGAGCCGATTTAAGATTTTTAAAATCCTATATCATAGAGTTGAATATATTGGCGAGGATTTACATCCAGCATTGAGGTACTTGCGATTGTTGGAAGTTGCCAATTACAGTTGTCGATCTATCATCAGATCGGTCAACCTACGACACCCTCTATGCTCCAATATGCGAGCTAGTCAACTTAAGATGACCCTCAATGGGTCCTTTGTTGTGCCATCTTAGGGTTAGGAAACTCCCGCATATTCGTCAGCATCCTTGGCTCGTGCGCCTGGGCATAGATGGGTTGACTCTTTTGAAATGTGTTCGTGCAGCTCCGTTCATATGTATGTCATCTAGTGCATGCAAAAGGGTAGCACATAAGGATTCAGAAACCCTACCTAATTTGAAAATTCCCACCCTTGTGTGGTTGGTTGTCGGCCCTTGTGGTCAATTTTGGGTGGACCAATTGGAGGTTTAAAAAAATCCTTTTCAATTTGTAAGCCTGTGATGACCGTCAAATTTTGAGTAGCATAATTGGTCACTATTTTAGCCCCTGGTTCTTCACAGGACTTGACTTTGTCCCATCTTAATTGTTAATGGGATTATTTTTTGGTGAGGGTAAATTTTTTTTCACCATTAATTTATTTTTAGTGGAGGAAAATTTTGTGATGGAAAAATTGCTTTTCTTATAACTTTTGCTAATGAACTCGAAATTGATTTCTATTTTTTGCAAAAGTTCATGATTTTTCATCATGGATCCAATGAACACACTAACAAACTATCATATGAAAGTATCATTTTCAGATTTTTTGTGGGTTTGATTATAAAGCACTCCTTCAATAAAGTGTCAAAAATAAGGGGGGAAAGATAATCAAGGGGTGTTGCATATTTTTCTATTTTGCACACTTCCTCATGAAGTGCTTTTCTTTTTTTCATTTCTGAATTCTAGAAAGAAATTATCCAAGTCTAGTAGCATGGATCCTAATGTGACTATACAACCCCTAACAATTTCAATTATCATGATTGGAAGTTGAAATTAATTCTTATGCGAAAGAATAAAATCTTATACAGGGTAAGCCTAATGCAGCTAAAGATAAAGAAAAAAATTTAATAAGCATGACCAATAATTTTGCTTTATATGTTTAAACCTATCTCCTAAATTATTTTTTCATGTTGAGAGCTTGAAAATACCCAATGAAGTGTGGGAAGCTCCAAGCAAACTATTTAGGATAATTGATGAACTTAGAGTTCATGAGTTGGAAAATCAACTGCTAGGTCTTAGTCCTTAAAGTTTTTCAACTTTAGAGGATTTGTTCACTAAATTTAAATCTTTGAATTTGCAATTAAAATATTGTTGAATTGACAAGAAAGAGGATCAATTAATCCTTTCTGTACTTTCCAAACTAGGTTTTGAAGTTTCTATGATTGTCTCTACTTTATTTTCCACTAAAAGAGCCCTTGGTACCTCATGGTCCATGCCCTCACTTGATATATTTATTGCTAATCTTACAAGGGAAAAAGAAAAGTTAATTCAAATGGGTACTTTTAAATTTTCTAAGGTACAAGCTCTAATTGTAGGAAATGAAAAGAAACAAAATGTTAAAGGATAGAAAAAAGAACACTAAAAAGGATCCTACTGATACCCTCCAAATCCTATGATAGCCTCCAAATCAAGGTTGGTCTATGCTCGCATTTGTGTCTATGTGCATCAGTTTTCTTATTTGAGGCATTCCATTGACATTGTTTCTAAGATAGGGAAATGGGTTCAGCCATTCGAATATGAATCTCTGCCCTTTGTTTATTTTTCCTGCAAAAAATTAGGCCACTAAGTGAAATTTTTCCCTTCCAAGATCTCAAAGGAGAAATAGACTTCTGATAAATACTAGGATAGTGACCATCACTTGGTGTGGAATGTCAAGAATATTAGTGGTGATGCAAATTATGCGAAAGAACCAAATGGCAAAGAAGAGAATAAACTTCTAGAGAATGGGAATCCTAAGACGGAGACGGTTGGTGCAGGAGCACCTAGGTTATCTTCTATTTCTAATTTTTCATTGTAGCTTGTACTGACCCTGGCCAGGTTAGGAGAGTTTTTCAAGGCCTTAGGAGGTCTTGTGAGTAAGTGTCTAAATGGATTAGACTAGGATCAATCTATTCTAGTTATGTTAGTGTTTAGTTCTTTAAAAAGCCTAAAGTTGGGATTTTGGGTCAGAAAGCCTAAAAGGATTAGTAAAGCTTGTATTTAAGCCTAAAATATCCTCTATGGTGGTTTTGCATCATTATTTTATATTTTTGAGGTTATAAATCTAAGTTAGAAGTGATATTGCAAAAGTTGACAAAATGTTGTCATAACAACATTTGCAACTATGCAAAGTTGCATGACAACATTGTCAAGAAATGACAAATTTGATGCTTTGGGGATTGGTATTTATTATAACCACCTACACCCATGTGGAAATGTTATAAAACCATTAGGAGGCCCATTTTTGGAGGCTAGCTAATTTGGTGAAGTAATACAAATTTTAAGAAGTTGCTCTGTATTCTAGTTTTGTGTGAACTGTTACTTACTTTTTCTTACAAGAGTTCTTGAATGGATTGAATCCCTCAATTTTGAGTTGGACTATTTTAGTTAGATTAGTTAGAGTGTGTTTTTTTTTGGTTTGAAATTTTTCTGATTTTAGTAGAGTAGTTTTGTAGATTCTTTTGTTAGCAAGCTAGTCTCTAGTCCTTTCAGGACAATTTGTAGAAAAATGACTCCCCCATAAAACCCTACCATGCATTTATCACAGCCTTAAGGGATATGGAAGGGGAGCCATTTTATAGTGTAAATATGGAGGGAAAAACTCTGAGAAGTTTATTTTCTATTTTTAAAGACAAGCCCTAGGGAAGTCCAGTGCACCAAGTTAGGAGCTTGTCACAGATTTTGTTGTGTTTGAATGTAGGGGTATGATTGGAAGAGTGAAAAAAAGAGTGTTTTTGTGTTAATTGGGGTTTTATAGTAACCTCAGAAAAAAAATTTAGGTCTTTCCCAATCCATTCGGGTACATTTTGAAGCATAAGTCTCTTGATTGGTTTAGAGAAACACAATTAGCCCTAATTGACCTTAATTATAGGAATCCACTGTACGGAGACCTTAGGGTAAAAAGACCTACAAAATATAGATTTTTTTGGAAAGGGTACCTGAATATCAAATCAGTTTTGGGGGTTATTTGGGAAATATTTGAAAGAAATGGGAAAAACTAGTCAAATAGGGCTAGTAGAGAATTAGGCCTATAAGCCAAGATTCCATAAGAATTTGGAAATCATTTGTGAAAGAATTGAAACCATGTCCTAATGGGATAAAATGAAGTCCAAGAAGGTGTCTAGATGAGTTGTAACCCCTGCAAATACTTTCTAAGGAGAGGAGTCAAAAAGACACTTGGAAGAATCCAAGAAAGAGCTAAGAAGTGAAGAAAAACTTATTGATAGTCACCCCTAGTGAAGCACAATGGTTTCCATCTCTTAGAGTGGTATTGGAGAAGTCCTAAAATAGTTAAATAAGGAATTAAAATATCCTAGAAGAAAAAAATAAGGTCTTGAGGAAACTAGGAATAGTTAGGGTCCTAGTGATTTTGTGCAAGCACACTAAGGGAGTCTCTATCAACGGTAAAGGGTAATACCCAAGAGGAAGCCAAGGATTCTTATTACACTCCTATCCATCTAAGGGGAAATCAAAAAATGGAGAAGGAAAATAAACAAAATTCCCCAGTTGTTCCTTCCAAAGAAGGGGAAATTATCGATAGCCTAGGATCACAATAGCATTTGGTCAATGGGAATGGTACATAATCTAGAGTGCAATGAAAACTTTAGTGGGGATTATTCACTATTCGGAAAATGTCACATTTTGGCAACTTCGGAATTGGAGAATATTTTTCATATAATGGATTGACCCTATTGCTCAAAATTTATTAATATTGTTTCCATTTCCCAGGCCCATCCTCCATCATTTTATTTAATTTTCTCCATTTCTTACACATTATCACCAATGGAATATAATTTTTGGTCCCAGTAAATTAAAAAATTCACCTATAATTTCTAAGCCACCCCAAATCGATGACCTATATTCGCCAATAGTTTTATACATATATATTTATAGGTGGCCCCAAATTTTCCTGGCATTTTGCGGATGCGTGCCTCAAACTGACATAATTTTGCCAACTTTACTAATCATACAAAGGTATTGGATGACCCATAATTGTCTCAGAAATTAAAAAAAGATGTGTTATAATTATGCGGGCTTTGCCAAATATTTGTATATGTAATACCTCCCTCCAAATTCTCCAAATAAGGATTAGTATAAAAATATTCTGATATCTCTATTTGATCGGTAGTGAAGTTTCAGAATGTTGAGTGCAACTGCATACTACATTGGCAAGTCATGACTATAATTTAATTTGAGGCAAAGGTAAGTGATACTTATTATGCTACTCTATAATTTTGAGTTCATTATTATTTAGTGGTAACTAGTTAGCGAATAGTGGTGACCAGGGAGACCTCAGACATGATTTTAGGGCCAATGATTCTAGAATCATATTTATATATATTATAGTCTATTGTCACTTCTTACACAATTTAATATTTTTTTTGCACTAGAAGTCATTGGAGAATGGAGATGTTGAACAAGAATAAGGGTAAGGCTCCTGCAAGTGGGGAAAGCCAAGAGAGGCTAGAAAAACATAGAACCTTATCATTGTACTTTGGTCATGGTTTTGGAAATGTTTTTGTCCAAAACCGGGAAGCTACTTCATCACAAGTAGATTTTGAAGATTCACAACCGGAAACTATACAACATATTGAAGAAGTAGGCGAACCTAATATCTCAGATCATGATGAACTTGAAGAAGATTTTTATTTAAATACCCAGAGTAGACATAATGATATAATCGACTTGGATGAGACTGAGAATGTCAAAGATGATGATGGTGCAGGGAAAAAGAAAAGAAAAAACACTTCAAAGAAGGATAAGGAATCAAAAAATTATCGAAAGTGGAAATTGTCAAGGAATTTTCAAATAGAATGGGTGTCAAATTATCCATTCATTGAACCAGTGGAAAATCTAATTGAAGTTCAACCCCAGTAGAATGCAGATGTAAGATTTTCACCAAGATAAATAAGAAGGAAAAGAGGTTGAAGTAAAAAATTCACACCATAGAGAAGCATATGGGTAAAGTTTACGAAAAGAAAATGATATATGGAGTTGAAAAATTAGTGATAAGATGGAAAATAAAGGAGTAATCTCTGCATGTTAGGAGTGCACAATTATATGAATTTCAGCAGAATATACAAACGAAGCCTGCTCAAGTTAAAGGCTCTATTGAAGCTTGTTTTGGAAAAGCATTGGAAGTAGAACTAATGGGAAAAGTTGTTTAGTTAAGTGTTTTCTTTAATATTTTGAGCAGAGGGCATCCTATGATAGACTACCCATCATTTATTTCTTTATTACACTTTCTAAAAGTTCGTAACTATCCTAAAAGTCACTGGTGATTAAATAGTAGATGAGAATGGACAAGTTGTCTTGCCGACGTTGAAAAAGAGCATCTAAAGGAAAATATTAAAGACTCAAATTTTATTGCATTGTCTTTAGATGAGGTTAAGAGAGTAGATATTATTTTGTGGGTATGCATGCATTTTTATACTGTACATAATTTTTTTTGCCAACCTCATCTACTAATTGTTGCTAAAATGAAGGATAATGCGATATCGAAAAAAAATATTTGAACTAGTAAAAATTTCTCTAATTGAATATGGAGGTATAAATGACATGACGATTGCTAATAAGTTGGTGTGTCTTGGAGAAGATGGAGCTTTAGTAATGCAAGGCCACAGGGGCAGTCTTTGCAAAAAGATACAATCTTCTTGTGCACCATACGTTACTCCTCTTCACTACATGGCCCACAGAATGAATCTAGCTTTCGGAGTTGTCAGCAAGCATGCTCCAATATAAAAAATTGAATTTTTAATCAAATATCACTAGCAATACTTCTGTCGAAGTTCGAAATGATTGAGGAAATTTCAACACTTTTTCGAAGGACTAATCGACAAGAACAAGCTTTTGAAGGATAATGATACTAGATTGATTTCTTTGGATGCACCAGCGCATCGAGTGTTTTCAAAATATCAATCTTTACTTGGTCTAATGAAATCAAGTCATGAAGAAGCAGGGCTACCCAAATTTCCTAAGCTACTACGAAGGTAAAGTAATGTAGAGACACTCTTAATGTTAGCAGGTCTTCTCCCCCTGCTAGAGGAAATGAGAAATATAATGAAAAAGGCCCAATAAAGAGAAATATATATTGCAGAATATGTTGTGCTTCGTAACTTGACATGCATGATGCTCGATAATCTCTATTGATCATGTGATGATGTAAGATTTTCCAACTGGCTTAAAATCACAGATTTGGACAATGTTGACAACTTTTTAAAGATCGGTGAAAACAAGGAGTTATGTGCAGAAGTATGCAGAGTTGAGATACCAATGTACTACTTTGCTAGGGTCAGGATTGAGGAACTAGGAAGGAACCGCAGGAAGTGAATATCAAGTGTTAAAAGGGAAGACTTTACCAAGATCGTTGAGTCTGTAACTGCTTCTGTGAAGTGCATTGCCTATGATCTTTCCTTAGATATTAGAGAAATATTCCCTATAGTCAAACTACTTGAATCCATGTTTATTGTGTTTCCTCGATATTGGAGTATCAACAATTCAAAACATTATCGAATTAAGCTACTAACTTTGATAGATCATTTTTGCAAAACCAAAGAGTTAAATAGAGTAACTCTAAATGAAATTTTAGATGAATCTCATTTGAGAGAGAAATCAGGCCATTTTTCATAGACAATGCGGGAACAATATAATATTATGTAGAACCCCCACGAAGATGGATCGGCAACAAGGCTTTGGAAATATCTAGCTAAGAGAAAAATGTTGATTGATTCAATATCAGAATTTTTCAAGCTTGTTGATTTATGTCTGACCATGATATTTGGGTCAGTGGAGGATGAAAGAGTTTTGAGTGCTTTGGGGTAACTAAATTCAAAGATAAGAAACAAACTAGACAAGAATTGGAAAAGTTCTTAAGGCTCTATACATCCAGGTATGAAGTCCATACTTTTCCTTACGATAGGGCACTGAAATTATGGAGGAAGAAATGCTAAAGAAGAGGGTTGGGAAACATTTCAAACCAAAGTGGGAGTGCCAGAGACAATGATGTGACTTTCATTGACTCATGTACTAGTACTGGTAATGCTAGCATTGAACTTGAGTTAAGAGGAGGTATGCAGAGTGAAGAAAACATATCGAAGAACCAAGGAAGCTATGAAGTTGATGGCAATGAGTCCAAGAATCCTGATAATGATATGATATGGAAACTTGGACCTTTGGAGAAGTATCAGGTCCTAGGTATTTATTAAACTTTTTGTTGTAGTCTAGTGTCAATTTTTGTATCTCATCATCAATCATGCATAATATCATATTCCAATTGTAGTATGAGGAATTCTTCAACCTATAATCACTCACAAACATGAAATCATTAGCGGGTTAGCATATGAAATTCAAGTGAAATGAAAGCAAGCAAGAAAACATAAAAAGTATCCTCATATCATCGGATAGAGAAGAAACAAGTTGCACCCAAGAGGCTTGTTTGATTTGCTCTCTTATGGGAATGTGAATGTGCTCTCTCAAACACAAATGCAATGGATCCCCAAGTGGATTGATTATGATCAATGCAAAATTAGATGAAGAGAGAAGGATTCAAGAACTAGTAGGGAGTGACTAGTCTCAAACTTCTCCCAATGATTAAACTACTATGATTGGAATGCAAGACAATGCAAGAAACTATGATTTATTTTAGCCAAAAAGAAACCTAGCATGTGATTTCTAAGTTATTTAAGTATGGAAAGCATAAAAAATAGAAACTAAGAACATAAGCATGAAAATAACTATGAATTCTAAAGCAATTCTAACATAATAACAATGCACAATGAGAGATGAAAATATGAGAGGAGAAGGCCTCTATTTATAGAGTTTTTGGAGAGAGGAAGAGGCTTGGATGAAGTGGCACCTATGTGGCATCCACATAAGAGCCAC
>MU218781.1:101799-114233 GCA_018584345.1 Thuja plicata | reverse complement strand
TATATATATATATATACATATACATATATATATATGTGTATATATATATGTATATGTATATGTATATATATATACATATACATATATATACATATACATATACATATACATATACATATACATATACATATACATATACACACACACACACACACACACACACACACACACACACATATATATGAAGATCTTTTGAGAAGCGTAGAATGTGGGGGAGCATGAGATTGTATGAATGTGATGCAAATGGATGAATGAATGCATTGTGATGTCAGAAGCAGAAAAATGGTGATGCAAGCTACAAATGGAACTACCTAAGCATAACAAATGCTTGTATTGTTCACTATTGAGAAAATCATTGTAACATAATCATATTCCTAATTGTATGAGCAGTGAGCTCAGTATACCTTTAATAGGGTTTTAAATTCCTCTAACAAGGAAATGTACTAATGTAATAATCAACTCCTAATAGGGATAGGTCTCCTAATAGGGACAATATACTTTTAGTGCATATTTGTGGGTACCATCCCCACCAGAGTTTTCCCTCGGCTCCTCGACAATAAATTTATGGTGTTGAGTTGTGTGTTTTGTGTCTATGTTCTTTTCATTTCAGTATTTATCTAGTTAAGTTGGAATTTATTAAGCTTAATTTTAAAGTGTTGTAATACTGATTCACCCCCCCCCTCAGTATTACTTAATCCCAACACCAAAATATTTGGGCGGAGGGTGATTCTAACAACATCATCAATTACTTACTTGGCAGGAATAAGGCCTCATGGTCTATAGAGCCCGTCATTAGGGAGGCTAAGGTCATCCTGGGTATGTTCAATTAGGTGCAAATATCCCATGCATACCGTGAAATTAATAAAGCTATAGATTGTCTGGCCAACATTGTTGTTAAAAGTAATGAAATTATTACTTGGAACAAAGGCCTTAAGAAAGATAAAAAATTAAAAAGAATAATTAATTATGATTTGATGCATAGTAATGTGGGAATGATAATCGCCAATTATGGAAATGAAATTCAAGCACCTCAATTTTAAGAGAGGTATTATGGCATTCTGGGTCAAGTACGAAAAAATATTTTGTAATCCTCCTCGACATGTTTTCTAGGTTGCTATTTGGGCTTTGGCTACCAGCTATATTTTAAGCAACTGCTCGAGCCCGTATTCAGTTTCACTTGTATTCTTTGAAACTATTATTAGTTTGTATTATGTTGAAAGTAAAATGGGAGGAGACCTTAAGCCTGACTCTTGCAAGGATTGGAGAGAGGAGAAGGATGTCTGGAATCATCTCAAGAAAGGCGGATTCACCACCTACATTGAGCACATTTATGGTTTTGACAGTGAGGTAATGAAAGCATTTGCTAAAAGCTTGGATGGGTCTTCTGTCATTCTCCATGGGGTAAATATTGAGCATAATGTTAATTTTATTTATGAAATTATGAGTCTTTCTAGCTTTGGGATAGATTTATTTAAGGAGAGAAAGATCTCTGATGCTGCAGTGCGTAAATTCCCCGAAACTAAGAGTAAGAGTTTTTAATTAAGACGAGGGATTATTACAACATTGAAAAAATTAAGCCCTTTAGAGGAAAGTGTTGACTTGTGTTATGGTGTACTTCACCCTAGATGAGAGATACAAAAGGGTTCATAGCTACTACTTTGTGTTTTTAAACCACTTTTGACACAAGGATAGGGTTTCTTTCCCGTATATTATTCTCAAGTCTCTGAATCATAGCTTGGTTGGACACAAGAAAAACCCAATAAGCTTGTTCTGCATGAAGGGCTTATCTTTCTCATCTCTGATTACTGCAAAACTTTGACTCCTAAGCCAAAAATTAAGGAGTCAAAGGGAAAGAGGAAAGCGACAAGCGTTGGTTCGGATGAGGTTGAAATGAAAATCCCTTGGGGTTCTGAAGGAAGAAATAAAACCCCTGTTAACCTTTTGAATTAGTGTAATAGTGAAAAGGGTATGGAGACGAAGGATGACAACGATGAAAAGTCTGAAAAGAAAGGGATGAGTGTGGCTAAGCCAAGGTTTGATGAAGACAAAGGTATGGAAATAGAGGATGAAGATGACTCTACTACTAACTCTATTAAGGATATCCCCTTAAATGAAGTGTTAGATACTACTGCTCGGGAAGTTGGGAATTCTCCAAAGAAGGGCGAGTAGAAGATGGAGTGACATCAAATGAGCATCTAGGAGATGCAAGTGGATGATAACAAGATAATGACTATGTAGGAGGAAGTTGAAAAGGGTAACAAATAGAAAAGAAACGTTAAAAAGGATAACACTCGCCATATTGTGGACTATTCTTGTTCTAGTTCATTGGCTCCCCCCTCAAGCCCAAAAAAATGTGGTCATGCATAATATTTTTGACTCTGGAAGGAAAGAGGAGAAAACCCATAATATTCTTAGCCCTCCTAAGGGAAATTTGGATTCCTCATTGGTTTTACTTTAGAAGGCCAAACTCAGATTCAATATTTCCTATGCAATGGATAATTGGGTGCATATTGAGTTGAACAATATATACTCCAAACTAGACAATATTTAGGATAAGTTGGATAAGAAATCTCAAGCCAAGAAGAATCTTGAAGAGTGCATTGTAAATTCTCTTCATGGTGGTAACAAAAAATTGGATGTTGTTATTCATAAGCTTACGACCCCGAATGGAAAAATTGAAAAAATGGCAGAAAATAGGAATGCTGGTCAGGTGCCTCTGGACAAAGGGATGGACGTGGCTTCTTCTGAAGGTCCTAGGAAGCATACTCAAGCTAGTATGAAGAAGAAGGTGCATATCCCAAATACTCCTTGGGATTTCAAGGAGACTATAGATGATGTTACTTTCATTTAAGATGAAGCGACCACTACTAATTTGATAGATCTGGTCTAGTGCTCTGTCTGTCTTTGTTTTTCTATTTTGCTTTCGGTTTCTAGTTGTTGGTGTTGTCTTTTGTTGTGGGTTTTTTTGTTGGTTGTGTTAAAGTAAAAATATATTTTCACTTATCGATTAAATCATTATTGATTTAATTATTAAGTCACTTTTTATCTCTAGTTCACTTAAGCTAAACTTTAGGCATATAATAATTAATTCTATTATTAATTATTATTATGCAACCTAGGTTTCTTCACCTTCTGGTGTTCGATCTCCTTTATAAGGATTGATCTCTTCGTAATTATTAATTTTTTTGTAATTCCCTATATTCTCTCTCTAAATGAATATTTCGTCTTTCAGATCATTGAGTTGTGTCTCCATTCTTTGCTTTTGTGACAAGTATTTTGCATATAGTGGATCTTGGTGATTGAATTCTTTGAATTATAACATGGTATCAGAGCCTTTCTGGAGCAGCCCGCTCTTAGGTTTTTTGAAGATTTTCTGGAGCTTTGAGGGTTTCAATTTTTCAAAGTTTTTTGTGTGGATCTGGAGGGCAGCTATTTTTTGGAGCACTTTTGGTACAAATCGACCTCACGGTTGTGCTCAAAATGCCCAAAAACCCCTATTCCTATATAAGGCACATCCAATTTGAACACAATTACATTCTAAGGCAAAAACATTTTACCTGTACGACCCTATTTTGGGCATGATTTTCAAGGCGGGTAAAAAAAATCCTGAAATTTCAGAAAAAAACCCCATATTTTTTTGGAGTTTTGCATGCAAAGTTTTTTGGCAAAAAAAAATTCAAATTTTGGTGGGGGTGTACCCCACCCACCTTCCACAGAAGGCGATGGGGTCACCCCCCGTATGGAGGCTGCGGGACCCAAGGCGGTCGCGCAAGCCCCAAGGAGGCTGCACAGGCCCCTAAGGAGCCACGTTGGCCCCCAAGGGAGCCGCACTGGCCCTACGCCGTGGCCCCCACATATTATTTTGATTTTTTTTTCATTTAAAAAATATTAAATATAGTTTTTTATTGTTTTTCTAAAAAAAAAAATTCCTTTTTTTATTTGTTTTTTTCACAAAAAAATAAATTTATTTTTTCAACCAAATTTGACCGAAAATTTGGAGGCAGCACCAGTTTGGAAGAAATCGTCAGTTTAGTGGGGCTCCACTATATTTAGAAGAGGTTATTGGGGTTCTTTCTATTTTTGACCTCCTGCCAGTTTTTTGCTCATATCTTGAGCAAACAGAGGCATTTTCTGCCAAACAAGATATCGTTAGAAAGATGGTCTCTAGCTTGACCTAATTTTCTAGGGTTTGGTTTTCTGATTTTTTTATCTTATAGATTTTTTTGTCAGTCAAAGTTAGGGTTCCTTTTTGCACTCTGATCGCCATATCTCGCTCCTCTAGACTCCATTTTTTGACTTCCACATGTCGTTGGAAAGCTGATTTTGTTCTCCTTCTTGTATGTGTCTCATCGCCAGAATCTACTCTAAGTACATTTTATTTAGGTTTTTTCTTTTTTGGCAATCTGGTGGATATCTTAGATGTTTTAGGTCTTGAGATCATTTTCCTCGCATGAGATGACTCATTTTTAGTTGTTACTTATGTTCTTCATCTTTCTATCATTCTTGAGCATTGTAGACATCTATTTCTGTAGCATTTTTTTTTTCAAGCACACTAAGATAAAGTGCCATTATGCATGCTTGGGATCTCACACATTTTGTGTTTAATTGTACTCACACTATATTATAAAGTGCCATGGGGGGTTTGTTGTACCTTTGTCAAATGAGTGTTCCTCACATGACATTAGACTCATGTGTGTCATTGATTGATCATCCTTGACATCATCCTTTATTTGTGCTTGTAAGTTCTTCATCATGTAGTTATTATTGACAGTCTAACTCAGTGTATCTGTCATGCCTCTCCCTAATCAACATTATGGGGGGGGGGTATTTCTTGTTGGTTCTATATGCTTCCTTGGCTCGATGGAGTGAGATATGTATTCAATATTTGTTCCTATGTACTAGGCGGATGTAGTGGCTGGGTACCTATGCATTTTGGTGATATGGATCATTTACCATATGGACACTTCTTTCATTCCTATTTTGGAGGTATCTTCCATATTTTGATCAGTTCTTCAGACTTTGGTGTTTTTTCCATTTGTATCTTTGAGTTTCAATGTTTACCTTTGTTTTCCATCCTGATTCGAGTAGTATCATTTAAGGGCACTCATACATATTACAATCTTCTCTACCAGATTAGATTCTATTTCAATGGAGGTTCCAACAGTTTTTGTTTGATAGTGTTTGCAGCTTCATATTTCAGTAGTGTTCTACATGTTCTTTTGATCAACTCTTTAGACTTTGGTATTTTTTTCCATATGTATCTTCGAGTTTCGATGTTTGCATTGTTTTCCATCCTGATTTGAGTAGTATCATTTTAGGGCACTCATGTAGATTACAGTCTTCTCTACCTGATCTTTATTCCTATTTTCTGGGACATTCTTTAGTTTGGAGGCTTCTTCAGTCCTTCACTAGTATTCATCTCTTTTTGGAGGGGTTTTTCCCATTAGGTTTTCTCCCTTTCTCCTCTTTATAGAGATTTTTGTACTTGGGTACCTGATTAGGCCATGTTGTCGGGACCCATTTCTTGCTTTCAGTAGTTGTTTCTAGTTTTTTAGCTTCTCCCTAAATTTATCTTAAGGGGGGGGGGGGGGCATTAGAGTATAAATGTATTTTCACTTATTAAGTAAATAATTATTGATTTAATTATTAAGTCACTTTTTTATCTCTAGTTCACTTAAGCTACACTTTAGGCATATAATAATTAATTTTATTATTAATTATTATCATGCAACCTAGGTTTCCCCACCTTTTGGTGTTCGGTCTCCTTTATAAGGATTGATCTCTTTGTAATTATTAATATTTTGTAATTACCTCTATTCTCTCTTTGAATGAATGTTTTATCTTTTAGATAATTACAATTTGTGTCTCCATTCTTTTCTTTTGTGATAGGTATTTTGCATATAGTGAACCTTGGTGATTGAATTCTTTGAATTCTAACAGGTTGTTGGTTTGGTCTTGTTGGTTTTCTTTCTTCTGACAGTGTTTCATTTTGGTAGTCTTTATTGAATATCTTTTGTAATCCTTTGTGAGGGGTTTCAGGGCTCCCCTCAAAACCTACTTTTGCCTTAATCCAAAACAACATGCACAATGATACATCTCTTGGGCAGTCATAAAACGGATGTAATGCATTGTAATGATCCATTAGTTAACAACATTAGTAATAGTAGTAACATGGACAGTGACAAAACAATGATCAAAGAAGACCACAAGAATCAAAGATAGTGCATCAATATGGGAGAACCATAAGGGGTAGTCATGGAAACCTTATAGTGGAAAATCTAATAATCACAGTTGAAGAGAAGTAATGTTCATTGACATGGGACAAATAAATCTTTGTCATTAAAATAAAATTAGAGATAAGAAAAAATAATGAGATATCATCACTATCATATGATAAACATCTAAAAAAAATGGAGATAAAATGGGAAAGAACAAAAAGTATTAAAAATTCAACGATTTCAATGTTGCAAAGACAGTGTGTCATGACTAATGAAACAAAAATTAATACACTAGTATGATGTTGCATTAACATGAAGAATGGATATGAAAAGATGAAAAGAAATGTGCTTTCAAAAGAGCAGTAACAGTAAAGGTGCAACAAATAAGATAAAAGGTAGCAATTTTTACCAATCCAAATCATCAATGCAAAATACCAAGATAAGTTGTGGCCTTTGAAAGTGGAGTTTTTATGACTTAATCAATATATAGATCCTTCTATTAAGACTCCACATGGAAGGTCATGAATAAAGGAGAGATTTAAGGGGTAAAGCTACAAATTCCTGTCAGATTTGACCCTATTTTTAGGGGATTTTTAAAAGATGCATGATTCAAGAATCTCTTGCCATGCAAATTGGAGAGGATTACAAACAAGTCAGCTTTATTTCAAGCATATTTCAAGGAGGTTGTTCAGTTCAAAGGTCCAGTTCCACTTTAGCTCCTTCTATCTATTATGTTTAAGCCTTCTTTCTATAATGATTTCTTCATCTCTTTTCTTTTGTAATTATTTCTTCTTATCTTTCTTGAACACAACAAAAAGAATAAGATTTATTAGCTCTTATGAATCATTTTTGAAATTGTATGAACTCCTTTATTTTCAAATAAAATAAAACAACAGTTCCTTCTCATTCTTTTTTTTTTGTGTGTTATGGATGAATGATCTGTTGACATTCTTGTGATTTTCTTTAAAATCCTTTAATTTTGTCACATTTATACAGTATTTCAAAAAGGAGATTTATGTTTAATACGTAATATGGGTTGTTTTGAGTTGAAATCAATAGGTTTTAGTTGATAAAATTATTGATTTTCCTTCAAGCAAGCATTGGTTCATTGCCTTCCTATTATGTATTTAATGTAATAATTTGGGTTGTAAGTAGAAAGTTTATTTCATTAGAATGTATTATGAGTTTGAGCAACTAAGTAGGCTTCTCACTTAGTTGGTGCATCACCTCCTATGATAGGTTTAAGTTCAAGAAGTTATTCTCCCTTTTACAAGTCAATAAAAAGTAGTTTTAAGAGTTATCTAAAGGGAACCAACCCTATAATATAGATATTGATCTTCATAATAGGAAACCCACAAGCCTGAATATCATTCCATGTTGCACAAGACTGCTAATATTTTGAGTTTTGCATAGGGCACAATCCTCATGACAACAAGTAGAAAAGGAAATAATTTTTCCTATGATAAATTCAGGCATACATATTGATGACATAATGGATAAGCTTATAAAAGAGATTAGGGAAGTTTTGAGTGAAAAAAGAAAGGAAGTAGTGTGTACGGAATAAAACATCCAAAAATATGCATTAGACAAGATATGTGGCTCCTTGTAGCATGAAGGCAAAGTAAAATTTTTCCAAACTCAAGGGAAAGAGATTAAGAAGTAAGGAAGGGGCTAACATCCTTATGAGAAAGGACCCAAAAGATATTCAAAGGTTAATAAAGAATACAAAGGAGAGAAAATAGGTGGTGGAAGACTTGAATAAAGTTGAGTCTTCTTCTATGAAAAATACTGATATAGATGATGTTCAGGTAGATACATCTCTTCCAGAGATTGTTTTAAGTGTTGAAGAAGAGAAGGGTGTTAAAGATATATGTGTGTGTGAATTAGTGCACCTCTTATCTGCAACACGACACTTCAATAGATCATTATATTAGTAGAAAAGCATAAAAAGCAAGGGTTTGAAGCTAAACACTAAAACTGATCTATTGCTTCATATCTAGGAGGAGTTTGAAGAATGCCATAATCATGCCCTCAGATTATGCACAAATTAGTGACATATACAACCTAAGAATGAAAGATTTGAATAAAAAAAAAGAAATCTAAATGCTCATTGAACATGCATATTAGCTCTAAAAATGAAGATAATAACAATGCATAATATTAAAACTACTATGCAATATGAATTCACAATTAATCTAAATAGCATAACAATGCTTTTCAACTCTAAAATTAAGGGCCATTTGAGCTCAAAAAATAATTCTATTTATAGAAGAAATGAGGAGAGAGGGGGACAAGGTTCATTAATGGAGGTGTAAAAACCATTAATGAGGTGTAAGAGACATTAATGCCAAAGGCATTAATGAGGCATGGTGGAAGGTATATGCATTAAATGCAAGCATTTAAGAGGCATGGTGAGGGTTTAAGAAGCATGGGTGAAGGTTTAGAGTCAAGCTTCAGAAAGTTGACATTCTCAAGTGGGTTGGATTCCTAATCACAAGATTATGAATGTGACAACATTAGGAAGTGGGTTAGGATAGGATTAAGATTAGGATTAGGTTTAGCATGGGGGGAATAGGTTGGGATGGGTTTGAACCTAGGGTTAAGGTGGTTGAGATGGGTTAGGCTAGGGTTAAGGGGAATATTAATGAAATGAATTATAATTAATATATTCATTCAAAAATAGGAAAATTAATTATTTAAGCCTTTGATTGCTTTAGATAATTAATTAGGACTATAGCCAATTAATTAGATTAATTTAGGCTAGAAGATAGGTTTTGCAAGTGATGAGATATAATGGGGATTAATTCAATTCCTTTTAAATTAATTACCTTAGATAGGTATTGATTTGAATTGATTTGTATTGAATTGAATTGATTGGATTTTATTGGCTAAGGTGATTAATAAAATTTAGTGATTAAATCACTTAGGAGATTAAATATGATTTGAATGAATTATGCCAGCCGATTGAAGAGTTGTTTGGACATAATTGGGGGTATGATCACACTTAGGGAAAATAGGGTCTATGTTCAGAGCATACCAAATTAGGGTGGTTACATTTTACCCTCTTTGAATTGATGTGCGAGCTGCACATTGATTCAAAGAAATTTTTTAATGTTGACTTCAGAAAGATTGATAATTTCGCTCATGATCGAACGAAATGCCTGATGAGATCAGTCTCACACTTGATTGAACTAAACTGATAGAATTGACTTTGGACTTGGTTGTCGTACAAAGGTTAATAAAATATTCTAAAGATACCAATCCTGAACTTGCTTGTCGTCCAAAAGTCAGTATGAAGCTGCCAGGAGCTTAATAAGAATCTAAGAAAAAGCAGGCATAGGATATCCAGTTTGTGAGAACCGAAGCCTTCAATCCAATAGTTCCAATTTAGTCAAGGAGCCATCATGACTTTAGTTTTTTTGATAATGAAGTCATTTTTAATGTTGTTTCGAGCAAAAAATTAATTGATCATAGTGTGAGCATGGCCCCTTGGGAACAAAATCGAAGGAAAGAAATAAAATCCCTCTGTGGAAATGATGTATCACTTGCAGGGATTAGTTAGGTCAAGAAAGAATGGATTAGAAGAAGCAAAGAAATGAAGGTGTGTTTAAGAGTAAACACACAGGTACCAGTTAATCATGTTGAAAATGTGAGTTTGATTTTGTTCCTGATAGATCAAAGATTTCAGGAATCATTGATTATGTCATTAACTTGGATTTTGGATGAATCAATAATAGAAATGATTTTGAGCTCAAATCCTTATGTTGTTCTTTCAAATGAATCATGCAATCTCTAAAATGCATCTACATGCAGACTCTTTAGGACTGTCACTGATTTTTATATATTTTAGCATGTTATCATCATTGGGCACTGTTTTGGAATGGATACCACCTGATAGTACAACAATCACTAGTACCCACTAGTATTATAAAAGTACAAATACTATGTTTATTGGATGCAATGTCGGCAATAGACTTAGGCATCAAGGCATAGAAGCCAAGACAAAAAGTTAGTCTTTTTCCTTTTACTATATCATAATCTATGTAAGGTAAGATATTGGACCCATAATGACCTTGAAAATTCACATCCTTGGGTACATTATGTTGCATACACCTTCATGAGAATCTGAGTTAGAAAAAAGATGAGAAAATTGTTTCAACCTCACCGTAGTTTACACATAACAAAGACCGAGATATATGCAGCCATCCACTCATGGTGGCAGCTCTTACCATAAACATCCAAGTTAGGTGAAATTTATAGGTTCATTTGGAACAATCACCATATGCAGAAAACCAAGAAAAAATTATGCCCCATGTCCTTGCAACTCTTTGTCTTCGTGTAGACATCATGGAGTAACTCAGAAGACATAACAACCGTCAATTGAGAATCAATCAAAGAAAACTCATAACTGCTTATATGCCCCTAGTTAAAACATCATTAGTGCATAAAAGAGTTATAATCAAACCAAGGTCAAACTATGTTTAAGTAGTATTTGAGAAATACTATTGATTCATTGTTCAAGCGCAGTAGAGATTCATCAATCAAAATTTTGGAATTTAAGAAATATGTTTTCCATGTCTGCGTATGACCTTGTCTCTGTTTGCAATCTAATGTAGGTCTTAGGAACATCATTTGTGTCAGATAGGTGGTTTATGAAATATATACCCTTATTTCGTGAAAAGGTCATTTTGGTGCAAGTATCAAGAAGCTTTGTGTTACAAGACAAACCATCCTATGACGACCTAGCAGACGCAACCTACCATGCTATCAAAGATGCCCCTAGTGCAAAATGACTTGTTCCTAAGATAGAAATGCAGACAAATCCCAAGCAAGGATAAGATGTTTGTAAGGAAACAAAGTCAACTCTTAGCATAGGTGTAATCGTGAAGGCCTAGTATCAGCAATGTATTGATAGATAGAGCACAAAATACAAGTGACGCCTGATTGCCAGGTTTTCACCACTTGACAAAACTCTCTCATTCTTTTTGCTACCAGGATGCCTGTTTTACCAGGTTGTCATCAAGGCACTTTTCTCTTTTTCAATTTTTTTGCTTTTTTGAATGTTTTTGTAGTATCAAAGCACGTTTTTCCAGGTTTTCACCAAGGATACCTTTTCTTCAGGACCTTTTCCACTATTTTTGGATTTCTTCAGGATCAATTTTTTGATTTTTTTGGTATTTTCTAAGTTTGTCACTGTATAGGCTCTGCTAGCCAAACATCAAGTGTAGAACCGCTTCAAATGTAGAGTATTTATAGGATCTGCAAGAACATCTCCCTCAGGTGTAGCTAGTTGATAGGCTCCAGTCCCAAAAGTAGCAATGATAACAAAAGGTCCCAACTAGTTAGGTTCAAACTTTCCTTTCTGCTCCCGGTTAGGCTGGTTCTTAGGATTTTCTTTTAGGACGAGATCCCCCACTTGAAACTGTCAGGGTTTGACCTTTTTATTGTACCCTTTGGAAATTCATTCTTGGTACACTTTCAGATGATTGAATGCCTATTGCTTGCGATCATCAAGTAATTCTAGTGCATTCACCCTATCAATGCGGTATTGCTCATCAGTAACAAGACCTTGTAAAGATACGCGCAAAGATGGGATTTCAACCTCAATAGGTAGTGTAACCACCTAAATTTTTTCTATTACAACTATGGACCCTATTTTCCCTAAGTGTGATCATACCCTTTATTATGTCCAAACGACCTTGTTACTGCTTGGCATAATTCTTCGAATCAATTTAATATCCTAGGTATTTTTATCACTGAATTATATTAATTATTATAGCCATACAATTCAAATCAATTCAAACCAATTAAAATGAATCAAAATCAAACATGGATATAGTATTTAATTATAAAGGAATTAAATAAATCCCTAAATCAATTACCCACTTGCAAATAACCCATTCCCCTAGCCTATTTAATTTAATTAAAATGGCTATAGTCCCCAAATTATTAAAAAGCAATAAAATTGTTTAAATAATTAATTCCTATTTTTGAATGAATTAAATAAGTTTAATTCATTTAATTACTATTCTCTTAAACCCCAACCTAACCTATCTCAACCACTTCTACCCTGGGTTCTAACCCTTCTTAACCCATTCACCCTTGCTAATCTAATCCTAATCCTAATTCTAACCCTAACCCACCTCCTAATGTTGTCACATTCCATTAAGGAATGATTAACAACTCCACCCACTTGAGAAAGTCATGGAATCTCAA
>MU218781.1:84131-94435 GCA_018584345.1 Thuja plicata | reverse complement strand
TTATTCTTTAAATATTGTGATGTTGGGGTAAGTGCTCCCCTCTTTTTAGGGTGAGTTATAAAGCTTTTATACCCTAATGTTTTAGGAGTATTTCTATTGTGTAATTTATATTGCCTTATTTTGTGAAGGGATATTTTAAATAAATACATTTTGGTGAATATTTTAAAAGTGAATTTTATATTTGAACATTATATCCCTATGTAATAACTTTAAGTATTATCTTATTAATGAGATATCTTTATGTTTTGATAATTAAAGTAAATACCTTTGATTAATTATTTAATTAGTATTTTATTTTATTTATCAATTACATTTGTGTAAGTTATGTCATGGTGTTATTTGATGTATTGTCAATTAAGAAATGAGCAAGTTTAAAGATCATATTAAACACGTAAAATATTATAGAATATGATGAATTAAATTTAAAATTTTTATCTAATGCCGGGTATTTTTGTGCAGGAACTAAACGTAAGGATCATTATGCACATCTCGGAAGAATGTAACAGATTAAATTTGTTGTACGGGAAATGGTTTTCCCTAAAACCATTTATATGGTTAAGTTTGTAATTTTTGGGGTTAGTTGTCGGGATTAGATTTTTATGAAAGGGCATGTCCTTTCACGAGAACTTTTGAGAACCATATAAATATTAAGTCAAAATAAACTTAAAAGATTACAATGAGATTTTTTGGGAGAAATAATTCCAGGAGAGAACGAATATTGCAAATATGAATCATTGTGTACAAATATTCAGATGTCAAATGAGAATAGTGTTATTCTGCTTTCTATGATTATATTGTTATTGATTTCCAGTTAGTCTTTCAGATATTCTCTCTATCAGAGTGCCTTACTGTGTTATATTCCATGATTGTATAATTCAATTTTAATACATACAATTCAAATATCAATAGTTAGATCTGAGCGTCTTATGTTGTTCTTGTCAGTCTCCTAATTCAATTTAAATTCAATAAGTTAATCGTGTTTATTAAATTGAATTGTAATTCAAGCGGAAGCCTGTGAGGTGATGATCTTCTTTTACTAAAAGCAAGTTTTTAAAATTGTCTTTGATTGTATGTAGGACTGGATTTATTGAATCTATAACCCATATTTTAAGTAGGCACTGATCTTGTTATCTGGATATTATCTTTTGATTCATATTTTGTAGCTTTGTTGATAATTTAATCAATTTTTAGAGTGTTTATTAAATTAGGGTTTTTTAGGGATAATTCAATTTAGTTTAAAGTTTATATATTGAATAGCATAGAGAGATTGTATTGTTGCCTCCAAGGACGGTTTACCACCTTGGGAGAAGATTTGATTGTCTCTGTATGCAGTTAGGCATCATAGAAGATTATTTAGATTGAAGTGGAATCAAGCCTACCAATCTTGGCCTAACGAAGCCAGAATTGTAGAGGTACTAGTGTGTACCTGTTAGCTGGCCAAATTCGATCCTTCATTTTTGGGCACTAATAAATTGGTGACTCTACCGGGGACAACTATCTATAAAGGATATTTGCAGAATCTCTGGTTACAATTGTGAAGTTCGGTTTGATTCTACTGGGAGACAGAAAGGACTTAGAACAATTATTTCTTCACAAAAAGTGAAGTGGCGACTCTAAATCTCAGCTTTGAAGAAAGATTGAGTGAAACTTATGTTAGGGAGAAGATCCCTAATAAATAATACTTTTGTGGAACTAGAACTGATCAAGAGAAGTAGAAATTCAAAAATGTTGTACGTACCTAATACAAGACAACCTAATAGAGATGAGCGGGAATTGGCTTGTGAGCAATTTCCAAATTCAAGTCAAAATAGTCCCGTTAGTGACAATGGAAATAAAAGCTTGTGTTTTGGTCCAAGGAGCATTGACATATCTGAATAGGAAGGGCGAACTCGGAAAGATGAAATTGTGGATATCATGGAACAAGGATTAATCGCTCTGGATAAGAGGGATGAAGGAATGATTAGGGCATTGAAACGACAGCCGGATGAGATTTTTAGAAGGCTGGGGTTTCGAAGAGAGGATGTTATATCACCATGTAATAGCCCTAAAGCTACAAAAGTAAATTCAGTAGAAGAAAAAATTGATAAGAATGACAGGATCCTGAAATACCATCCTCCTCACAGGCAAAAAAAGAGCGATCCCTTCAAAAAATTTCATTCTAATCCACTGTATATATTAGGAGACAATGGAAGGAATGCACGAAATAGTAGAAATGAAGCACCTAAAAATAATAATAATCATTATTATGATTATGATTCACAGCATGAAGAAAATGGAAATCATGTGCAAGCTGAGAGAAATAATGCACAACATCATATTTATCCTACGTGGCATAATATCATACAGAATCGAGACCATGAGGAAGATGCACGTGATCAAAGAGAACATAGGTGTAACCTGTGAAAGAGTAACAATAATCAACATTGTAATCCTTTGGAAAAATGTTACAACACAGAATGGACTGATAGAGAACAGTATGACTATAACAATGGAGTGAATACCAACGTGCGTTATCAACATGAACGATATAATAAAAAACCATACGGTGGATATGAGCATAACAAAGATCAGAATCAGAGAGATGATATACAGACTAAGCATTATCATATTAAAGGGCATGAACAAAAAGATACAAATCAACTCCAGCACTATGAACTCACGCAGCCTTATGTAGACTATTTGCAGCATGAAAAGAGCAATGACTATTATCTTAACCCTGCGCAAGGTGGTGAAACACGTATTACGCAATGAAATAGAAACCATACGCAGCCTTATGTTGATGATTTTAAAGGCAAGGAAAAGAAGTGTGGGCAAGTTGAATTCAAGTTACAAAAGAGTTTCACCCATGGAAATGACATGCATGTACATCACCCTGGATACCTGGAGCAACATTGTATAGAACTCCCGCCAGGCAAAAATGGTATTGGTGGACAGGATTATCTTCAAATGCTGCCTTATATCAATAGGAATGACCAACACGGAGATATAGGAAACCAATCTGGAGGGGCGCACATCATGAAATATGGTGGCCACATACAACAAACAAACCAACAACAAGTGCAACTTGCGCAAGTCGAAGGAGATAGTTCACTGGTTAGGAATTACATTGCACAGTAATGTGTTAAATCCACTCACCATAATATAGAGCCCACACAGCAAGGAGAGTAGCACAAAAGGGCCATGCAACACTTATGTTATCTTGCGCAGCCCATAGAAGATCACACACAATAGATAGAGGAAGCCATGCAGTCTTCCCATTTTGTTACCATACATCAACATGGTGAAACCGTGCGGGAGCATGGAGATGAGCATCATGGTAAGTATATGGAGCATGCACAAGATGGTGAGGACTATCTCGCGTAGGGCCAAAGGCATGACCTATAGACAAAAGCATATATTGTGCAGCAATATAGAAACTGTGCTCAGCAACATAGTAATGTTACATGGCAGCATGGGGAGTCTGCGCAGGCCCAAGATGAGTAGCATATAAACAACAATGTAAATCAGTTTTCCCATTACTATGATGATTTAGATCAACATTATAATACAATGCAGTATTGTAGACCTATGCAACAAATTAATCACAAGCAACAATATACCTGGATGTGCACGACTTGCAATGTAGTGGTGCACCTCAACAAATGAATAGTTAGGTACAAAAAACAAATCACCAGCAGTGTGATCGATATATTAATATGCCAAATGCCTATAATACGCAGTGGTATGATATTGGTAGGGACCAGCAATTTGGATATCCCGCTCAACAATTTCACAATAGCCAGTATGAAAATCAACGAAGTCAGAATCTCAGAGGTAACCCTATTTTACGAAATCAATTTTTTCAGAATAATAATCAAATTAGAAATCAAGTGAATGTCAGACCCCTAATGGTTAATGAAAGATATAGGCAGTTAGATTTTTCAAATATTATGTGTTCTCTTGATCCGATACCAAAGGAATTAAAATCTGCCATTCCTAAATTTAATGGTGACGGAGTTCAATTAGCAGAACAACATGTTATCAATGTTAAAAATATTGTGTACGAATTTGAAATAAATTATGAAGATGTGCTTATGAAGTCATTTGTACAATCCCTGAAAGACAGTGCAGATGAATGGTACAGAAACTTGCCGGATAATTCGATCAGTAGTTGGAATGATTTTGTTGATCAATTCTTAGAAGAATTCGTAGAACATAGGGATCCAAATTTTGCGTCTCATGAATTAACTAGCATAAAAAAGAACATAAATGAGACAGTGAAGGAGTTCAATAAAAGGTTTAACAAAGTGTTAAATAAAATCCCAAAAGATATTCGTCCTCTGGATCCATTTTTGATAACTTTCTACATAGAAGCTTTTGAAGTCAAGACAAATTATGAAATAAGGTCTCGTAACCCGACAACATTACCAAAGACATTTAAAATATCACTAACTATTGAAAATAATAAGATAGCTTCTGGGAGAACATATAAAAGAAGTGACCCTAAACTTTTCAACCCCGCAGTTCCAAGATGGAATGAGAATAAGGACAAAATAGATGAAATATGGGGGATGGTAAAAAACTTACAAATAAATAAGGGTCATGCTCAGGTAAACATAAATGACAGAAATTTCAACAGAAATGATCGATATAGGTTGCAAGAAATGCCTTTTCATACTGACTGTAAAGATGGAAAACCTTTGAAAAAGAAGATGGAAACTCCTGATTCACTTAAGAGAAATAATCAATTCATAGAAGGTGAACTTTGGTGCGATGTATGCAAATTACCACATTCACAGGAGGGATGTCTACTAGCTGAAAAAATTTTAGAAGAATATAATCAGAGAGATGAGGATCAACCCATGATAAATGCAACATCATCCAACCCATTTTGGGTAGCAGATAGTGATGATTATGAAGAAGATTATATGCCAAATGAGGATCATAGGAAGTTGGGATATTATCAGGAGCAGAAAATCTTTTTAGATAATGATGAGAATTCAGAAATAAGAAGGTAAACTAGAGAGGAAAGAGAAGCATATACTGTGGCAGCATTGGAAAAGGTCCGTAGCAACTACCATTTGAGGAACAGAGCTATAAACTCAGACCATGAACAAGTTGTGGGAATATTGAAAGCTTCAAACAAAAGTGGTGATGCAAAGAGTGGAAAATTATAACTTCCTAAAAGGCAAGTTGATACAACACCAAAGATAAGCAAACCAATGAACAAGCAAAGCAATGGTAAGCAAATTTCTAATTGTGCTTCATTTATGTCTCAAGCATTGTCTTAGGTAAAACTTTCTGTCCCTCTAATGGAAATGATGAAATTAACTGATTGCAGGAATGAAACACTCAAAATAATAAATGATGTTGTTAAAAGGGAATCCAAAGAACAAAAAGATAATGAAGAGTTACCAGTTATTTATATAGGAACGTCTATAAATGAGGATACTACTAAAGTGGACCCTTTCTTTCTAACTTTGTTAATAAACAATAAATTAGTAAGAAATTGTATGTTAGACTCTGGAGCAGCAGTTAATATCATGCCTCATGGAGTTATGAAGGAATTAGCGATGAATATAGATATTACTTATGGAAAGTGCTATGCTATGGATAATAGATCTATCCCAGTTATTGGAATAATGAAAAATGTTGAACTCAAGTTTCCTTCTTGCCCTGAAAAGTCTTATAATATTGATATCACTGTTGTAGAAGTACCACGTAGTTATGGAATGTTATTATCTAGACAATGGTCTAACTTGGTAGGTGGTAATGTCCAATTAGATTTATCTTATGCTTCTATTCTAGTTAATGACAGGATTATGAGGATTGATAGGGAACCAAGGTCTACTTATATCATTGAAGAAGTTGATCCAAGTCAAGTTACATACTTTTTCCATACAGATGTAGATAATTTCCAAGTAAGTATTCATAAAGATATTTTTGAAAATACTAATCCTATTGAATTATATGCTAAAGAAACTAGTACTTGCATTTGGAAAAATGTTTTTTGATGGATCATGTAGAAAAAGTGGTAATGGGGCAGGTGTAGTTTTTGTATCCCCAAATGGGAAATCTTTTAAATATTCCTTTTTGTTAGCTTTTGATTGTATTAACAATACTGCAGAATACGAAGCACTCTTACTAGGCCTTAAAATAGCAAGTAAGCATGGTATTAAAATTATTTCTGTTTATGGGGATTCTAAATTAGTTGTATCTCAAGTTAGGGATAAATTTGTTACCAAAAATCAAAATTTGAAAAGATACAAGAATGAAGTTTGGGATTCCATAGAATGTTTTGATGCTTTTTCAATAACTTGGATAGATAGGTCTAAAAATATTCTTGCAGATTTTATGGCTAACCTAGTAGTTAGGGATAATGATACCCCTTATGAAGATATTATACAAGTTGAGACCAAATCAAGACCATCAGTACCTGATAACATTAAAAATTGGCAAGTTTTTGAGGATGATCGAGACATCATAAAATTTCTTGCATGTGAAGAAAGGTATGAAGATCAGTCTATTGATTTGAATGCCTATGTTGAAACAGTTGAAGGAAAAGAAACTTTACTTGGGAAAGAGGTGATTCATCTTAAGAATAATAAAATCCCAAAGGGGCTTGTGGCATTAGAAAGAATGTTTGATAGTAAAGACTCTAAGAATGAAATTAAGATAGAACAAACTTCTATAGAGGAAGTAGAAAAGATAAATTTGGGAAATGAACATACTCCCAAGGAGGTCCTTATTGGTAAGAAACTGACTCCAAAAATCAGATAAGATATTATTGGCTTGCTTAGGAAGTACACACATGTATTTTCTTGGTCTTATGATGACCTCAAAGCATATAGGGAGGACTTATTCCAACATGAGATACCCCTAAAACCATATGCAAAGCCCTTTAGACAAAGGCAAAGACCCATAAATCCAACTTTGGCTCCTAATATGAAGGAAGAATTAGTAAAGATGAGAGATGTTGGTATCATATAGCCAATTAGGCACTCTACTTGGGTTTCAAATCTAGTACCTATTAGGAAGAAAAATGGAGATATCAGACTTTGTGTGGATTTTAGGAACTTAAACATATCTTCATTAAAGACAATTATGCATTACCTAACACAGAAGCATTATTACAAAAAATCACTGGTAATGAGTTGTTATCCATGATGGATGGGTTTTCCGGGTATAATTAGGTGAAGGTTAAAGAGGAAGAAAAATATAAAATGAGATTCACCACACCATGGGGTACATACATTTATGCAAGGATGCCATTTGGACTTACAAATGTTGGGGCTACATTTCAAAGAGCCATGGATGTGGCTTTTGAGGATTTCATTGATGTTATTATGGAAATATATCAAGATGACACCAAAAATTATTCCAAAAGGGCAGAGGACCATTGCAAGCATTTAGAAAAAAACTTCAAAAGAGCCCTTGAGTATGGGATATCGTTAAACCCAAAGAAATGTCATTTTGGGGTAACTGAAGGTAAACTTCTTGGACATATCGTATCTAGAGATGGAGTGAAGATAGATCCAGAAAGAATTGAAGCAATTAATAAGATTTAGATTCCTAAAAATGTTAAGGGGATTCAATCTTTCTTTGGACAAATCAAATTTGTGAGAAGGTTTGTCTCAAATTTTTCAGAAATTGTTAAACCCATTGAAAAGATGTTAAAGAAGAGTGCAGTTCTAAAATGCACAGATGAGGCCTTAGAGGCTTTTTCTAACATTAAGAAAGCAATCAAGGAAGCTCCGGTTCTGAGATCCCCTGATTTCTCAAAACCTTTTCAACTATTCTCTTTTTCTTCCTTTCACACCATTGCAGTTGTCCTATTACAGAAAAATGATGAAGGACATGAGCAACCGATAGCATTCTTTAGTAAGACTTTACAAGCTTCTGAGTTATTATGATATACATGAGAAACAAGCTTATGCATTAGTAAAAGCAGTAAAGTCATTCAGGCCTTATCTGGTTGGTGTTAATATTGTGGCATATGTACCTAATGCAACAACTAAGGACATATTGAGGCAATCATAAGTCATAGGTAGAAGATGTAGATGGATCAATCAAGTTCAGGAGTTTGATATTGAAATACAAATCACTAAGTTAGTAAGAGGTCAAGGGTTGGCTAAACTCATGGCAGAATCAAATTTGGATGCAACCCAAATAAACCAAGTGGACTTGGAGAACTCAGGAACTAGCATCGAGCATTGTCCATGGTACACAAACATAGTTTACTTCTTAAAGCATATCAAATGTCAAGAAGGTTTAAGTGACAATCAGAAAAGAACTATAAAATTGCAAGCATCAAAGTATGTACTGATTCAAGGAGATCTATATTGGAAAAACAATGATCGCATCCTTTTGTTTTGTCTAGACATTTGTCAAGCCAAGTCAGTTATAAAAGAGTTACATGATGGAGTATGTGGTGGTCATTTTTCAGCTAAGACAATAGCTCATAAGATCTTAAAAGCCAGGTATTATTGGCCCCATGTATTCAAGGATTGTCATGAATATGTCAAAAGGTGTGAATCTTGTCAGGAGTTCTCCGGAAAACTAAAATACAATGGTGCCTTACCCCTTATCCCTTTACAAACTAAGGAACCTTTCAAAATGTGGGGAATAGACTTCATTGGGGAAATTGTAGATGCTTTGAGTGGAGGTCACAAATGGATATTGGTTGCGACAGACTACTTTACGAAATGGGTTGAAGCTATACCTACGAGATAGGCTACAAGCAAGGTGGTTATCAAGTTTTTGACAGAGAACATACTTACCAGATTTGGAGTACCTTGCAAGATTCTTTGTGACAATGACATGTATTTTAGATCTAAGGAATTTTTAGAATTTTGTGAGAAATATGGTATCAATCTATCATATTCATCCCCGTATCACCCGCAAGGGAATGGTCAAGCAGAATCAAGCAATAAGAATATACTAAAGATCATCAGGAGAATGTTGAGCAATAACAAGAAGGCATGGAATTCAAAGCTAAATCTAGCTTTATGGGCAGCCAGAGTAACAGTGAAAAAGATCGACAGGTTTTGCTCCTTATGAATTGGTTTATGGAAAACAAGCAAGGTTACCATTAAATAATCTCCTGCCAGTTTACAGATTCATTCAGGAAGAAGAGTTTGAGGATATAAACTTTATGGAGGATCGCTTGAGCCAATTAGCAGAATTAGATGAAAAAAGGAGACAAGCATAAAAAATAAATCTTCAACAACAACGACAAGTTAAGACTCTGCATGACAAGAAAGCATCAGACATGCCTTTTAGAGAAGGCGATTGGGTACTAAAATGGAATGCAAAAGACCAAGATAAAAGAAAACATAGTAATTGCGAGGCATTATGGCTAGGACCTTACATGGTCATTTCAAAGGTAGGTAAGAATTCATACTATTTACAGGATACTGATGAAGTTATTCAGGAGTTCCCAACTCATGGTCAGTATTTGAAACCCTTTTTCTCTTGAAAGTAGGAAGTATTCTCTAACTTGTACATTATTTTACTTGTTTTAAGCATTATGATTCTCTTCTTAGTATGGTCTGATTTTCCAAAGATAATTGGACTCTCGCTGCATTGAGGCATGAATGCATGTCCCTAATAAGAGCCACTGTTGACACCTGAAAATTCAGGTCATAAATACACAAAACATCAGGGAAGTATAATCTACATTTTCATTTTTTATGTAATTTCCCTATGCAAAAAATAAAAACTATTAAAAGGGCATAAATATTTATCATTATTCTATGTTCATGAAGTGGGATTTTAGTCACTTTATTGAAATAATTTTAATGCATGTATATTTGGAGATCAAGTAATTATAAAACATAATAAATAATAAGGTAGTTAAGTAAAAAGGTGGCGATCGGGAGTTGAACACTCTACCTCTCAAACCAACCTCTTTTCCTACCTACCTACCCTTCTACCCTCTAACCAGTTAGTTTATTTATATTCTTCGAGAGGATTTGGAAGAGAAACTAATTTATTTACATCTTCATGTACAGGTGAAAAATCAACACAATTTCTCACACAGGGAGTATCTCTTTCTTTAGTAATTTTAAATTCAAATGTAAAGTATTCCTTTCCTATGTATTATTTATTTTATTGATTTTAGGAAAAAAGAGTGGGGAGAGGGATTTGAACACTCGACCTCTCGACCCACCCTTCTTCCTATCCTAACTACCCGACTTACCCTAACCGATTGTCCTATGTTATTCCTTGAGAGTATGGGTAGAGATAAAGGGTTAAATATTAAATTGTTTTATTTCCTTTTAATATTTTAGAAATAAATTGTTAGGATATCAATGTATTGATTT
>MU218781.1:58995-83894 GCA_018584345.1 Thuja plicata | reverse complement strand
TTATTTTTTACCTTCATCTCATTAATGTATGCATATTTAGGGTTTTTGTTCAAAAGGTGATATTATTTCAAGGATCTAATCGCATTTCATAAAAGGGTTATGAGATTTTGATTTGTTTTACATTAGAAAATATTTATAATCATTAGGGTTGTTATTTTTTATAGTACTTTCCCTAAATAAATTATTCTTTAAATATTGTGATGTTGGGGTAAGTGCTCCCCTCTTTTTAGGGTGAGTTATAAAGCTTTTATACCTTAATGTTTTAGGAGTATTTCTATTGTGTAATTTATATTGCCTTATTTTGTGAAAGGATATTTTAAATAAATACATTTTGGTGAATATTTTAAAAGTGAATTTTATATTTGAACATTATATCCCTATGTAATAACTTTAAGTATTATCTTATTAATGGGATATCTTTATGTTTTGATAATTAAAGTAAATACCTTTGATTAATTATTTAATTGGTATTTTATTTTATTTGTCAATTACATTTGTGTAAGTTATGTCATGGTGTTATTTGATATATTGTCAATTAAGAAATGAGCAAGTTTAAAGATCATATTAAACACCTAAAATATTATAGAATATGATGAATTAAATTTTAAATTTTTATCTAATGCTGAGTATTTTTGTGCAGGAACTATACGTAAGGATCATTATGCACATCTCGGAAGAAAGTAACAGATTAAATTTGTTGTACGGGAAATGTTTTTCCCTAAAACCATTTACATTGTTAAGTTTGTAATTTTTGGGGTTAGTTGTCGGGTTTAGGTTTTTATGAAAGGGTATGTCCTTTCACGGGAACTTTTGAGAACCATATAAATATTAAGTCAAAATAAACTTAAAAGATTACAATGAGACTTTTTGGGAGAAATAATTCTAGGAGAGAACGAATACTACAAATATGAGTCATTGTGTACAAATATTCAGATGTCAAATGAGATAAGTGTTATTCTTCTTTCTATGATTATATTGTTATTGATTTCCAGTTAGTCTTTCAGATATTCTCTCTGTCAGAGTGCCTTACTGTGTTATATTCTCTGATTGTATAATTTAATTTTAATACATACAATTCAAATATCAATAGTTAGATCTGAGCGTCTTCTATTGTTCTTGTCAGTCTCCTAATTTGAGTTAAATTCGATAAGTTAATCATGTTTATTAAATTGAATTGTAATTCAAGTGGAAGCCTGTGAGGTGATTATCTTGTTTTACTAAAAGTAAGTTTTTAAAATCGTCTTTGATTGTACGTAGGATTGGATTTATTGACTCTATAACCCATATTTTATGTATGCACTAATCTTGTTATTTGGATATTATATTTTGATTCATATTTTGTAGCTTTGTTGATAATTTAATCAATTTTCAGAGTGTTTATTAAATTAGGGTTTTTAGGGATAATTCAATTTAGTTTAAATTTTATATATTGAATAGCATAGAGAGATTGTATTGTTGCCTCCAAGGATGGTTTACCACCTTGGGAGAATATTTGATTGTCTCTATATGCAGTTAGGCATCATAGAAGATTATTTAGATTAAAGTGGAATCAGGCCTACCAGCCTTGGCCTAACGAAGCCAGAATTGCAGAGGTACTAGTGTGTACCTGTCAGTTGGCCAAATCTGATCCTTCATTTTTGGGCACCAACATGTCCTTTGTTCTTGTGAAAGACACAGTAAGAATTGTCATCCCACCACCTTGGTTTGACTTTTGGTTCCCGTGGTTTGGAATCTGGGATTGTGAGAACTTTGTTGTCAAATAGTGTCTTTAAAACAGTCTCAAGAGGTTCTCCCAAAGGAGTGAATGTTCTTTGAGGCTTGGAAGTCCATGGCCGACCTTTGTTATTCTCATTGTTTGCTTTAGGTACTAAGGTTGTTACCTTGGCATCTTTGCTTGCTTGCATGCTATTTGTTAGGTTGAACACCTTGGGTTTAGGATTAATATTGGATGCGTCTACCACTCCATCATTAAAAACATTTTTGTTTTGCTTCCACCACTTAGGTTTGTTGTTGGGGTTGGTAGATTTTTTTTGAATTTGGAGAGTGATTTCTCCCCTTTTAACCATGACTTATCTGATACAGATGGCATTTTTTATCATTCTATCGAAGCTAGGGGAGTCTTGCATTTACAATGCGTAGTTCAACTTAGGTACCAAGTTATTAACAAAGATTTCCATTTTCTTGGATTCGGGAATAGCTTGTGAATACCGTACAAATATTTTCCTCCACCTTTGTAGAAAGTGTGTAAAGGATTTACCAGTCTTTTGTTTAGTGTTGCACAGATCCATCATAGTCACATCATGTTGTATATTATAGGAGTAATTTTGGATAAATCGTTGAATTAACTCCTCAATTTTTTTTACCTTAGGTGTTAGTTTTGAGAACCACTCCATGGCATTGCCTCCTATACTTCTAGGAAAGAGCCGCATGAGGTATGCGGATTCATGCATGTATTCTATGCTAAGAGCACAAAATTCTCTCACGTGGTCATATGGGTCGGTCTCTCCTGTATATTTGTCATATTTTGGTCTTGCCATGTTGGGAGGAAACGAAACCATATTAATACTCTTATCAAAAGGAAATGGACAAATGGAGTCCAAAGAGTATTTTGTCTTGGGTTTAGCCTTCTCCTGTTTGAGATTTGCAAGCTCCGTTTGCATCAAGGTTAGTTGTTTGGAGAGAATAGATATAGGAGTTGACACCTCCTTTTCTTTTAGTTTTTCCACATCATAATCCTTAGGTAATTTTACGCCAATGGATAATAGATGGAGAAAGTATTTCTCTTTATCTTCGCCAATCATCTTTTGGAATTTCTTGCTCTATTTGAGTTTATTGTATTCTTCTTCAGTGATGTCTTCCTCACTACCTAAATCAAACAAAGGATGGTCAAAGTGTGGTTCTTCTTCCTCATCGCTATCTTCATGCTTTTGGTTTTTATCATAGTCATATTCCTCAAAAGCCTTACTCCATTCGTGAGCGGGTCTTCCCATTTCTGGAGAGTCTAAATTAAACAGGGAACCATGAGATGTTTCTCCTCACTAAAATTGTAGTGATCTTGGAGGTACTTTTGATTCTTTGGAGGTGTACTTTTTGCATCTTGTGTTAACCATGTATTTATATCTCAACTTAGTCAAAGTTTCCCAATAGTGTCAAGTGGAGTCTTAAATTGTTCAAGCGAGTGTGTCTAGGTAGAGGTGTCATTTGTGTTTTGGGGGAAGTAAATGATTCTAGCGTCAAAGGGTTAGAATGCCCTAATAGTGAGCTGAGAATCAAGTTGTTGTAAAAAGTGGATAGACCACATGTATTGAGACTGATTGCAAGAAACTGACAGGACATGCAAGGTAGATGTTTGAAAAAGTGTTTTGACACAACAATAGGGAAACCAGAAAAGACAACAGGGACAAAATAATTAGCCAAAAGGGTATACAAATCTACTAAGGTTTTCTAAGAAAACTAATCTGTAAGTGCTCACTATCCTAGATGTGAGCCCCTAGATGCAAGCTAGGAAATACAATATACAAGCTTATGATGGAATAAATATGACCTTTCACGCTAGATGCAATGAAGTGCTAACCAAATGTGATGCAGGATACCAGATACGATCTTGCACAACCAAATACAAGCCAGGAAATGCAGGATGCGAGTTTTCAAGGTTCTGTCAATTTTAGTTAATTCTATCAATTTTGTCTTGGAAGCACGTGAAGTTTGTTTGTTCTGGGATCATGTTCTGGGACTTGTTAGTGCATGAAAAACACATGTAAATCAAGGATTGAATTTTGTTACTTGTTTTTAAGGTGTTATCTCATTAATGACTTTCAGACATACCAAGCATATTTGAATTGTTAGGGGTGAACAAACACATGCTTACGCCCTATTTTCTAGGTAGCTTGGATAAAAATCTTTGCTCATTGACTTAGGTACACACTCAAATGCTAATCAGAATATGGCCATCACCAAGCACGTAATGGCTCTAGTCATGATGCCATATTATTCAACTCCAAATGAAAGTGAGGGAACAATATGACAAGTGTCTTGGGGAAATTACTTTTTTCCTTGCACAAGGATTATCACCCTTTTAGAGATGAATCGGGTAGTTTTGTCTATGAAGCTTGTTGTTTTATGATGGGGCAATCTGTTTGAAACTATCTCCCATAGAATTGCACAAGGAAAAATTGAGGCATATAGCCCTATGAGTAGTCAAATACGTGTAGTCTCGCAAGCAAGATTCAAGTGGCTCCACTCTACACATACCCAAGCATGTTCAAGGAATGATGTTGGTATTCTGAGAAAAAAATTGATTCCATCTTCCGAGGCTTTGGCCTACAAGGAAGCAATTATTTATAGTGAGTTGGAAGGGTTGGCGTAAAACCTATCCTCACTTGGGTCATTCATGGGAGATTTTTCCTCAACCGACAGACCCTCTATTGTTTAATAAACATACAAAGGATTGGCAAGCGTAGGATTTATAGATTTTTGATTCTTTGAAAGAAGAAGAACATACTCTCCTAGTCCATGTCATTTTCTCCCAAAACACTTCAATCAAATGTTTATTCCCTCAAGCTATTTGAGATCGATTTAGATATTCCTAATTTTATGAAAACATAGTACATGAAATTAAAGTTTGATTGTTCATTTTCCCCAAAATTAGGTGATTTGCTTGTTCAATTACTATTTTCCAAAATTTAGACAATGAATTTGTTCAATTATCCCACAAAATTTAATGCTATGTATTGTTCAATTACTTTCCCAAAATGAATTTAAACAGTGAGTTGTTTGCCTTGTTGAGTTACTCCATTCTCTTTTCAAGTTTTAAATCAATGTTTGATTTTCTGATTTTCCTTTAAAGGAAAAGAGCATACTTATCTAATCTATTTAACAAATGAGAAGAGAATGTGTTCTTAGTTTGAAAGACAAAAATGAAATGGAGGTCAAGATAAGAGGATGGAAACCTGAAAAAAAAACTACAAGTCAGTATTCTTTTTTCCACTCTTTCAGCTCTAAAGCAATCTGCAAACACAAGTTAGGTTGTTCAAAATATCAAAACCACAACTGATCAAAATGTTAGAGGTTAGGCAATGGAGTATGCAAAGTTTTTAACTAGATATGATCCTAGAAATATATGATGTGATGAAATATACCAAATATGACCTTCTGTTACCAGATACGACATACTAATGAACATATGCGAGCCTATATTGGAAATCACTCAGGAAATCCCAGATGCGATCCTAGATTTCTGCGATGTGAGGGTGTATCCTGGATGTGAGCCTTTAGGACAAAAAATGAGCCTGTACCTGAAATATGGGAAGGGAAATTAGTAAAAAACTAACTTAAAATGAGGCAAAATCTGAAATCGGTCCCACGATGGGTGCCATAAATGTGTGTATAAATTAGTGCACATGTTATCTGCAACACGACACTTCAATAGATCATTATATTAGTAGAAAAGAATAAAAAGCAAGGGTTTGAAGCTAAACACTAAAACCAATCTATTGCTTCCTATCTAGGAGGTGTTTGAAGAATGCCATAATCATGCCCTCAGATTATGCACAAATCAGTGACATATACAACCTAATATTGGAAGCTTTGAATAAAAAAAAGCAATCTAAATGCTCACTGAACCTGCATATTAGCTCTAAAAATGAAGATAATAACAATGCATAATATCAAAACTACTATGCACTATGAATTCACAATTAATCTAAACAAAATAAAAATGCTTTTCAACTCTAAAATTAAGGGCCATTTGAGCTCAAAAACTCATTCTATTTATAGAAGAAATGAGGAGAGAGAGGGGGGACAAGGTTCATTAATGGAGGTGTAAAAACCATTAATGAGGTGTAAGAGACATTAATGCCAAAGGCATTAATGAGGCATGGTGGAAGGCATATGCATTAAATGCAAGCATTTAAGAGGCATGTTGAGGGTTTAAGAAGCATGGGTGAAGGTTTAGAGTCAAGCTTGAGAAAGTTGACTTTCTCAAGTGAGTTGGATTCCTAATCACAGCATTAGGAATGTGACAACATTAGGAAGTGGGTCAGGATAGGATTAAGATTAGGATTAGGTTTAGCATGGGGGGAATAGGTTGGGATGGGTTTGAACCCAGGGTTAAGGTGGTTGAGATGGGTTAGGCTAGGGTTAAGGGGAATATTAATGAAATGAATTATAATTAATATATTCATTCAAAAATAGGAAAATTAATTATTTAAGCCTTTGATTGCTTTAGATAATTAATTAGGACTATAGCCAATTAATTAGATTAATTTAGGCTAGAAGATAGGTTTTGCAAGTGATGAGATATAATAGGGATTAATTTAATTCCTTTTAAATTAATTACCTTAGCTAGGTATTGATTTGTATTGAATTGATTGGATTTGATTGGCTAAGGTGATTAATAAAATATAGTGATTAAATCACTTAGGAGATTAAATCTGATTTGAATGAATTATGCCAGCCGATTGAAGAGTTGTCTGGACATAATTGGGGGTATGATAACACTTAGGAAAAATAGGGTCTATGGTCAGAGCATACCAAATTAGGGTGGTTACAATATAAATGTTTTCAATATGCCTAATATTGAGGTTTTTATAGAGAAGGCTTAGGACAAATAGAATAATATAATAAAAAGTCTAGAGAAGGAGATGAGTGAAGAGAAGATTGAAAAAAATAGTGTAGAGAAGAGCTTTGACAAGGGAGAAAAATAGAAGAATGAAATGTTGTCTAGTGAATCCTTTAGACCCTCCAAAGATTTAGTTTTAGACCTCCTAAGCCTGTAAATGTAATTTGAGCGAGTTGTAACAATAAAGGTGTTGTAAAGGTGTAAAATGATATGACATGAGAGAGAGAGAGAGAGAGAGAGAGAGAGAGAGAGAGAGAAGGAGCAGGTCAAATTTTGAATGGTAGCATGGGTGGGAACAATGGTAGCAGAGCGAGCAGGCATGTTGGTACTCCGGTGCAGGGTGCTGATGAAACACTAGAGTTAGAAGTTTAGGAGGATGGTGAGGCAAGGAAGCTTTGGAATATAGCAGGAATTCAAAAGATGGGTACCCACGAGGATAGTGCTTCCCCAGACCTGGGGGAGGAATCTTTTTGAAGATTAAAAACATTGGGAGTCAAAATTGTCTTAGCGTCCCTGGGTTACACTTTTTAGGAGAAAACCATCAGGAAAGTCTTCCTTCCCAGAAGAGAACAACATATTTATTCCATCCAAGGGAGAATTTTCTATCTTTATACCTGATCGGGTGATTGACCACTCTATGGCCCTGATGGATCTTATGCTGGTGGGCAAATTTGTTGGGATGAGACCGAACATAGATAATGTTTGAAGGTTCATTCAGAGAAGATGGTTCTTATGAGGGAAAGTAGATATTGCTACGATGTCAAAGGGTTTCTTTTAATTTCCGTTCACCAACCGGGAGGACATGACCAAAGCCCTTTGTGGTGGACCTTGGGTTATGGGTAAGTCATCCTTGGCCTTGCAAAAATGGGAACCCAACATGGATTTGAATGAGACCTTTTTGGAATCTACCCCAGTCTGGGTCAGACTGCCAGGCCTTCCCCTGGAATACTGGAATGAATGAGTCTTCAAATGAAAAACCAATGTTTTTGGAGATTTTTTGTCTTTGGATCCAGCTACAGCTTCCAAATCCAGACTGGTGAACGTTAGAATTTGCATCAAAATATGTAAGTCAACTGAACTTCCTCTATCTATTGACTTATTCTGTAAAATGGGAAAATGGAAGCAAAGGGTTGAATATGAATATTTTCCCTTTGCTTGTTTCAACTATAAAAAATAGGGTCATTGTGCTAAGAATTTCCCGATCAAGGAAAAAAAGGAGGTAATGATAGAGAATAAGAGGAATGACACCAAAATGAATCATTCAATATATAGACCCAAAATCTCATCTACTAAGAGATCAACTAAAGAATTGGTCAAATTAGGTAACGGGGAGATCGAGAGAGAAGAAGAGAAAAACCTATTTTCTCAAGAGATGGAAAGGGTAGAGGAAGGCCTAGGTAACGAAGACCATATGTTGATCAGATAAATAAAACCTTGGCCAAATAAGTTGGTGAGATAGAAGGACAAAATCCTCATTCAAGCTGTGAGGAGACTTTAGATATGATTTGGGGAGAAAATTAGTTCCTGCCCCTTATGTCAGACAATAATGAGTCAAAGGAGGAAACCCAACAAGGTAAAATAAAAGATAGAAAAGAAAAGGAATAGGGAAGTAAGGACTATAATGCCAAGGTAGACAGCCATGAGGATCAAAACCATGCATTGTCCACACAAACTGAAACTCTTTCCCCAACCATTTACGAGGAATCGTAAGATGACTAGGGATGTAATTTTATTGGAATGAATGTGTCCCTGGACATTTAAAATATAGATAAAGAGAATGAAGATTTTGACTTCCCAAATGAATGTGGGGAAAATTTCAACTCAGAAAATACCAAGAGCACACAAATAGATAAAGTTAAAAACCCCATTCAGAGTGCTAAAAAATTTCTCAAAGGGAATAACCAAGCTTCCCCTTTTACCCAGGATGGTATCAAAACTAGAAGCAAGAAGGCAGATGTTGGGAAACCAAAAAATAGTCTAGGTATAAAACAAGAGAAAGCAGGATGTGAGCTAGAGAGTTGGCAGAATGTTGCAGATGGAAAACAAAAGACCATCCGAGAGGATTTTCCCCTAAAAGATTATGAAGATCATATCCTGGAATATTAGGGGGTTGAGTGCTCCCCATAAACAAGATATTTTGAGGAATATGGTTAGAGATCACAAACTAGACATCTTTCTTCTTCAAGAAACTAAAATGTGCAAAGAAAAAGTGGGTAAAATTAGGATTTTCTAGAAAGGAGGGGCTAGAAGTTATGGTTCATCTAGAGATTTGGGAGGACCTACTATATTTTGGAACCCAAAAACCATCCATGGGGAGATTATGTTTGAATATTTAATTATGATTTCGGTCAGAATGTATAATATTAGAGACAATTTTAGTTGGATCATCATGAACATTATGCTCCAAACTCTAAAGTGAATAGATCCAAGTTTTGGAAAAAATAAATGTTGAAAGAAGACAAAGCTTTAAGGATTAGTGTTGGCTAGTGATGGGGGACTTCAATACCCCCTGAATGACTTGGAAAAATATGGTGGAATTTAATATCAAAATGAGGGAAGAAATGAGCTTATTGAATTTATAAATACTCAAGGTTTTATGAATTTGGATCTCCAGGGAATAAAATATACATGGTCTAACAAGCGCTCAGGTAAAGATAATATCCAGAGCAGATTGGATAGAGCCTTTATTTCTTATGATTGACTGACTCAATATTGCTGCTCTTTATCTTCTTTTGTCAAAGTTGGGTCTGATCATTACCCTATTATTTTAGAAGCTAATCCTTCATTTGGGCACAAAAACTACCCCTTTCATTTTGAAAAATGTGGATGAGTCACCTAGATCTTGAAAGAAGAATATGTGACTAGTGGAAAATCAGAGTGGATGGGACAACTATGTTTAATGTTATGAAAAAGCTTAGAAATATCAAAGATAAGATTAAAGTCTGGAATAAGGAAGTTTTTGGTGGTATATTCTAGTAGAATAATAATGCTAAACAAGATTTAAAAATAATCCTTGACTCTATCCAACATTATGGTTTTTCTGAGGATCTCAGAGAGGAAGAGCAAAAATCTCTGGTCAACTATCATGACATTATCTCAAAATAAGAGACCTATTGGAGCCAAAGATCCAGGGCTTTATGGCTCAAATAAGGGGACAAAAACACTAAGTTATTTCATTTAACTATCCTCAAACATAGATAAACTAACAGAATAGGCAAAATATCTAATGGCATTAAATGGGTTAGCAAGGAAGATGAAATTAAAAAGGAAGTTGTTGACTACTTTTACTCTTTGCTGACTATGGAGAATAATCTGAATATTATCAATCAGAATATTCTATTAGAAGTTATCCCTAACATAGTTACTAATGATCAGAACAAAAGGCTGCAGGCTATTCCTTTTGGCAAGGAGATTAAGGAGGTTGTCTTCTCTTTTGATGGAGATAAAGTTCTAGGCCCAAACAAATTTCCCATTTTTTTCTTCCAAAAGTATTGGCATATTGTGGAGAAGGATGTTTCTAATGTTGTGAAGGAATTATTTGGGAGTAGGATCCTTCTGAAAGAAATCAATGGCATTTTCGTAGTGCTAATCCCTAAAGTAGCTAGTGTGAATTCCTTTGACCAGCTCAAACCTATTAGCCTTTGCAACTTGGTCTACAATATGATTTCAAAATTTTTGACTACTAGGCTACTAGATATCCTCCTAATGCTCATTGCCCCTCAACATAATGGTTTCATTCATGGTAGGAAAATTATTGATTCTATCATCATGGTCCATGAAAATATTCACTCATTGGGTATTGCTAGTAAACAAGGGTTTCTCCTCAAATTTGATCTTTCCAAGGTGTATGACTGTGTGGAATGGAAATTTTTGAGGTTAGCGTTAAGTAAATTTGGCTTCAATGATCAGGTTATTCAGATTATATCCCTTATGATCTCTACTACATCTTTTTTTGTGATTATTAATGGTTCGACCTCCAATTTCTACAAAAATTCTAGAGGCCTGAGATAGGGAGATCCAATTTCCCCCATTCTTTTTACTATTTTGGGTGAATGTCTAGGGAGATATTTAAAGCTTTTGGTCAACAAGGGAGTCATTTAGGGGTTGTGTCCCTTTCAATTCTCTCACTTTCTCTCATGCCCAGTTTGTGGATGATACCATTACCATGTGCACTTCTATAATTCAAGAAGCTAAAACAATGAAATGTGCCCTTAATGTCTATACTAGGGCTACTGGCCAATTGATTAATTGGAATAAAAGTTCCTTGTTATTCAACAATACCCTTGAGGTTAGACAGAATAAAATTGCTCTCATCATGGAGTGTAAAATCAGTTGCTTTCCTTCATCCTATTTAGGCCTACCTCTTGGGTTGAATATTGTTGATTCCTTCTAGAACTTGGTGATTGATAAGTTTAACAAAATACTTTCTAGGTGGAAAGGAACTATTTTATCTCAAGCTAGTAAAGTGACCTTAATTAAATCTACCTTTCAAAGCATGGTTATTTATGCCCTTATCCTTTTTAAGATACCTATGAAGTACTCTAAAAAGATTGAAAGCATTCAAAAAAGATTCCTCTGGTCTGGAGTTGAAGAAAAAACCGTATCCCTTTGATTTCCTGGGAGAAGGTCTGCAAACCCAAGAATTTGGGGGGACTAGGGTTAAAACCAATCAAGGTTATCAATAATGCTCTGCTGGCTAAACAGATTTGGAGGCTTTATGGGGAACTTAAGGAATTGAATACCTTATGTAAACACAAATATCTCTATGATTTCCCATTTATTGACAATTTTTTTGTCTAGCATGGAGAGAGTGGATGGCTCTAGCTTTTGGAGGAGCTTAAATAATGCTAGAAATATTGCCAGCAATGGAAGCTGGGGAATGGCTGAAAGATTAACTTTTGGGATGATTCATGGTTGATGGATGAGCCCTTGGGGAACAATCGTAAGTTTCACAACTCTATGATCTGGTGCAAAAATAGGTATGGGTGTAAAGTGGAAGATTACTAGATTGACAACAACTGGGTGAATCTTGCTGGTATAAGCCCAACATTAACTGGGACCAGCAAGGCTCTCCTTGCCCAACACATTTGTGATACTAATGAGGATACTATGATTTGGGGACTAACCTCCAATGGGTGTTTTTCTTTGGCTTCTGCCATCCTTTTGCAATTTGACCCTCTTGCTTCCAAACCTTTCTGGGTTAAAGCCTAGAACAAAGATCTTACTCCCAAGATTGAGATTTTCTATTGGATTTTTATCCAAAATAAATCTTTAACTATGGACAATCTTATCAAGAGGGGATTCTTTATCCCTAATAGGTTTTGCTTATGCTATGTTGCGGAGGAAACTGCTAACCATGTTTTCTTGCATTGTTCTTTTTCCCAATAGGTTTGGTCCTTATTACTGCATAAATGGAATATTTGCTGGAATTTTTCCTCTTATGTCCAGGATTTCAGCCAGCAGTGGCAGTGTCCTAGTTCTAATGATATGGTTAATGAATCTTGGAATCTGGTAGCTCCCCACGTGGCTTGGTATCTTTGAAAAGAGATGAACAACACAATATTTAGAGACAAACATACTAACCCTACCATTGTGTTATAAAAAATCCTAAGGGGTACCTATGAAAACCTAAATAAGAGGTATACTCAACATATCAATTACTGGAATATAAATGAAACCAGGACAAAGAATTGTACAAGGGAGAACAGTGTTTGGATATCTCTTCTGGAAGGATGGATTAAAGTTAACTTTGATGGAGATGCTAAAGGAAACCCCGACCGTACTGGGTGTGGTAGAATTATCAGGGATAACAATGGAAACTTTATCGCAACTAATGCATCCCCATTGGGAACTCAGACCAACCATGTTGTCGAGGCAATGGGAGCCCTTAAGGGTCTTAAATTTTCTAAAAATCTAAATTTTCAAAATATTTGGTCAGAAGGAGACTCTATGAACATATTAAAGTGTCTTAAGGGAGATTCTAACCCTTCCTGGACTATTAACAATATTATTATGAAAGCTAAGGAAATTATTAATACCTTTAACATATCTTACATTTCCTACATGTACAGAGAAAGCAATGGCGCGACCGATAACTTGGCAAATTTTGGTGTGAGATCTAATGTCGTCACCACTTGGGAGGTTTACATGAATGTGAGTGATGAAACAAAATCAAAGGTTAATTATGAAAAGATCATCCATAAAGAGGGTATGCTCTAAATTATTAAAGCTCATATGTGCGAGTACTACAGAGGCTACATAAATTTATTGGAAAGAGTGGGGCGCATAGTTTGTTAATAATTATATACTCTCCTCCCATGCTTTATGGGTCAAAATTTCCATTTGTGTTGATCTAGCTAAGAATGAAAACCATTGTAAGCAGAAGTTTGAAATAGGGTAGAGTGATTTGTGTTTCAAGTCTAGCAATATGGGAGGGGATCTAAAAAGGGAAGAGCCTACGAATTTCCGTAAGCTTAAAGGGGAAGATATGGCCATGGTTTTGTGTAAATTGTAGAAGGGTGGCATTAGTCCTTATTTGAAAAAACTCCATGGCTTTGACAAGGCTGTTACCTAGAGTTTTTTTGAGGGATGGATAAAGGACACTATCATGATGGATGAGAAAGCCATTAACCTCTCTGTCAAACTTATAGCTCAAGTTACTGGAATCCCTAATAAGGGTTTAAAATTCTATAGAAATAGGAAGATTTCTGACATGGCTGTGAGGAAATTTCCTAAGTTGGAGAAAGAGAAGGAGGAATTCTCTGAAGCCAAAGCTAATGGGCTCATAGATTTTTATATAATCAAAGAAATTTGGCGTAACATTCTATTAGTTATTATGGAGTATATCACCCTCAACAAACATTTCACATGGGCGCAATCCCATCATTTTATGTTGCTAAAACACTTCAGGTATAAGTAATTGATCAATATTCCTTATTATTTACACAATTCTCTAGTTAAAAGCCTTCATGATCACAAAAGGAAAACTAAGAAGGCCTTTCGGCATGAGGGTTTGATTCTGCTCATTTATGAGGACATTAGGGATACCATCTCGGAGCCTACTATCAAAACCCTAAATAAGGGGAAGGGTAAGCGAATGATAGAGGATACCCCTGATAGTGGTTTGAAGAAACCTAAGTCTATGAAGAAGGAATCTATTGAGAGTAGATATGATAAGGATAATGACACTGATGACTCTGAGGAAGTGGAAGGTCTTGAGACCCAAAATCTTCCTAGCCCTAACATGGAGGAGGAGGATATAGAGGACTTCAAGGATAATGGTTATACTCAAGAAATGGGGGAGGATGAAGGGAAAGACCTCAAGATTTCTGATAAGGAAGCTGAGCCCGACAATGAGAACATTGTTTTTGCTGAAAATATCACCTAGAAGGTGGATGACGAGATGGTGAAGAAGAACAATGAAGAAGAGAGAAGGGACACCAAGGAAAGGAATGATACTATCAAAAACAAAAAAGGTATGTTTAGGGACAATTTGAATTGTGAAAACTTTATTGTCCAAAAATCTCAAAATTTAGATGACTTGGTTGAAAAAGCACTCCATTATTCGGAGATGCAAACTTCTGATAAGAAGGAAAGCTACAGATATGAGGAGGTGCCTACCATGGATGAGTTTATTGCTGGTATGAGGAATGATGTGCATGTGTCTTAGGATATGCAGGAGAATACATATCAGGATAATGAAGATATCAATAAAAATAGGGTCAAAGAATCCTCTATTAGGTTGGTTTTTGAGTATTTTGATGACAAGGAGGAGATCACTATTGGGGCCCTTCAGACTGCTAAAGTTGAGGCTTTGTACTCCTTCAGATTTACTAAGTGGTGCTTCCAAGAGATAAAAATAAATAATTTAATGTGAAGGAAGCTAGAGGCTATGAATTACATTCTCGAGGAGCAGATGGAAAAAGGGTAGCAAAGAGGGTAATTCCACCAAGTGTTGACCAGATGTGATGCAGGATACCAGATATGATCTTGCACAACCAAATACGAGCTAGGAAATGCAAGATGTGAGTTTCTAAGGTTCTGTGAATTTTTGTTAATTTTTTCAATTTCATCTTGGAAGCGCATGAAGTTTGTTTGTTCTAGGATCATGTTCTAGGACTTGTCAGTGCATGAAAACACATGTAAATCAAGGATTGAATTTTCATACTTGTTTTGAAGGTGTTATCTCGTTAATGACTTTTAGACATACCAAGCAGATTTGCATTGTTAGGGGTGAACAGACACATGCTTACGCCCTATTTTCTAGGTAGAGGATAAAAATCCTTGCTCATTGACTTAGATACACACTAAAATGCTAATCAAAATATGGTCATCACTAAGCATGCAATGGCTCCAGTCATGATGCCATATTAGCCGAATCCAAATGCAAGTGAGGGCATGATATGACGAGTGTCTTGGGGCAATTACTTTTTTCCTTGCACAAGGATTATCACCCTTTTAGAGATGAATTAGGTAGTTTTGTCTATGAAGTTTGTTGTTTTATGATGGGGCAATCTGTTCAAAACTATCTCCCATACAATTGCACAAGGAAAAATTGGGGCATATAGACCTATGAGTACTCAAATACATGTAGTCTCGCAAGAAAGATTCAAGTGGCTCTACTCTACACATACCCAAGCATGTTTAAGGAATGATGTCAGAATTCTGAGAAATTCCATCTTCTGAGGCTTTTGCCTACGAGGAAGTAATTATTTATAGTGAGTTGGAAGGGTTGGCATAAAACCTGTCCTCACTTGGGTCATTCCCGGGATATTTTTTCCTCAACTGGCAGGCCCTCTACTATTTAATACACATACAAAGGATTGACGAGCATAGGATTTCTAGATTTCTGATTCTTTGAAAGAAGAAGAACATACTCTCCTAGTCCATGTCATTTTCTCCCAAAACACTTCAATCAAATGTTTATTCCCTCAAGCTATCTGAGCTAGATTTAGATATTCCTAATTTTATGAAAACATAGTACATGAAAGTAAAGTTTGATTGTTCAGTTTCCCCAAAATTACGTGATTTGCTTGTTCAATTACTATTTTCCAAAATTTAGACAATGAATTTGTTAGTTATCCCACAAAATTTAATGCTTTGTGTTGTTCAATTACTTTCCCAAAATGAAGTTAAATAGTGATTTGTTTGCCTTGTTCAGTTACTCCATTCTCTTTTCAAGTTTTAAATCAATGTTTGATTTTCTAATTTTCCTTTAAAGGAAAAGAGCATACTTATCTAATTGATTTAACAAATGAGAAGAGAATGTGTTCTTAGTTTGAAAGATAAAAAAAAAATGGAGGTCAAGATAAGGGGATGGCAACCTAAAAAAAAAACAAGTCAGTATTCTTTTTCGTGCTCTTTTAGCTCTGAAAGCAATCTGCAAACACAAGTTAGGTTGTTCAAAATATCAAAACCACAACTGATTAAAATGTTAGAGGTTAGGCAATGGAGTATGCAAATTTTTCAACCATATATGATCCTAGAAATACAGGATGTGATGCAATATACCAAATATGAGCTTTTGTTACCAGATACGACATACTACTGACCAGATGCGAGCCTGTACTGGAAATGACTCAAGAAATCCTGGATGCGATCTTAGATTTCTGCGATGTGAGGGCGTATCTAGGATGCGAGCCTTTAGGACTAGAAATGAGTCTGTACCTAAAATATGGGAAGGCAAATTAGTAAAAAATGAACTTGAAATGAGGCAAAATCTGAAATTGGCCCCACGGTGGGCACCAGAAATGTGTGTATGAATTAGTGCACCTGTTATTTGCAACACGACACTTCAATAGATCATTATATTAGTAGAAAAGAATAAAAAACAAGGGTTTGAAGCAAAACACTAAAACTGATCTATTTCTTCCTATCTAGGAGGAGTTTGAAGAATGCCATAATCATGCCCTTAGATTATGCACAAATCAGTTACATATAGAACCTAAGAATGGAATCTTTGAATAAAAAAAAGCAATCTAAATGCTCACTGAACATGCATATTAGCTCTAAAAATGAAGATAATAACAATACATAATATCAAAACTACTATTCAATATGAATTCACAATTAATCGAAACAACATAAAAATGCTTTTCAACTCTAAAATTAAGGGCCATTTGAGCTCAAAAACTCATTCTATTTATAGAAGAAATGAGGAGAGAGAGGGGGACAAGGTTCATTAGTGGAGGTGTAAATTCCATTAATGAGGTGTAAGAGACATTAATGCTAAAGGAATTAATGAGGTATGGTGGAAGGCATATGCATTAAATGCAAGCATTTAAGCGGCACGGTGAGGGTTTAAGAAGCATGGGTGAAGGTTTAGAGTCAAGTTGAATTTCTCAAGTGGGTTGGATTCCTAATCACAAGATTAGGAATGTGACGACATTAGAAAGTGGGTTAGGATAGGATTAAAATTAGGATTAGGTTTAGCATGGGGGAATAGGTTGGGATGGGTTTGAACCCAGGGTTAAGGTGGTTGAGATGTGTTAGGCTAGGGTTAAGGGGAATATTAATGAAATGAATTATAATTAATATATTCATTCAAAAATAGGAAAATTAATTATTTAAGCACTTGATTGCTTTAGAAAATTAATTAGGACTATAGCCAATTAATTAGATTAATTTAGGCTAGAAGATAGGTTTTGCAAGTGATGAGATATAATAGGGATTAATTTAATTCCTTTTAAATTAATTACCTTAGCCAGGTATTGATTTGAATTGATTTGTATTGAATTGATTGGATTTGATTGGCTAAGGTGATTAATAAAATTTAGTGGTTAAATCACTTAGGAGATCAAATCTGATTTGAATGAATTATGCCAGCCGATTGAAGAGTTGTCTAGACATAATTGGGGGTATGATCACACTTAGGGAAAATATGGTCTATGGTCAGAGCAGAACAAATTAGGGTGGTTACAATATAAATGTTTTCAATATGCCTAATATTGAGGTTTTTCAAGGGAAGGCTTAGGACAAATAGAATAATATAATAAAAAGTCTAGAGAAGGAGATGAGTGAAGAGAAGATTGATGAAAATAGTGTAGAGAAGAGCTTTGACAAGGGAGAAAAATAGAAGAATGAAATGTTGTCTAGTGAATCCTTTAGACCCTTTAAAGATTTAGTTTGAGACCTCCTAAGCCTGTAAATGTAGTTTGAGCAAGTTGTAACAATAGAGGTGTTGTAAAGGTGTAAAAGGAGATGACATGAGAGAGAGAGAGTAGGAGCGGGTCAAATTTTGAATGGTAGCGTGGGTGGGAACAATGGTAGCAGAGCGAGTGGGCATGTTGGTACTATGGTGCAGGGTGCTGATGAATCACTGGAGTCAGAAGGTCAAGAGGATGGTGAGGCAAGGAAGCTTTTGGAATATAGCGGGAATTCGAAAGATGGGGACCCACAAGGAGATAGTGCTTCCCCAAACCCAGGGGAGGAGCTTGGAATATTTTTGAAGATCAAAAACATCAGGAGTCAAAATTGTCTTAGCATTCTTGGGTTGCACTTTTTGGGAGAAAACCATTAGGAAAGTCTTCCTTCCCAGAAGCGAACAACATATTTATTCCATCCAAGGGAGAATTTTCTATCTTTATCCCTGATCAGGTGATTGACCACTCTATGGCCCTAATGGATCTTATGCTGGTGGGCAAATTTGTTGGGATGCGACCGAACATAGATAATTTTTGAAGGTTCATTCAGAGAAGATGGTTCTTATGAGGGAAAGTAGATATTGCTGCGATATCAAAGGGTTTCTTTTAATTTTCGCTCACCAACATGGAGGACATGACCAAAGCCCTTTGTGGTGGACCTTGGGTTATGGGTAAGTCATCCTTGGCCTTGCGAAAATGGGAACCCAACATGGATTTGAATGAGACCTTTTTGGAATCTACCCCAGTCTAGGTTAGACTTCCAGTCCTTCACCTGGAATACTGGAATGAATGAGTCTTCAAAGGAAAAACCAATGTTTTTGGAGATACGTTGTCTTTGGATCCAGCTATAGCTTCCAAAGCTAGACTGGTGAATGTCAAAATTTGCATCAAAACATGTAAGTTGACTGACCTTCCTCTGTCTATTGACTTATTCTCTAAAATGGGAAAATGGAAGCAAAGGGTTGAATATGAATATTTTCCCTTTGCTTGTTTCAACTATAAAAAATAGGGTCATTGGGCTAAGAATTGCCCGATCAAGGACAAAAAGGAGGGAATGATAGAGAATAAGATGAATGACACCAAAATGAATCATTCAATATATAGACCCAAAAGCTCATCTACTAAGAGCTCAACTAAAGAATCGGTCAAATTAGGTAACAGAGAGATCGAGAGAGAAGAAGAGAAAAACCTATTTTCTCAAGAGATGGAAAGGGTAGAGGTAGGCCTAGGTAACGAAGACCATATGTTGAATTAGAGAAATCAAATGTTGGCCAAAGAAGCTGGTGAGATAGAAGGACAAAATCCTCATTCAAGTTGTGAGGAGACTTTAGATATGATTTTGGGAGAAAATTAGTTCCTGCCCCTTATGTCAGACAATGATGAGTCAAAGGAGGAAACCCAACAAGGTAAACAACAAGATAGAAAAGAAAAGGAATAGGGAATTAAGGACTATAATTCCAAGGTAGATAGCTATGAGGATCAAAACCATGCATTATCCACACAAATTGAAACTCTTTCCCCACCCATTTATGGGTAATCGCAAGACGACCAGGGATGTAATATTATTGGAACGAATGAGTCCCTGGATTTAAAATATAGATAAAGAGAAAGAAGATTTTGACTTCCCAAATGAATGTGGGGAAAATTTCAACTTAGACAATACCAAGAGCACAAAAATAGATAAAGTCAAAAACCTAATTCAGAGTGCTAAAAAAATTCTCAAAGGGAATAACCAAGCTTCCCCTTTTACCCAGGATGGTATCAAAACCAGAAGAAAGAAGGAAGATGTTGGGAAACCAAAAAATAGTCTAGGTAGAAAACAGGAGAAAGTAGGCCGTGCGCTAGAGAGTTGGTAGGATGTTGCAGATGGAAAACAAAAACCATTCAAGAGGCTTTTTCCCCTTAAAGATTATGAAGATCATATCTTGGAACATTAGGGGGTTAAGTGCTCCCCATAAATAAGATATTTTGAGGAATATGGTTAGAGATCACAAACCAGACATCTTTCTTGTTCAAGAAACTAAAATGTGCAAGGAAAAAGTGGGTAAAATAAGGATTTTCTAGAAAGGAGGGGTTAGCAGTTATGGTTCAGCTAGAGCTTTGGAAGGAACTGTTAGTAATAACTAAGAGGGGGGGGGGGGGGGGAAAANGTGAATAAGTGGTCTCAAAAATTATCCTTTAAAATTTAACCACCAATCAATACACCTCAGATTGTTAAGTCCCTACAAGATGCATGCCATGAAATACTTATAATAATTAACTATCTGTCGGTTTACCTTGTCTGTCCGTATTCTCCTTGATTACCGATAAGCAGTAAAACTATTTACTGATACTCAGTAAATATGTAGAGTATACCAATCAATACAGAAATGCATATGTGAAATGTAAAACAATAAAGTAATAAGCCATACACATATAACACATGGATTTTAACATGGAAACCCTGTTAAGGGAAAAACCACTGGGACCGGTACCCCAAATTTTCACTCTTCTAAAGTGAGCCCTGTTAGGAGCCAACCCTGTTAGAGGTTACAAACACACTATTAGGTGTGACCTTGTTAGATGATTTTAATATGAGTGTATCACTTGATATCTGGCATGTATATGCTACTAATATTGATAAACCTCTATGGGCATAATAGGTATCTAGCATATCTGGTGCTACCTAACTGCATCAGCCTCCTTCTTAGACTGTGTGTTGGTATCGGGCACTCAATTCTATCTTCATGATAAACTTTTTGGAAATTTGTTAGGACATACCTCAATTATAAAAGACAGTTAAGTCCTGCTCTGTTAAGAGACTTAATGCTTCAATGGTTAAACTGAAGCACAATGACCTGTTTCTAATGCAAATTGAATTGCAGATTTTAAGATCTATTTAAGTACATTACCTCTATGATCAATGTATAAATTCAATTCTTTTTGCTCCACACTTTCTACTCTGTGATGCTGTGCTTCACTGTTCGTCGGTGTCTGCAGAATTCTTTAGCTCTCCTTCAACTTGATTGATCAGGACTGTATGAAGTTATCCTTCATCAGTTTCTCTTCAACATCCTCTTTCTATTCACTCCCCTTCCCGTGTATGTGATTGATTATGAAAATGGATTATGCTTGTCTCTTATATAGACATGATATTCCTTAATTCTTGATTCTTTATTCTTGGCGTGAAAAACAATCCAGCCAATTTGATTTACAGCTTTAACTCCTGATTTATCTCGTAGTTATCTTCTTGCCAACTGTACAAATATTCTTTAAATTAATTACTTAACTCTGGTTGAACAAAACAAATAAAACAACCAGTTAAGTCTATCCTTAAGCTCTGCCAGCTAGATATTTTGTCATTTTCTAAACTCTTTGTTCTGTCGGTCAACTTTGTAGTTAGTCATCAGTGACAACTGCCAGTTCCATCAGTGTGACTCCAGTCAGCTTCAGGATCTCTGTCCATCGGGTATCCTTGGATTTTGCTTCATTAGGAAACACTGTCTTCTACTCATTGGGTATCACTATGACTTTTGTTCTTTTCCTTTACCGATGGTGTGCACTCTGTTGGTGTTGTCTGTCACTTAGTGAATACTTGAATTTTATGCATTGCTGAAAGCATAATCCCTGTTCCATTGATTCTTTGAAGTCTTTGGCATTATGTACATGACCGTACAGATGATATCAAGTTGACATCAATGAAAATACAAACCATTAACTGATTTAATGTCTTGCATCATCTTCAACTTAACATTATCAAACATTCAATCAGTTACATGCCATCAGGAACAACTATATTTTGGAACCAAAAAACCATCCATGGGGAGATTATGTTTGAATATTTCAATATGATTTCAGTCAGAATGTATAATATTAGAGACAATTTTAGCTAGATCATCATGAACATTTATGCTTAAAACTCTAAAGTGAATAGAACCAAGTTTTGGAAAAAAAAATTGTTGGAAGAAGACAACTTTAAGGATGAGTGTTGGCTGGTGATGGGGGACTTCAATACCCCCTAAATGAATTGGAAAAATATGGTGAATTCAATATCAAAATGAGGGAAGAAATGAGCTTATTGAATTTATAAACACTCAAGGTTTTATGAATTTGGATCTCTAGGGAATAAAATATACTTGGTCTAACAAGTGCTCAAGTAAAGATAATATCCAAAAAAGATTGGATAGAGCCTTTATTTCTTATAATTGACTGACTTAATATTGCTGCTCTTTATCTTCTTTTGTCAGAGTTGGGTCTGATCATTACCCTATTGTTTTAGAAGCTGATCCTTCATCTGGGCACAAAAACTACCCCTTTCATTTTGAAAAATGTGGATGAGTCACCCGGATCTTGAAAGAAGAATATGTGACTAGTGGAAAATCAGAGTGGATGGGACAACTATGTTTAATGTTATGAAAAATCTTAGAAATATCAAAGATAAGATTAAAGTCTGGAATAAGGAAGTTTTTGGTAGTATATTCTAGCAGAATAATAATGCTAAAAAAGATTTAAAAATCATCCTTGACTCTATCCAGCACTATGGTTTTTCTGAGGATCTCAGAGAGAAAGAGTAGAAATCTCTGGTCAACTATCATGATATTATCTCAAAATAAGACACCTATTGGAACCAAAGATCCAGGGCTTTATGGCTCAAATAAGGGGACAAAAATACTAAGTTATTTCATTTAACTATCGTCAAACATAGATCAGCTAACATAATAGCCAAAATATCTAATGGCGTTAAATAGGTTAGCAAGGAAGATGAAATTAAAAAGGAAGTTGTTGACTACTTTTACTCTTTGATAACTATGGAGAATAATCTAAATATTATTAATCAGAATATTCTATTAGAAGTTATCCCTAACATAGTTACTAATGATTAGAACAAAAGGCTGCAAGCTATTCCTTTTGGCAAGGAGATTAAGGAGGTGGGAGACGATCGTGAGACAACATGATAGATTGATTGCAGTTATATGCGGAGTGATCACATGTCTTTTAGTACCTGGCAGACAAGGCCATGGGTTCCCTATTGGCTTGGGGAGGGTCCTCAAGTGGATGGTTATGGAGGGGACAATGTTTGCATGGGGGCCATGCATGTTGGTCATGACATACTATCAGATCCACTAGTTAGCATACATGGGAGGTTTGTCGATCAGCAGTGGGATCACACTACTGTAGGTGTGGGCATACGAGCACATAGCTGTGTTTCGGTCCATTGCTCAGAGGGTTGTTTTTCTAGATATGCCATAAATCTACTCTTATTGGGGGGCACTTGCACAGGAGCCATTGGGATATACATTACATTTTTGTCATGAGATAGATCTTCTCAAGGATTTTACATGGAGCCCTTAAAAAGATTTCCCTAGATGGGATGATGATATAGAGCATCTACCATACTCCAGACATGAGAGATACCTCATTGGGAGGTTCATTATGGGTCACATGGTTATTGAGATTCAGCTTCCAAAGTGAGTTCGCCGATAGTTTGGAGAGAGGCAGGGAGTAGTGACAGGTACAACTTTGTTTTCTTAGTCGAGGGCCGAGGCTAGGACATGGGGTGCAACACTCAGGCCTCAAGTGGCATATGCAGAGTTTGAGTAGTTACATCCCAGATAGTGGGGAGTAGGTGGAGATGTTGCATATGCAGGGACTACAAAGGAGTACGATAGATGGTTCGTTGAGCATAAGCCTATTCCGCTGACAGATCTAGATGTGGCAGTACCAAGAGTGTGGATGCCCAGAGATGAGAGCACCGAGGAGGAGGATGAGGAGGATGATGAGGGTGATGAGGATGATGAGGAGAGTGAGGAGGAGGATGATAATGTTGATAGGGATCTCGGTGATATGCCAATGCATATGGATGAGGACATGGATGAGCCACCATAGGAGGATGACATACAGGGTCCTAACGACTGGTTTGAGGATCAGAGACAGTGCATCATAGAGCTTACAAGCCAGATAGACCGGATGGCATTGGAGAGAGATACAGATAGAGCTACATGGGCTACAGATCGTGCATCATGGACTACAAATTGTGCATCATGGACTATAGATCGTGCATCATGGACTATAGATCGTGCATCATGGACTATAGATCGTGCATCATGGATTGCCGAGTGATCATCGCTCACAGCATAGATGGACATGTTGACAGCAGAGAGGGATACATTTCTTGCCTCTCAAGATACAGTCATGTCCAGGGTAGAGAGAGCTGAGGAGGAGTCATGCTAGTTTATCAGTACCATCAGAGATGCAAGTGCATGTGAGATTGCATGGATGCTAGGGGATGCCTGAGAAGAGTCACAGTATTGGAAGGATATGTACAGGAGAGATGTACCATGAGAGAAGTGGGCACTGAGTTACAGAGTGTCATCCAGCAGATCACATTCCTATAGGACACAGAGCAGTGGGGGAGTGCTGGGACCGAGGGGGCCACCTAGATCAGGATAGATAGGACATTAGATAGGGGGAGCGTCATCTTCCAGACATGATAGGGATCAGGAGGACTGAGAAAGAAGGGGTTGACAGGAGGTCTCTCTAGCATAGGGACACTTTTGATAGACATGTGATAGATTATGAGCCTGTGGGCCTCAGTGTATATAGACACCTTAATTTTTGTACTCTGATACTTTTTGAGACATATATATATATATATATATTGTGTGTGTGTGTGTGTAAGAAAATACACCTTCATGAAATTAAGATAAAAGACAACAATTCTATGGAAGATAATACAAAACTAATCTAAAGAATTGAAGCTAAATCTATATCATCTCATGGTTCTCTATCCAAGCTTTGTTAAGAGAGCTCTCAAGCTTAATCTCTCTCAAGGACAATCCTAGAATGAGATATGTATGAAATTCAATGCTCAAATATAGCTAGAATGCTTAAAAATGCTTAGAAATGCTCCAAGATCATGAAAGAAATTAGCAAATGCTCCTAAACATGATACTAAATGATAATGCAAATGATAAAAACTCTCTCAAATCTCTCAAATGCTCCTCAATATGCTCTCAATATTGCTCTCAATATCTCTATAATAAGGATGCTTTTGCTCTTGAATTCTTGGATTCCAAATACAAAGGAAATGGCTTGTATTTATAGCATTTTCCCAAGGGTAGGGGGTAGAGTGAGTTGATCATGATCAAAGCTTGGTTAAG
>MU218781.1:13489-24332 GCA_018584345.1 Thuja plicata | reverse complement strand
AGGGACATAAGGACCCAATATAGATGGAAGGTTTGACGGTCTCAGCTTTGGGATGTAGGGACCAAGGATGGATTTGGAAGATGGAGAATACTGATGCTTACATTTGAATGGAGGGATATAAAGTGTGAAGGGGATATCAACATCTTTAGAGTGAGTTCCATGACCAAGGATCTTCTCTTTAGAATTCATTTGTGTATCAATAGGAGCATGAGTAGCTTTGATAGGAGCAATTGAAGCTTGATGGGATGTATTTTTCTACAAGGGATTTGGAGGAATGATAGTTTCTAGATATGGAAGAGCATGAAAAGGAGATGATGGGATGGTCTAATCTTGACAAGGATCATTAGATGGTGTACAAAGGGTACTTTGCTCTTGATTTTCAATAGGTTCCTTAGAGATGGTGGAAATGATATCTTGATATTGCTTGGGAGATGGATAAGATATAGGAGATGTAAGAGTTTCTTCTGGGAAGAAATGGAAGGGGATGATAAAATCATCACGAGACTCTTGAGATGTGTGACTTTGGCCAACCATTGGATAAGGATGGATGGTGTCTTGATCTTGATCATTGCTGATATTTGTTTCTTCACACAATGGATTTCCCTCTTGACATGGAGCCACTTCTATGGACGAGGTGGGAGTTTTGATATGAATGAGGGATTCTTGAAAGGCTAATGTACTATCATTTTGAGTAGGCATGATAAGCGTTGAAGCACATGGAAGCTTGGGGTCTATGATCTTTGAAGCTCGAGAAGTTCTTGCAGTCGTACATGGATTATCTTGGATCTCTTTTAGAGGTAGTCCTTGAGGGTAGACATAGTCATCATTAGGTTCAATCCTTGATACAAATGATGAAGCTTTAGGAGATGGAGGAATGGTGGAGGAAGTAGATGGGATATGTGAACCATTTCTAGACATGGATTCCTGATATTGATCATGCTTGAGATTAGTATCTTGTTCTTCTTTAGATAAATCATTAGGATTATTCGGTTTAATTATGCCATCATCTATGAGATCTTGGATTTTATGTTTCAACTCCATGCAAGATGAAGTTGTATGCTTATTGCTTCGATGATATGCACAATAGGGACTCAAGAATCTGAATCCACATGATGTGGATGGAGGCAATGTGATGAGATTATGCTCAAGAAGTTCCTCCAACGCCAATTGATAAGATTGTCCCAAAGGAGTAAAGAATCTTTCTAAAGGATAATCATACACTTCTTGACTTGAAATATCTTTCTTGTGCAGATAGAAAATAATTTCATCTGATTCTATCATAGTTTCCTCTACATTCTCTTGATCAAAGATAGGATTGTCGTAAAATTATTCTTGATCAAAGATGGGATTGTCATACCAAGATTTATCCATGTTGGAAGAAAGTGGAGAGATGTGAGAGTCATGATCAAATAGCAAAGGACAGGTTGATCTTAAGGAGGATTCATCGGGTGTATCATTTTTCCCCTTTAATCATCGAAGTTCAGATTCCAAAGTTTGAAGTTGTTTTAATAAAGTTGCCCTAAGAATATCTTCTTTTCTTTTAGACATTGTAAGATTGTCTTGAATGCGCACTTGCTTAGAAGATTGAAGAGAAGGTATGATGAATCAATTGATTTAATGACAGGTGCTGAAGTGATATCTAAAGTGCTGATTAAGTCCAAGACCAAAGGACAAGGGAGATAATGTCCAACTGAGACAGAGGTAGCAATGACTCTGATCTTGAGTCAAGGTTGATGAACCTTCTTTCACAACTCAGGATAAGGACAACGCAAACATAAATGATAAGATTGAAATAGATAGTGGGTAACTTGGACTAGCACAACAAAGTTAGATTTTGAAATAGCGACGAGTCAGACTGTCAACAGAGTGTAGTCAAAGACAAACTAGTGTTGATGTTGATGAAAGCATGGATTTGTGAAGATTTGAACAGAACCTTCACAACAGAATACAAAATTGGACAACAAGGTGATAGATTTCTAGAGTTCCTTAAAATGACTTCTAGTTCACACAGGCATAAATAAGTTGATTCGCTTGACTGACATTGTGATGATACCTAAAGTGTTATCCAATTCCAAGACCAAAGAGACCAAGAGATAAATGTCCAACTGAGAAGGAGATAGAAAAAGAATCCGATCTTGAGTCAAGGTTAACGAACCTTCTCTCACAACTCAGAAAAAAGACATCACAGACAAAGATGATAAGATTGAACAAAGGACTCGATCAATTGGACAAGTGTAACAACATCAGATTTCAAGATAGCGATAGGTTGGACTAGCAACAGATTGCAGTTGCATGTGAACTAGCAGAAGTTTTATGAAAATGCAAATTTTAGGATAGACTGAACATAGTAGGATAGACTAATGAAAGAACAAGTTTTGACAAGTTTTTGAAACAAATTTGACAGAGTTCCGACAAAGTTTCGACAGAGTTTTGACAAATCGTTGAAGTTTCAGACAAGACAAGATAGGCAAATATCCAAAGTTTATAGTTGTCCAAATTGTTTGATTGTTGTTGTTGTTGTTTTAGTAAACACTCACACAAAAAACATCATGGAGATTGTTTGTTGTAAAAAAATAAATAGAGACACCACAATCCTAGGTAAGCCAGGGCAATATCTGTTGAATTCCCACTTGAACCGAAGTTCAGCCACGCCTACTCATAGCGGACAACTTAGAAGCTTGGAGGCACGAGCTCCTCCTTACATGTGCACTCACTTCTCAGACACACCAAGCTTTGAATCCCAAGAGAATTACTTCCCAAAGGAATGTTGTCTCTACTAAGATCCATGAAAGTGTGGGACTTCTTAGTCGGTCTCTGACCTTCTGTGCCAATAGATAGAGGTTTTTTGGATACTATAACAAAAGTGTGTAGTAAGGGCATCCGTTTAGGTGGCTATACATGCGACAAATTAGCTCCGTTAAGGAGGCCTCCCAGCCTATAGAATTTATGTTCTATAGTTTTTTATGCACCACAAGGGTACTGAGGGAGATCTTCTATCAGCATAGCAAAATCGACACTTGTTCACTATGACATTAATCACAATGTCATTTTTTATATACCAGTTTAGAAGGGCTTGGCTTTAGCCTGTTACCAGTTGGGCAATCCACTCTCACTGGATCTATTAAAGCACTCAGGAGGTAGCCACGCTAAAATAATTATATGAGTTTCTCTTACACCCAAGATCCATGAAGGCAAGGGGAGAGGATACGTTCATATAATTCTTAGGATTACAATCTAAAAGACACTTCAAACACATAAGAAAATGACAATAATGTTTCTAGATTTTTGAACATCCCAAAAGGGCAAGAGCATAGTTTCCTGACATCATTGCCATTCCTAAAAATATCAAATAGAAGTTCATTTTAGAAGTCTTGCATGTGGGTTCTTCTTTTAATAAAACAAAACAAAATGCAAGCACAATGTTTAGCGCGCTATCGATCAAGGCAACCTACAAGATGATTCATTAGTAGTTTGTGTTTTTAGTATTCTTTTCAAAAGTCCTGCAAACCACTGTTAGGCTATAATCAACAAGATAAGTCAGAGAACAACAAAGCCCAAAACTTGTCAGCGTTAAAAAAATCAAAAAATCATAAATGTGATTGCATATTCAGAAATTAGATTAAAAATCACACTTTAAAAAAAAATTCACTCAAAAATGTTATTGTATGAGCCTGTACGAGGCTTTGGAAGTTGCAAAATAGAGGATTAGATAGGTACAGTGATGAAAACCTACAATTTCTGATACATATGTGACTAAAATCAAGAAAGTAAGAAACACCCAGAAATCTTCAGACAATTCTACCCAAAATAAAAAAACATTGCACTCAATTTGGACTTAAAATGAGTAAGATATGGTCGTTTAAAGTTAGACTGCAAATTCAAAAAGCTTAATGGTGAAGGCTAAATATTTTTCAAACCCTGCTGATGTCATCAACCTGCGAGTTTAAATTTGACGGTTTCATGGCTGTCACAGAAGGTCATGCAAAATGATGGTTTGACAGTCGTCAAATTTAACATAGTGAAAAAATTGATTTTTTAAAGATTATTTTTTCAAAAAATCTGCCTTGGGCTGTGTGTAGAAAAATCTGAAATCTACCTCAATTTTTGTGCAACTGGCTATACAACCTCCTTGGGCAAAATTCTTTTGCCATAGATTCAACTTTTGACAAGTATAGGCATGTTTATAGTCATTTTCAACCGAAATGATGATCCCGACGTGATGGTGGAGTCAGATTTGGCTCAAAATGAGAGATTCTAAGAAACTAAGAGAATAATAGATAGAAAATAGAAGAAATTTTTGAACTTGCTCCATGCTAAAACAAAGATGAAATGCGTTGTTTTACCTGCAATATCAGAGTACAAACATGATCCCAAGATTTTCAAAACTAATTCAAATGTGATGACAGAAATAGATGTTCTGCCCCACGGTGGGCACCAGAAATGTATGTGGTAAAATTGGCCTTGTTATTCAACCATACACTTCAACATAGTCCTTGTTCATCATCCACAAACATAAGTGAATATGAGTTATTCATCCTGCATGCTTGTATGATTCGACCTGTTGCCTTCTATCTAGATGGGGTTTCGAAATAGCTCTTAGAACGAGAGTCTCACAACCATAGACCAATCTAAGAATGAAGGATTTTTCTCCATGAATGCAATGCAAATGCAAGATTTATTCTAAGAATTGAAAGATGCAAGATTAATCTAAGACATGATTTCAATGCAATTATTCTAAGAAATTGAAATTATTTTATTGCAAATGAAAGCTTTTAACTAGAAATGAGATGATAAAATGTAGCAAAAATTCAGTATTCTAACAATGCATATTTTCTCTAGGGTTTTGAATGAGGAATGAGAGTTCTTTTATAGACTCAGAGGTGACCAGAATAGAAAGTTTCTTTCTTGAAATAAAATAGATAGAAAAGCCAGTTTAAAATAGAAAGCTTTCTTTAAAAGAAAATAATAAATTGTTTTCCCTTTGCTTTAACTATTTTCTTTCTTTGATTTTAACTGTTTAATTTATGATTTTAACTATTTTCTTTCTCTTTAAAGCACAGTTAATTCAAAACTTCTATTTCTAAACAGAGAGAAGATTTTTGAGAGAATGTTTAATTAAATAAATAGAATATGACTTCATAAATGTGTTTTTATTTGAATAATTAAATTCAATTATTGAAACGAGGATATTTATTTAATAATTAAATATTATTTAATTCCTTTTTATGTGTTTTAGATAAAAGGGGTGAATTTAATTAAATTAAAGTGCTAGGACTTTATAATTAAATTAATTCAATCATAGGGTTTGTTTAGGCAATAGATACTTAGGAATTAAATATAATGTATGATCAATGCAGACTTAGGATTGTCTGTATTTAACACTCAAGTCGAGTAGAGTCAGTCAAAACTCAGAATTGCCTAGTACAATAGGAATTTCATGATTCTGAAGAATAACAAATGCAACAAAATTGATTAGGGTTGCAAGATGCCAATTTTGGGGTGTTACAAGGATCAATTCTGAGGGTTTCAGAATAGTTTAGGAAATTACGAGACATCGATGAGCTTTGAAAATGCACCCACATAGTGATGTTTGGAAATGATTGAAAAGCACCAGTGAACTTTGATGGTGTCGTAAGATTGAAATTGAAATGGGGAAACATCGATGATCTTTGGCAATATTCCCGAAATGATAATGATTAGAAATAGTATTGACAAATATGGACAACACTATTGAATTGAAATTGATAGATTGATAGCGATAACACTGATGATATTTGACAATGTTATCAAATGGATGATTAAGGGGATACAAAGCATCGATGATCTTAAGATTGATCGAATTGAAATAGGGTTTTGATTAGTTTGGAATATTGGGTTAATTAGGCATCGATGATCTTGGACAATGCCCCAGAATGGTCAGAATGAGTCCAAAAAATTCTGCAAGTGATTAGGAATAGAATAGGATAGGTTTGAATTGATTTAGGAAGGTTTGAAATGGTTTAGGATCGAATAGGATCGGTTTAGGGTTGATCAGAATTGATTAGGAAATTGATCGATTTGATAAAGAGAGCAGAAATATTAGTAAATAATTGAACAATTTTGCAATACTCAATCATCGACTAAAGACACAATGTTGTCATATAATAAAGGTCATATGCGCAACATAAAGGAATAATTAGGTTGCAAACAACATTTCCATTGTAATGCTAAAAATGTTAAAACATGTAGACTAGCAAGCTCAAACCATTTTTAGGTGTCTACACCTACTACAAAAAAATCATTTTAAATCAAGAATATCTTTACTTTCATTATTGATTAGTAAGTTATTACACCTCATGCTCCAAAAGGATAAGGTTTGATAGATGATTAGTCATCATCTGATCTATCTTAGTTGTGTTGGAGTTTGTATGAGTTCTCTGCTCACAAATAATGGTTATCATAGTTTCAATCTATATTTAGAAGCATTAAAGGGTACCCCCCTAGGTTTAGTAGAACTTAAAGAGTAGAGGGATAAGTTAGTATCCCTGTTAGTTGGTCTCATCCTCTTATAGTTCTCTGAATATTGGAGTCAACTACTTTATAGGATGTTTCCAAGATTGTACTGGTGGTTGTTGATAATGTAAATCCTTTTTAGGAACCAACACCACATCCTTTCTCTTTTTTGAATGAGTTTGCGGTGACATGAAAGATATGGCCTACTATGTATGAAAGGTAGTGAAAACTCATGCATGGTCTTCAGTCCTCCTATCCATCCTTCCTTGACACTGTGGTAATTCATAGGATCAATTTCCTTCTTCTCCACAATGGAAACATGTCCCACAAAAAACCTCCTCTTCCTGGTCCTTGCCCTCTTCCTCTGCCCTTCTGATCCCTATTATTTTGATCATGGGAATGATTGAAATTATTTCCTCTCTGATTTTAACTGCTACTTGAATCATCATTCTTTTTCTGATTTTCATTTTCATTTCGGCCTCCATAAGACGACCTGCTAGATCTTCCACCACGACCTCTTCCACCTTGCTTTATTTCAAAATTCTTGTTCATCTTATCTTCCACCCTTAAGAAAACTAGTACACCTCTTCAATACTGGTCATTCTAACCAGACTCAGCTCATCCTGAATACTTGGCTGCAATCCATGAAGATAATGGGAAACTTTTTCCTTCTTAGGTTCTGCATGACTTGTTCTAATGAGGACTTAGTAGAATTATTCTGTATACTCCTACACATATTTTTTTGCTTGCTTCAACCCTTGCATTTTCTTTAGCAGATCAAGATCATAATAAATGAGAATGAATTATCTCTTCAATTTCTCCACCATTCGGTCCCATCTTGTGATTTTATCCTTTCCTCTTCTATTCCTCTCTAACTAGATCTCTTGCCACCAAATTTTTGCATGGCCCTTCAGTTTGGCCTTCGCAAATTGCACCCAATCTAGATCTTCAACATCTTCATACTCAAAATATTCTTCTAGATCACTGATCCAGTCAATCAACTCCTCTAGGTTAAGATTTCCTAAAAATGTGGGAACTTCAATCTTGGGTCTCTTTCCAATATTGGAAATGTCCCTTAAAATCCTATCCTCCTTAGGGTCTCTAGGAACTTCTGGTGCTTCCTGGTCACCTTGTCCATCTTCTTTGAATTCCTCTTCACTTCCATCTCTAACAGAAATATTCATTCCTCTACACAACTCCTCTTTCAGTTCTTGAACTTGTCTCTCAAGGACTCTAGACCCCTCTTTTGTCACACCTGCAACTCTCCCACCACTGTTTCTTCGTGGAGGGATTTTGGAAAAATATAACTTGAACCCACAACCATAGTCCTGGTGCAAACTGCCTCACATTCAACGATCTGTCTACACACTCAGAAACTCCTACTCTGATACCACTTGATGAAGGGTTCTCCCCTTATTAACACAAACACACAACAAAATTGAGAATAACAATGATTTGCAAATACAGGAAATGGGATTTCTATTATCCACATTGAAATGAAATTACAATATTTAGAAATATAACATGCACAACCACATGGGCATTTTATTACAATATTGTGCAAGCTAGAGCCACCAGATGCATATCCTCGAACTGCCCTAGACAACCCTACGGTCCTTCAATATAGAAAAATTTAACTACCCAAGAAGATTCTAGAAATTAAACCCTAAAGTTTGAGGCCGACCTTCCCTAAGATATTATTTTTCATTTTATTACATTAGAATAGGACCAAACAACATCAGAACCCAAAAATAAATTTTGAAGGAACTTTAACTTTTCAAATTTAGGTAGCACAACTTCCAAAGACCATAACTCATCACCCGTTGACCCGAAGAAAGACAAAAGACCCATCCTAGTTAATACTAAAGAATCATTTGTCCACTTAATAGTTCAACAAGTAGGAAAACTGATCCCAAGATAAAAAAAAAATTGAATCTGGATGTAGCATGGTTGAACTAGGACCAGGTAGAATAATTGGTCAAAGGAAGAGACATATATAAATCTCTATATGAGCATTCCGAAGAAGAAAAAAAAAGTAGAAAGAAAGAGACACTCAACTCATTGAAAATGATAATACCACCTAGATCAGTGATAGAGGATAGCCATCCTATGATTTTGAACAAGAACAAAGAGTGATGGTTTCTCTTCAAGATGCTACATTCTGGAGGATTAAAAACAAAAAAAATTGAATTTTTTTTGAAGGAAATGGAGAAAAAAAGTGAAGGAAATGTTAAAAAATTAGAAATAGAGGTGATCATACACCATTTCAAATCCATGATGGCACACACTATGAATTTATGGAGTACTTAGACAGGTATAGTTAAGCCCCTTGAAGAACATAATAAGTTGCGGGGAAGAATAGATGAGAAAATGCAAACTAAGGATACATTATCACAAGATGATCTCACTAAGGGAAAGGAATTTCTTAAGTGTTGTAAAATATTTCACAAACACTCATAGGATGATATGAAGATAATGGAAGGGAAAGAAACTAAAATACTCCCTACTATATTACATGATGGAGCATTCCTATTGCTGGAGAAATGACAAGATGAATTGGCTAATGGTATGTCCCGGGATGTTGAAGATAATAGAGGAGATGATGAATTAGTGCCCCATGTGATAAATATTACAGACACTTTCTACAAATATGAGTACGCTATGATACACTTGTGTCTCAACATCAATGTGTAAAAGGATCAAGAATATGTCGATCATCTGGGAGCATTGAATTTGTTTATTTCAAAACTTAATTAGTTTTTTGTTAAAATTATGTGTTATGTGTTAAAAGATATGTCTGTTTGGTGAAAGGAATTATATCTTCCATTTATAGGGAATAAAATTTTGTATTTTTAAAAACAATATAATACATAGTCATCAATATTAGATACAATCTATAAATACTTTTTTAAAACAATATAAATCAATACTTTCCTTCTTAATTGTGTTGTGAAAAATATTTTATCTAGATCAATTCTCTATGATTATTATTGAAGGTAAATGATTTCTATCTTAAATCAACTTATGAAGAATTTATATGTTGTCATGAAAATTTGAAAATCAAGAATCATTTGAGAGAATAGTTATCCATTTGTTTCTCGTCTAATTGTTCTTTCTCAGGAAAGTTAAATTCAATTGGACTAATTGTGGTGGTGACATATAGTTATATAGTATTGAGTGTTAGATATATGATATATACATCCATGAGGAGGATTTGAAAATTGTCTCATAGAGTTACATGTAGATTCTGGAAGAGAGTGACTCTATAGCCCAAGAGAGGAGAAGGCACTAGTCAATTACATCTAAATTTCATTCAGAACATAATCAATTCATAGTAGGAGTAGTAGATAAACAAAAGTAATAATCAAGATAGTTGTAAGCAAGAATTGAAGAAGTAGAAATAGGAGAACAAACAAAATAAATTAGAAATTAGAAAGAATTAAGAAATCAATAAGTGAATCAATCTATTTCAAGAGTACATGCCATTTTGGGATAGAGATTAGGAGTAAGACACAAGTAGGATATATAAATCTGCTATAAAAAAAATCATCTTGAAGATTCAATTGGTGATAAGGTGTACCCTCCTAGGTACTCCAGAGCCTGAAGTGTAGGGGAGTTTAACCATAGTTTGGTTAATCCCATTCATTGTCCAAGTCAGTTGGAGGGTTTAAGCGTAGAGCTTGGCATACTCTTAGAAATTTCCAATATGTGGATTTGGGAACCAACACAAGACCTTATTTATATTAGTAAAATTGAAGTCGATGGAAATTACTCGTCATCATCAAATTATCAACTCAAAATTTACACCACCCCATTTACAGAGCATGGGAAAGATAAAGCCCCATCATCAAATGCATTCCCCTATGATTATACCACCCAAACCATCCTAGTCTTTAACGTCTGGTGTGGCAGATTGAAGAAGTTGATAATCATGTAAAAACCATCATAGTTAAAGGTGATAGTTTTAATTCTACCCCTTGTTGAGGAAGAGTCACCGTTCAAGCCACAACTCCACCATCAGTTCCATATACTTCCACTAGACCTGCTTCCCATTATAGACTTCTTGATCACCTTGGGAAGACCCACACATAGCTATGCATCCTCAAGCTTCTCTGTACATCTCTCATCCATAAAGAGATCCTTGAGAAATCCCTCCTATAATATCATGTTCTTAATAACATCAATGCCTCTGTGAGGTCTTGCCCTGACCTGTCCTAGTTTGAATTTCATTTTGACACTTGACTCATCAGGATGATATTTTGAGTATTGACATTATGGTTTATGCATGTCGTCTTTTGGACCTTATGAGTAGTTGTTACAGGTTTTGTTGATGATCACAGTTACCGTACTC
>MU218777.1:66752-92712 GCA_018584345.1 Thuja plicata | reverse complement strand
GAGTCTTGACCTTGGATAGACCACCATTCCATATTTGTGCTAAGACATAATTCACCTTTTAGAAGCTTCCCTCTTTAGACCCATTTTTGGTAAGGTGTAAGAGTTTAGGGAAGAGGGACCAATTAGATAACTTTTCTTCTCCCCATGAGCTTTGTAGTGGCCTTTTAGTGGGAACTCTCCATGTTAGAGAGTTTGAACACCCACTCTCTAACTTAGAGACATAGCTAGAGTTGGTGATCTTGGAAGGAGGGAATAGGCTAAAAAGGGAGCTCTTCTACAACTATCTTCCTTAAGCTTGGATTTTAGGTTGGTGGATTTTTTGCAACTCTCTCTCTTTTGTTATCTTATGTGCTCTTGCTAAATGAATGTTGTTTGTTGTTTATGGGCTTATGAGAGCCATGAATCTTGTTGCCATTGTTAAGCTTGATGTAGTTGCAATGCTTTTCTTTGTTTTTCCTTGTTTGTGATTTTAATGGTAGTATCAAGACTCACTCACCCTTGGGAGGGAAGAGTAGTCTTAGGGGTGGAGGAGTTATGACATCCCTTGGTGTAGAGTCTCTCCTCAAGGAGGAGAGGGAAAAAGCATGGATTATGGGATCCATGAATCCTCCCTTAGTGTTGCTTCATTTGGGGGTCATAAGGGTATGAAGTTGTTTTAGTTGAAAATGTGAAAGTAAGTTTTTGGACAGCCATGTGAAGGCTGAGATTTTTTTTAAGTTTTGGGTTGGCCTTCTCCCTTAAGTACTTGGTCCACTTCACCCCAAGTAGGATCCTTGAGTGATCCATTGTGAAAGCCTATGGGAATAGGAGTTTAATGTAAAATCTTCATGTTCTTGTGTTTTTGTTAGTTGTATGAATGTCACCCACCTTTGTTTGGTTCCCCAAGCTCACGGGTGGCCTCATAAGAGGCCTAGGTTGGGTGGAGAGCAGCCCCATGATTTCTAGTTTTCCCTTGTCTTATTTTGTATTGCAGATTTGAAGTGGAGCTATACTTGAAGATTGAAAAGAATTAGGAAGAAAAGTGACTTATAACTATGTACTAGTAAAAAAGCCATGTGGCTATTTTTATGTATCTCTTATAAACATATTTGATAGAAACCATTAGAAAGACAAACTATGTAATGTATTTGGCTCTTGATTGAATATAATTTTCCTTTCTATGTGGAGATAGACATTGTTACAAAACTTGTTATTTCAAGTTCTTATTATTTCAAAATAAAGTTGTGCAAGGTCACTTGTTAAGTAAATTCTCAATTTATTTTTAGTGATGTGGAAGTTACTAGATGCAATAAAAATAGAATAAGAGGAAACAAATAATATAGTATCATGCATAAATTATGTTACTTGAAACATGGCTGCACTTTAGCAAATTAAAGATATGTCTTGGAATATGTTTAGGTTATTTGATTTCTTAAAGATGAAAATAGATACAAATATAAAAAAAAATTCAATCTTCCCTCTCTTCCTTTAAATCAATAATGCTTAACAGTAAGAATAGATTGTGAGAAAAACACACACACACACACACACACACACATATATATATATATAAGATCATACATTGAAAGATTTGAAGTTCCTTTCCTTTTTAAAATATATATATATATATATATATATATATATATATATATATATAAATCCCTGTATACATGTTTTCCTTACTGCTAGTTTATGTCAAAAGAAAACAGAATGTTATATATATATACATAACCTGTCTTTTAAAAAAAAAAATATTTATGCATACACTCATTTTTTTATTACTGCTGATTTATTTTATTGAATCATTTAAAAAATATATATAATATAAATATATAAACATATATACATATGTATATATATTTATGTTCACATATATTATATATATATATAATATTAAAAAAAAAAACTATATACTTAATAGGAGATATATATATTATTATAAATTATTTATTTTAATATAAAAAAATGAAACTATAAAATAAATCTATTTTAAAATAAAAAATAAAAAAAAAGAGGGGAGGGCCGCGACAGAGCCACAACCTCCATCTCCCCCGCGCTTCCTTTAAGGAAGGCGGTGGGAGGGGAGGGGTTTAACCCCCCCAGCCGCACTAGACTCCCCATAGCCGCGGCTTAAAACCACGGACTGTGGAGGAGGTGGTGGCCACAGCTTCCCATCCGCCACTCCACCACAGACCACCGCCTAGTTTAAAAAAATAGACCCCTACCTAAATAAATCCATGGGCATTGCCCAATCCACCGCCATGCAAGAGGTATGGTATGACTCCCGACCTAAAAATAGTAATATATATATATATATGTATATATATATATATAGAATAATCTTGAATCCCTCTTCTCCTCCATGAGAGACCTGCAACTTCACATTTGGAGTAGAATCAATGTTAGGGTTTGTAGGAGTGGAAATTTTAGAAAATAGAGAAAAACTTAACATTATCCCTTTTCTCTTCATATTTTGACCCTAACCCTAATTTCAAAATTAGGAATAGGGCATGCAAATATGAGAGGGAAAAGAAATGAGATTTCAAACTTATTTTATTATGGAGCTTTTAGGTGGGAAACTTTTCTTTATTGTTTCCTAGAGTTCCTAAAGGGTTTTCTCTAATTAGTTGTTGCTTTAGCAAAATTTTGAATGAATCCATATTTAAATATTTTAATAAGTAAGATATCTGATGGGAATTAAAATTTGTGGTCTATCATTTCCCTTATATATATTAATTTAGACAAACAAAAAATACGTTCTATAAGTTTATAATAGAATTGGACCTTGGAGTTTATTTAAATAAATGGTTGAATTAAGTTAGAAATGTGAAACTTGTAATGTTGACTTTTAATTAATGGACTTCAAATTTTTAAACATATAGTATTATTATTAAAGGGGTTTATAAGTTGTGACCAATTTTTGTAATCGGGTATTAAATGAGGTAATAACGTTTTTGAAAACAATAGTGAATTTTCATCGTTAGTATTCGTAAGTTTAAATTTAATTAAAAGAAAGTGACCGCATCATAGATTTGGCTATAATCTTGAATTAAAATAGTTAATTAAATATAACGCACAAATTGATTTTAATTAAGTGAACAATTAAATAGACTATGAGGATAAATTTCATTCCGATAAGGTTATTTTTATGGGACCAATATATGTGGCCAGTATATTGGTCACCATAAAAATAGCATTGTTGTAATACTTTAGTAAATAAGGTATCATTAATAATTTTGGGAATTAATGAGTAACTAAACATTAGTAAATTTAATTAAGGGTTAGGTTTAGTTTTTATTCTGGAACATGATTAGCCTTAGATGGAATGGCATACATCAACCCACCTGATGAACATGTAAAATCTAGAACTCCTCGGATAGATGCAGGATTAACATATTTAACCCTAACAGTAATCCTTTAAGCCTCTTTACCTTTAAAAAAAAAGTTGTTGCATTTTTTGGGCGCGAAATTTTTTGGGCATGACAAAAAGAAGCTACTGGGTGAAGTGCAAATTTAATATTGAACTTTTAACTATGAAATGAGAGGCTCAAGGTTCAAAATTCAATATATGATTGACAATTTACAGTATAATTGAGACTCCTCTTCCTCGACAAAGAAAGGACAGTGAAGACTTTAAGTAACATTGACAAGGTACAAATTAAACATTGAACTTTGAACTGCTAGGTTCAAGGTTAAAAATTCAATATGCAATCAACAATGTACATAACATGTTACTCAAGAATTTTACATAGGAGAATTTTTATCTGACCGACAACATGCTTGAAATATGTTCCCTCTAAAACAACTGAACCTGCAGGTCACAAATTTTAACAATATAAATTTAAAAAAACTAAATTTAAAATTTTTTAAAAGGTTGAAATTTTAAATTTACAAATTGAGTTCAATATATTGATGTAAAGCATACAAACCTATGGGTAACATAATTCCATCACTTTCTTCATGTTCAAGTAACTTCATCCTCTTTGTAGTACAATGTAGCAAATAATAACCAACTCCTTCTACATTTCCATGCTCAGCAATCACTACAAAGACATCTCCTGCATTATAAATTTATATATACATGTGAGATCTTAAAATTTACTTAGTTCAGTCTATAGATCTATCTATCTATCTATACATGCAGCTCAATTGACCATATAATGTGAAATACATACTTACCAATTTTAACCAATCCTGAGATATGATCGTAATAAGTAGAACTCAAAGGAGCATCATCAAATTTTTCATCTTCATCTCTATCAAATGTATTAGTAACAAATAATGTCACTAGATTCCATTCACCTAAATATCCACGATCTTGATTGATGCATTCCTCATAATTGTCAGCGATGCAGTGACAAAAAAATCATGAGTATTCCCTAGTGTTCAATGTCCAATTGTGATATTTCATACTCATAACTAAATGCAAAGATCAAATCTTTTCTATCCTCTTGAAACCATGCATAATTTTTCTATCCATACCTGAAAAAATTCTTATATATTACATTCTATAAATATAATTTGAATAAAGAATACATAAAAATTTAAACACTTGAATAAATATATATATCGTGCACACATGAATAATGTGAAAATGTGTGCATACATTTTATCTCCCAAAATTTTCTATGTGGTACCGCTTGAGTCATTCCCAATGATGTGTCATTCTCATTTGGTGTGAAATGTCTCCTACACCATTCAACAACATCATGTGCATTTTTATATGAACTCCCTTATAATTCATTTGATACTTTCGTAGAGCACGTTTGATGCAAGCTCCAACACCATTATGTTCACCTTTTCCATGTCCACTCTCAAAGAAACTCTAGACATGTGATATGTTTTCATTACGATGATATCTACATAGTACATAAAATGGTCTAGATGATTTGAATTGTGCAGCACATCCATCTGACCAAACATTATGTTTATCAATTTTTGTGCCTCTTTCTTTCAAATTTGCAAAAAACATCTTGAAGCAGTGTTCTACATAATGAATGTCATGCTCTCTATCATCAATTATATAAAAATGATATTCCTTCTTGATGATCCATGCTTCAAATGTTCTCTGAATACCATCCAAATCTAATTGTGTGTGTCAATAGCACACATGTACCATAATAATAATTTTCTCTAAAAAATAGTATTCTGATTGAATTGCCTTTTGATGAAAAAAGGAATAGTTTTCTACGAAATCAACAATTGATACAATAGTTCCAAGTGGAAAATTATCTCTCAGTGTTCGGAATTTTTTTTCTTGCCACTTTGCAAAAAAAAATTATGATGAATGTAGGGTTAAATCAATCTTTTAAATTTGTCCATAAATACTCCAACATTTATCTCATCTTCAACATATTCTAGCCTTTTGGATTCTTTCCCAAATTTTGTTTAAATATTTACATATTTGTAACTCCTACACTTTACCATCTTTGTCACATCAATGTTTTCATTTTTCAAAGTAAAAAGAGTCAAATCAGCACAGGTTTGACATATTCCTTTTATGCAATTTATTTTTCCAGCTGCATCATCTCTTTTGTCACATAAAATGGATGAGATGAACTCACTTTGTGTAGTAGGAGGATAATTTTCAAAACCATTAGTGTCTTCTGCAAAATTTCTAAAAACATGATAGTGGAGATTAAATTCAATATGATAACGACAATAACAAGTTTCAAATACTTTGTTTTTCCTAATATAATATGGCTTGAATCTTTCAAACAATGTTTTCCCAATCTTTATATTAAGATTTGAACTGCAAAATGAAACATACATTTCATGTTGTGTTGTGTCAAACCAATGTTTTGTATGATATTCATATTGATTAGCTGAAATTCTATATCTGATAACATCTCTACTGTTTGATGAAGGACGTGTATTACGATTCCAAAATAATGTGACCAAAATCTTTATTCTTCCATTAATCCTATCAAAATGAGGATCTCTACACATGATTTCCCAATTTCCTTGCTAGGTGCTATCATCCAAAAGCGTTCTCCTATTAACATATCATGATATTATTTTCCTACTAAAGCCATTACGAGATGAAACTGAAGATATTTGTCTTTTTCAGAGCATAGTGTTACCTTCAATGGATGTCAACATAAATTTTCTTGTAATAGCCTTATCTTTAGTTCAAGATCGCTTCCCTACTTGGTCCAAACCTTTCATAATATTTTCAATCATATCAGTTTGTATGTCAACAAATTTTCTCTTCTTTGATGTTGTATCTATACCCAATAATTTTAATGCTCCTTCCAACTTTTTGTTTATAAGTACAACTAAAAGAAATTTTGTGTGTTCAAATATTTCAAAATTATCAAATCTAGCCAATATTTATTTTGCTACAATATTCATTGACCTCTTCTTAGCAAGACTTAAGGGTTGAACATTAGAAAGTGATCTCAAGTTCTCCACATCCATTGTAAGTAAATGATCTAAGTTTCTATAATTAATATTTCTCTTTACAGTTTGAGCTAAATTTATAAGTTCATCCATACCATTAGGAGCACGTGACCCTAACCCTTCTCCAACATCAATTGCTTGAGCTTCCATAGGGAGTGATCCCAACCCTTCTTCAATGTCCAATTCTTCGACTTGACTTGACCCTCCTACTTTAGCTTGTCCTTCACCTTATTTAGTTTTATGATAATATGCCAATGCAACTTCATGAATATTTCTTTGTTCGGTACCAGGTGACCTTTTTATAGTATATTTACTTTGTCTTCCATTCTTGTTCCCCATTTCTTCTCTCCAAAAAAATTCTTCCAAAAGATTGGCAATAAAAATTCTCTTCTTCATAAAAAATACTTTGATCTAATATTTCTCTTCTCCAAACTTATGCCTTTGAAAAAAATAGGAATAGCAATCCTCCTCTAAAAAATGCCTTTGTAAAAATTGATCAATAATAAAAAAAGTGAATTAACTTATTGCAATTTGGTGAAAAATGGAAAGAAAAATCTTTACTTTTATACCATTCTAATATTTTTTTTTTTAAATCATAACTAGCCGACCTAGTTCACATGAACTAGGCTGCATAAAATTTTGGTGGGGTGTTTCTTGATAGAATTTTCACATGACGGTCTTCAAGTGAATACCCTTTGCATGAAGCCCCTCAGATACCTTTGTGCAAAGGGGATCTTTGCTCGAAGACTCCTGTTAGAGATTTTTCTTGTAAGATGTTTGTTAAGCATCAATGCTTGACTCTATGATTCCTAAGACTTGAATTAAACAAGAAAAAGTCTAATTGATGAGGATTTAATCCTCCTTCTTCTTTGAGCTCCAAAGACTCAGGTGGGTGTACCTTTTAGAATTTACTACTTCTCATTAAATTTGATAGTGGATCAAGGATTTGCACTAATTTTCTCCTTGCTTTTACTGCAACAACTAATAACACATTCTACAAATGAATATAACCAATCTTATGCAGAGCTTTACAAGAAAAACCATGAACATGACAAGAGAAAATACCAGTGAAATAAGGATTCTCATCCTTCTTCTATTCGAGTTCTAGACTCAAGAAGACTAACCTAATGATTCGCTCTCCAAGGAATCAATAAAATTACTTGTATTCTCTAATACAAATGATAAACATCTATGTTCTTTAAACATAAATATAAAAGGATTGTTTAGATTTAATATTGATGATGATAACTATTAGCCAAATCTAGACTAGTGTCTAATCTAGGGAAAAGAGTCAAATGAAATATACATTCACAAAAATTTCTTAATGCAAACACACACAAGACTCAAATGAAATGCCTTAAAAACCACCTTCTCATGCCCATACCCATGTATCAAATTCTTATACTAATATTTAGCCCTCTGAAACTACTTTTAAGAATTATTCCCTCCTTGAAAGAAACTTAATAAATAATCCCACAGTTACCTTATAACAAGTGTATTTAAAATGCCTTAGAGATTTAATACACAAGAACTAAAACACAAATACATGAAGACATCATAGATATGAAACAATTTTTCCACTATATTTTATTAAAATATCTCTTCTTAATACATTCAGAATGACAAAAAGCTTAAAACTAGACCAAATTCAGAAATCTGCCTCGCAGTTGTGAATTCACCATGCTTTACAATATAATAAAAATTGTTATATATAGTATGCACTAGACATCTTGGAATCCTGAAAGAACAAGATCCAACAAGCTTGGGATGGCTAAGCAAAGAAAAAAGTGCTAAAAGACAAAAATAGTTACAATTTAAGTCACTGGAAAGATAGAACTTGAGTAGCTGATATGCAATCATTCCAAATCCTTTGTAGTTGGCACCTTTGTCCGTGGATATTTAGGGTAACCTCTTAAAGTTGTTATGAGACCTAGTGACCACCAATATAGGCTAACTTACACTATTCGTGATGCTGATTACCCTCCCTGTGATCATTGATTAGGTTCCAAGTGTCATTCACTCCTCATCTATCACATCCAAATCAATTATTGATGGCTTCTTCTTCTTTGGCTTGGTGATGTTTTCCCAAAGTGTGACTTCATCCTCTATTGGCCAACTAAAACCTTGTATACTTTTTAAATACTTCATCTACCTTTCCCACCTGGCATCGGTAATAGCCTTGACATATAGAACAAACTATACAAAGTCTTTTTTAGCTTTGAATGCTTCATCTAAGGCTTTATTAAATCTCTCCATATATAGGACATTTTACTTTGTTATGAATGCCTCTTTCTTAGGTAGAAAAGTGTCAAATGATTTTCTCCATTCCTCAATGGACTTGATCTCATCATTTTCCCTTTTGATAGGAGGGATAAACCTACTAAAATCAGGGCCAAACATACTTACCCTTACTTGAATTTGATTGTCTTTCTTTTGAAAAAGGACAATAATGTGCCAATTTGCTTAATCATCTCTCCTACCTGGCATACTAATTCTAGGAGATTTAGCATGTGGGTTTGAAATGCCTCTAGAATTTGAAATAAGGACCCCCTACCCTACCATACACTAAACAATGGGTCTAGAGTTGCTATTTGTCCTTTTACCTCTGTCTCTAAATCAGGTAGCTTAATACATGCCTTATGCACTATATACAATTTTCCTTTCAAGATATCTATCCTATGCTGCAATATGTTCAACAATGCAGATAGGGAAACTTCATTCTTATCCTTTTCCCATTTCTCTATTTCCTTTGGAAAGTCCTCAGTGATATCTTTCTGCATAGAAGCAATTTCTTTGGTTAGAGGAGGAAGAGCTTTGGGGGCCTCTTCCAATTGCTTGTTTAGAGCTTCTACTTTCCCTTGTAAATCCTTGATTTGCATCAGGCACTTCTCTCTGTCCTTTGCCACAACAATTGACTCATCAAAGAGCCTTCCATAGCTTTTTGATAATTGCACTATTTTTTCCCCATTAAGGTAGGCAAAGTGGGTAACAACTTGGGAAATCTCAAGATCAAAGGTGTTTTGGATAGTCCAGATGATCTTGTCTCCATCCATATTTTCCTCAACACTAACCAAAGATGGATTTTGCGTTCTTGGAGCCAAGGACCACATAGATAAAGTTTTAGATCTTGGATCATATCCACACCCCCTTATCATTTCTCCAATTTGAGTCTCAGAAGACAAATTAGAATAAATGTAGAGGCTAAATCCCATCTAGGCAGAAGTAACATTACACTGCACTTTAACAATTTCCTAGCCTCCTCTGGTGTGATAGTTTCATATTTAGGATCATAGGCTTGTAAATATTGTAAAGCTTCACTCTCCAAGGTACCACTCTTTTTTATCTACAACAGAGATCCAACTTCTTGTTGCTCTCTCCAGATAAGAAATTTCTTGAACTCATTAGTCTTAATTAATGCATCATCATTCAAAAATTCTTCTTGATAAAGCTCTCTTTCATCTTGGCATAGTTGGAGTGGCCATTCCACCTCTTCTTGGATGTCTTTCTCTTTTTTCTTTCCCTTTTTAATAGTTTTCCTTAATTGGTGATGATACTGCCTATCACTAGTGATCATGACACTTATTCTATCTTTATTTTTCCCTTGTGTTGCTTTTTGAGAGGGATCTCACTATTTTATTCTTTGTTTCTTACTTGGAGGCTAACTTGTTGCCTTAGTTTCATGAGCCTCTATTATTTTCTTAGAACTAGGTGGTACATCTATCTGAGGTGGACTGTAAATCATGTATCCTCCCTCGCTATCTTCTTCATACTCTGAGGATTAGTTCTTTTTAGGGCCCCTTTGTTTCTTCTCAATCTGATTCTCCAGCTGACTATACAAGGTGTCATACATTTCTATCATGTTTGTGATCCTTAGCATATAGGGTGATCCCAAGAAGAAACCTCCAAAAGGAATCCCTACTTTTTTCATCTCATTCTCCAAATGTATTAGGTCCTAGTACATTGCATCTCTCTTCTCTGCTTCTTCATCTTCTAGGATATTTCTAATAACATCATCTTCATCACACCCCTCATGTTCCTTGATGATAGTGAAACTTGGGGTTAGAAAATTCTTGGCACTTTTTATGAAGCCTTCAGGATCCACATATCTGTATAAGTCCATGCTCATCTTGCATTACCCTAACCACTTGTTTACTGCATCTGTGGCCCTCTTCCCAATAGTGAAATCAACAACATTGAATTACCTTGGTGTAAATGTGTCTTATCTGTAGGGGCTAAGTGTTCTTTTTCTGTCCATATTAGTTTCCAAATGAACTCCATTAAGGAAACCCTTGGAGGCACATACCTCAGAAGTATATGTGGAGGCTAAGAGTACCCATAAACCCTAATTAATGTGTATGTATTTTCACAATAAAATTCTCCCTAGTTGTGATCTCCTGGCCACTTTTTCATATATTCACAAGGTCTTAGAAGTCTAAGTAGCTTGACTGTCAGTCTAGTTACATTAACACCTAACAAGGTTAAAATTGGATGTGCAACCCAATTCATAAAATCACAGAATTCATTCTCCTTGGAGGTATAATTCCAAACCCTAATCTAGAATTGTACAGGGTTTTTCTGGCCTTGGAAGTGTGTCCTGGGTCTCAAATTATAAGTATCCATGCATGTTCAAGAATACAATCAAATGCATTAGAATTGAATAATGCATGAAGTTTTAGTTGGTCTTCTTCTGAATACTTATGAGGCCCTCATGTATCCTATCAATAACATACTCAATATAGTCAAAATCACTATTTACATGGGAGTTCTGGATGTCTAGGATGATCATCAGTAAATTTGCATGCATCTTCTTAATATGCCCATCAATCCCCAATACTCTACATAGTCCACAAGCTAGATACTTCATGTAGAAGATTAAATCCATGAATTCATATGGCACACCCTTAGAAGTAGGCCTTGGGGCTATGTAGTTTCTATTTGACCTAGGCATGTGAGACTGGATCAAATTCTTAACCATATTGACTTCTCTGGTATATTTGTTTTTCAATTTGGTCAGGTCAATTTCAGTGGCAGAGGCATGATATATACCAAAGGATTTCATAAAGGAAGCCCTATCCAAGATTACTAGGGCTGTCTCATCATGTTTTCTGATGGTTTTGGCGATAGTATCATATCTTCTAGCCAATTCAACCAAAAATTCTACATCTAGGAAGACATTTGGGACTATTAAATTGGCTAAACCTAATTTCTAGGGGTTTGACATGGGGATTTTCCTATCCTTATTAATATAAAAGTAGTTGAACAAGTGATAACCAGAGCACCCAGGAGTGATGGAGTCCCTAAAATTTGACATATAGTTTGAGAAGTATTCATCATTTACCTTTTTATTCTAGTTGGTTCTAAGAAGCAGAGGAACAAACTCATGTGAATAATTTATTTTCCCCTTCTGTTCTTATTTTGCATCCTTCCCTTCACCACTAGCTAAAGCCCTGCTTGATTCTGCTTGAATCATCTTCACTGGTTCTGAGTTATCCTTCTCTTTGAAATAGGCTTCTCTCAATTGCTCTAAAAATTATGTAATTTTTTCTATGTTTCTCTGAAAAATTTGGTAAGTAGAATGTACAAGTGTTGTATCTATTTATCATTGAATCATCAATGCATTAGTCTAGTCGAGAACTTGGAAACTATTGCTCAATCACTTCTGTAATAACTCTACATGTATTAAAATCAAGTCTAAGCTAGCCGTGGTGCTTGAAATTGACAGGTAATTGAATTTGAATGGTTGGATGGAAACATTCATGAGTAATTTTCATGTTTTAAAACCTTATTTTATGTTAAAATTCTCAAGATGACATCTGATTAGTGTGATTTTCTTACTTTTTACAACTCAATAGATCATTTGTACATCGTTAGGATCTCCAACATTTTATTAACCTTGTTTGTTATATTATTTCCTTGGAATAGTGTGAGAACAAGATCCTCAGGATTTCATTTACACTGAGCTATACCATAGTGTATCTAGAGATTACACACCTACACTATCTCTAGATCTCTAAGTGTTTCTCTTGAATTGAGTTCCAACACAAGATCTAGTGCCAACCACTTATCTTGTACTTCATCAACGGCTCCTGCTAAGTCACTGAATGATTTATATAACCTTGATTTCATTTTGAGATTCAACGTCGGCCACACATTTTAACTTTACCTTACCTCTGGTTCACCTCTTAACACTGAGTAACTCATCTCTTCTTATCTTTGAGTCTCACAATGTAACTTTACTTGAATCTACTAAACCACGATCAAATGTGGAGACTCAAAGATGAAGAAACCGCCAAGTCACTGAATAAAACTCTTAACTCAAGTCTCATCTAGAGATTTAGCACTATCCATTCATCTATGATGAGATAGAAGATCATCACTAAGTCTCTAAGATTTTAACTCAACCTTAGGTCCATTTAGAGATTCAGCGACAAGGAGAAAGGATAACTTTATTCTGACTCTAAGTTAAATCCCAAGATTCAGTGATAACTAAGTCTCTGAATCACTGAACACTTTATCTTGACCCATGTTTCATTCGGAGATCTAGCACCAACCCTTGATTTTAATCCTGATCCACAGTTCTTATTTGATTTCATAATTATTGACGCTAACTCCAGTCTATTTTGAGATTACGAGATAAAGGCTATCTCGTAATCTACCAATGTTTGTACTAACTCTAGTCAAGTCCTGAGATTGAGAGATAAAGGCTATCTCTAAATTGCTAAATGGTTTTCTTAACTCAGGGTTTATTTAGAGACTTGAAGAGAACCACTAATTTCTCTTACCACTTAGACACACATCTACATCTTATCCCATTACCTTCTAATCACTGAATGATTCATGACCTTTTGACTTTTTTTAGCAATTCAACACTAGATGCACATCTCTTTTCTGATCAACATTCCAGATTCTCTCTTGGAAAACTTGACTTGGCTTTGAACTAAACCCAACTAACCTTGATTCATTTGGAGATTCAGAAAATGAATAGATCTCTAAGTCACTAAATAATTCTTATAACTCAGGTTTAATCTTGAGATCACATGCTAGCCTTAAATCTTTTCTTTCATCAATGATCAACACTGAGTCTCTAAATGATTTTTTACTTGACCAATTATTTCTAAGATTAAGAGACAAACCTTGATTTTTATCTTGATTGAATGGTCTGCACTAAATATTGAGACCATTTTCTTAACTGTACTTCCATTCTAAGATCACGCAACCAAGTCACCTCTGAATCTCACAATAAACTTCACTAGACTTGGCCCCAACCACATGTTCATCTAGAGATTGGGAGATAACTGAAACTCCAAGTCACTAAAAGACTTACTAAATATAGAGTTAAATAGGATATTACACACTGATCACATGATCAAACCAAGGATAAAACAAGATCAACGGTCATCACTCAATTGCTGAATAAAAGCTTGACCTTGTGTGAGGCCTCACCCCGAACCCCATCGTAGTTTTCCAGTTTTTCTGCTTATGATAGATTTAGCATCTGACACTTTACTTTTGATGAGCTATGGACATTATGGATTTTATGCTTTATGCCATGGATTGATCATTTCAAATGTGTGGACACATGATGCTTTAGGATGCACCTTATGGACTATATTATGTTTTCTATTATGGACATTTATTTCTGAGACAATTGATTTGGAAATATATTATGATTATGTTATGGGTAATTGATGAATTTGGGAAATATTAGAAATAGATATTTAATTTTGATTTCATGCAATGTGAATATTACCTTATGTTAAATGCTTAAAATGAAATTGATGTATTCTTGTGATCTTTATTAATAAACTTAGTATGTTGATGATTTCCTTAAATTTTGAACATTTCTTATTCCTTATGATGTATATTTATCTCCTCGGACTACTGATATTTGAATTGAGTGTGCAGGTAAGAAACCATGGTATTTTATCTAGGGAACCAAACAAAGGGATATGTGAACTCAGTTTGAGCCAAGGTTGCATCTAATGAAAGACAAGACCTCGTTGTTTCATAATTTTATTCGTAAATGTATTTGGTTGATTGTGGAAGTGTAATCCTTAAATGTATTTCTTAATTCTTTGTGAGTTTTGCCTAAGTGGATATAACATGGCCTAGTGATGTCTAACTGTTGTGTGTGTCATTTGACACTTGTGTTTTGTACTTAAGGCCATGACTTGTCAACTTGGGAATGGTTGTCCACCTACCTAGATTAGTACATTAGTGAATCCCCATATGCATACCTTGGTTTGGGAGATGGGAGTGCTGTCATCTCATTGGAATTTCGAAATTACTCTTAAAGTGGAATTTTGGAGGGGTTATAAAGTGTCTAGGGGTGTGTTGGGGTCATTTTTAGGTAGCCCACTTGTTATACCAATAGTTAAGGGCCATTTTAACCCTAGGATAGCCTCTGGTTGACCATATGACCCTTCCAAAAAGTTGGTTTCCCAAGTTGGACGAAAATCAACTCTTGTGAGGCTTGACTTTGGATAGACCCCCCTTCCATATTTGTGCTAAGACATAATTCACCTTTTTGAAGTTCCCCTTTTTGGATCTATTTTTAGTAAGGTGTAAGAGTTTAGGGAAGAGGGACCAATTAGAGGGCTTTCATTCTCCCCATGAGCTTTCTAGTGGCTTTTTAGTGGGAACTCTCCATGTTTGATAGTTTGAACACTGACTCTCTAACTTAGAGACACAGCTAGAGTTGGTGATTTTGGAAGAAGGAATTGGGATAAAAGGGAGCTCTTCTACAACTATCTTGCCTTAAGTTTGGATTCTAGGTTGGTGGACTTGTTGCAACTCTCTCCCTCTTGTTGTGTTATGTTGATCTTGCAAAGGATGATTGTTGCTTGTGTTCTTTGGCTTATTGGAGCTATGATCTTGTTTTTTTTATTATGACGGTGTTATTGCAATGCTTTTATTTTTTTTTATTTGTATATGTTGTATATGGGAGTATCAAGGCTCACTCACCCTTGGGAGGGAAGAGTAGCCTTGGGGGTGGAGGAGTTTTGACAGCCTTTGGTGTAGAGTCTCTCCTCAAGGAGGAGAGGGAAAAAGCATGAAGTATGGGCTCCATGAAGCCTCCCTTATTGTTATTTCATTTGGGGGTAATAAGGGTATGTTGTTGTTCTTGGTTGATAATGTGAAGGGAAGTGTTTGGGCAGTCATGTGAGGGCTTGCATATTAAATGTTGGTTTTGGCCTTCTCCCTTGGGTACTTGGTCCACTTCACCTCATGTAGGGTCTTTGAGTGATCCATTGTGAAAGCCTATGGGAATGGGAGTGTATTGTGAAATCTTCATGTTTCTCTTTTGTTGTTGTTGTTTGAATGTTTCTTCCACCTTTGTTTGGTTCCCCAAGCTCGGGGGTGGCCTCATAAGAGGCCTAGGTTGGGTGGAGAGCAGCCCATGGTTTCTAGTTTTCCCTTGTCTTGTTCTTTTTTGCAGATTTCTCTTGAAGCTAGGTAGAACCCAAGTTAAAAGCAAGAAGGTGGATAAATTTCATTACTTCATGATTATTGTAATAAGCCTTTAAGGCTGAAAATTTCATTGCACTTTCTTGGTAGGAAGTCCTATATGTATAAGAGATACAGTATTGAGAATGTAATAAAATGGAATCTTAGATAGCTTCATAAAAATGTATTTGAAATCCTTAGTTTAATACTATTTTACCTTTTTCTATTAAAATGATAAAATTGCAACAACCAAGAGATGTGCTTAGAGATGAATCTAGGTGAAACTACATGTATCTATCAACAAGAAGTTAAAATAAAAATCAAAAGTTTTTACATAGCCTTCTAGTATAAATTTTTATGCTTTTCTTCTTAAGTACTTAATTCATAAGACACAATGTTCCATTTGAAATGTTTTTACATATATCCAAAATCTGCATTCCTTCAAATGAATGTTCTTTTATCTTAAAATGGGAAATTTGAAAGCTAGATACAACTTTGTCTTTAATATATTTTTACCTTTCATGTCATTTTAATGTATCTCAACATAGTTAAATTGAAAGTAATGTTTTATAGGTACACATAATAAATCTATATCCTTAAATGTTCATTTCTGTAATGGTCTATTTCTGTTATGTTTCAACATAAATAGTAGGAAAAGAAATATATATGTGTGTGTGTGTGTGTGTGTGTATAACTTTCTATATTAAATCTGTGTATACATTCTGCATTCAGTTATGCCTAAAAAAAATATAAATTAGTAATAGCAATGTATTTTATATATATATATATATAACATTCAATATAAATCTATTTTTCTTTGGCTTTTAAAATATATATATATTAATATTCCTGCAGATGATACTACTATATATATATATATATATATATATAACAAAAAAAAATTAATTAATAAACAACCGAAAAGATAAATCAGATTAACATTTTTATATATATATAAAAAAAAAGGATTTGGGGAGGGGTGGCTGAAGCCACCCCAACCCCTGTGCATCATATATATGAAGGGAGGGAGGCACGACACTCCCCCCCTATGGTGGTGCAGCCACCATGGCCACCACCACAGGAAGCGGCAACAGCCGCTGACTGTGGTGGGTGCCATGGGGGTGGCACCACCACGGGGATAGGGGGCCTATGATCCCTCCTCCCCAAAAACCCTGTGTGATATTTTATTTTGGCGACCCAGTAAAAATAAAGAAAACACAGTCGTGCTGTGTAAAAACACCGTCATTAAACCTGCTCACGCACTATTATATTTTGTAGTATAAATATATATTAATATATATACTTATAGAAATGTAAGTGTATATAATTAAGATATATATACATTTTATCAGTGGCATCCTTCCATGAATGTTACAGATCCACACATTTCATGGCAAACAATATCAAAACAAAAAAATAGACAATTAGGGTTTGTAGAAAAAAAAAATTAGGAAGAGAAAGAGGAGACAATAAAAGAAGAGGCTTTCTTTTTTTCTTCTTCACTTTTGGACCCTAACCCTAATTTCAAATTAGGGTTAAGGGATTTTATATGGGAGGGAAAAGGGTATTTGAATTTAATGTTAAAATATAACCCCTCCCTTTAGACTATGGATACCTTTTAAACATCTAGGATTAACTTCATGGTTACTTTATTTGTATAGAGTTTTATTCTTTTATAAATGTTGTAAGGCTCAAATATTTTTATTTATTAAGGTGATTTTAAAAATGTGAGAAGGGAAATATTTTAGGTTGGGACAAATAGTTTAAAAGATTCTTAACTTTAAGACAATAACTATTGGAAACTTTATCAGTGGATTTTTCCTATAAATTAAACTTTTAATTGAACCATAGAAATTTGAAAGATCGACTTAAAATAATCATAGCCCTTTGAATCGATTACCTAGCCTTTAAATTAAACAATAATTAAGTAAATTAATTGAGAAATTTTGAAGGGGAAAATTTAATTGAAGTTTGTAAATTAAACTTAGGGACTTATAATGTTATTTTTATGTGGCCAATATATGTGGCTAGTATACTAGTCATCATAAAAATAATATTACGAAAGTGACTTGCTCTAGGGTGTTTTTAAACATAGTATCTTTAAGTTATCAACCTACCAAATTTTCTGAACATCCCTGGAAACTAAGCATAGGGTGTCTTCCTCTCCACATCAACAAACTTTATTAAAATAGAAAGCGGATGACACGCAAATTTGCAAACCTCACCTTGCATTGTCCTCGAATGTTAGCCTAAAATTATCTCTAAGGAAATCTGTAATTAAATGACACCTTGTGTAATTTTAACCTCAGTAGGCGACCTTGGGTTGAGGGAGGTTGACACATAGTCATGATTCCCCTTAGACCCTCTTGACTTTAATTCTACTTCAAAAAAAAAGTTGTTGCGTTTTCGGGTGCGAAATTTTTGGGCATGACACCTTGACTATTATCTAGAGATCATGCGCTAGCCGCCCATCTGAAATGAGATAAATGAGCCTCACTGAATCTCAGAGTATTTCGCTTAACTCTGATTCTATTCAAAGATCTAGCGACAAAGCAAAAAGAAAACTTTGTCCTAACCTTGGGTTAGATTATGAGATTTAGAGATAAAGGCTATCTCTGAATCTCCAAATACTTCTTATAACTTCAGTTAAGTCATGAGATCTAGTGCTAGCCACATGATGAAAATTGCATCCACGGTCCTTGCTGAATCTTCCAATATTTGAGCTAGCCTCATCTTTGTCTAGCGATCACACGCCAACCATACAATGAAACTAAGATTGACCGCCTGCGCTTAATATCTGAATCCATAAGAGCTTATTAATTTCCTCCTGAGATTAATAGATAAGAGCTTGCACCAAGTCTCCAGACTATAAAGAATATTTCATCTTGATTATGATATTAGGAGATAAAAGCAAAGACCAAAAAGGAACATGACGTAAAGACACTTAAGTTACTCAACAAAAGTAACTTCAAAATAGAACAAGGTCATGAGGGTCTAGGTTTGTTCATGGTAAAGACACAAAAATAATTAGGGTTTAAAGTTTTTCATCCATTTTTAGTACCACATTTCTTTGGGAAGCAGACAATTTCAAAAAATTTTGAGGGCATGCTTGAAGACACTTTGAATTTTAGGGCATAAACCGACATTGGCAACCAAAACTTTTAGAAAGACTCATAAAACACAAAATAGACCCAACAACCCCTAAATTTAAATTTTTCCCTAAAAAAAGAACACTCCAAAAAAATGGTCTTTCAAGGCTTGCAACAAGGACCAAACAAGATGCTTTTCTGAAACACATGATGTCAAATGATGCTATTCGGAGCAAGATTTCTAATGAATATAATTTTAATAGATATTGAGTTCATTGTCACTTTCAAATATTACTTTAACTAAACATAGGTTGTTTGGTCATTCAATAGCCTGTCTCTTCAAGGCTTCGGGAAAAATAGTAAATTATAAAAAAAATGAAAAATATGTAGGAAAAGAGTATTTTTGTTACCTTTCTATAAAAAAGAAAAAAGAAAAAATGAATTTTGATATATACAGATCAAGTGAGAGTGATCCAAGTGACCTTATGTCTAAATTATAGTTACTGTGACTTTAGAACTTAATAAGCTATGAAATATTGACCCATAATGAATAAAACCAATTGCATCCTTTAGATATTGAAGTTACAAATATAATCTTGAAATAATTACATCATTGTCATATTTTTAAAAATAGGTTATGCTAATCCAAGTGACAGTCACTCCTTAAAATCATAGTTTTTTCACATAAACCACTTTTCAAAGGAGAAGGAAAAATGAATTTTAATTTTTAAAATATAAATATATATATATATAGACACACACACACACACACACACACACACACACACACTTAGAAACTAGAAAGAAAATGCTAAAAGACTCTAGATTACATCATCTTCAAATTTCTAATAGTTTTGCGGTAACAAGTGTTCCAAATTTGAGTTTTTTTCAGAATGTTGATCTTTGTGTCAAAGTTGGCCAAAAAGTGAGACACGCTATTGTGGGACCAACCTATGGGATTCAGTGGAAAATTTTATTAATAATAACCCCGACTCACATATTGTTGGGGGGAATTCAATGCAATATTAGATTGTAAAGAAACATTTGGAGGTTCATCCTATGTTCACCAATCTCAAAAGGATTTCAATTATTGGGTCAAATATTTTAATCTTTAAGATTTCATATGTACAAATGGAACCTTTAATTGGAATAACAGATGACAAGGATTCAGCCAAATCGCAGAAAAAAATAGATTTCTTTTTCTTTAGAGGAGAGTTGGGATCTTTTAAGTTAATATTAACCTCAAAAATACTTTCCATAGGCAGTTTAGATCATTTCCTGATCAGACTTGACATTTAGGAAGATGCCAAACCAAAGCACATCCCCTTTAAATTCAAAACTATGTGGTTTAGCAATAAAGATTTCCTGACTAAACTAGAAAAATGGTGGAATAAGGATCAATTAAAAGGATCCAAAATGGTTTTCTTTATGCCCAAACTTATATCTTTAAAAAGGAAAATAATAAAGTGGAATAAGGAAGACTTTAACAACATTTTTGAAGAAAAACAAGCAATTGAGGCAGAAATAAACAAAGCAAATGAGGAAGTCATAAAACTTGGAATGAATGAAGAGAGATATCTAAAAGAAAAAGGAATTACTTTCCAAACAAGTAGAAGTCCTAAGTGAAGAGGAAATCTATTGGAGGAAAACATCAAGGGAGATTTGGGTGTCAGAGGGAGATAGAAATACAAAAAAATTTCATAATAGTACTAGGCTTAGAAGAAGTGTTAATAGGATCACTAAAATAAAAAACTCTAGTGGTAATTTTACTAAGGTACCAGTAGAAATAACTTACAAATTTGTCCAATATTACATGAATATCCTCAACAAGTTTGAAACCTCCAACCTTAAAGCCCAACAAGAATTACTTCCTGCTATAACAAAATTAATCATAGAACAAGACAACAAATGATTAAATCACATTTCACCCTAGAAGAAATCAAAGATGGTCTTTTTCAAATGAAACTAGATAAGGCCCCCGGGACTAAAAGGTTTCATGCCTTCTTCTTCCAAAAATGTTGGGGCTTTCATGAAAATGAATTATGGGAAGCCATAGAGGCCACCATAAATTCTGGTTCAATCCTAAGAGAAATAAATAATACCTTTCTGACGCTTATTCTAAAGAAAAGTAATACAGAAGATCCAGGAGATTACAGACCAATTGTGCTTTGTAACATATACTCTAAAGCTCTTGAAAATAGACTGAAATTCTTATTTCCCAAAACCAAAGCCAAGGAGAAAATGAGGTTTTTTCCCAATAAATCTATTTACAAGAGAATAATCATAGCACAAGAGATCATCCACATAGCTCAAGTAAATAAAGAACCTAGTATGCTTGTAAAACTAGATATCCAAAAATCTTACGATAAGGTGGATTGGAGATTCCTATGTAAATGCCTAGAGGCATTGGGATTCTCCAAAGGTTGGATTACAATAATCTTCAGTTGTATCTCCATGCCTACAATATCCATCCTCATCAATGGATCCCCTACAAGTTTTCTTAATAGTTCTAGAGGTATTCATGAAGGAGACCCCATATACTCCTTCCTCTTTGTCATTATGGTTGATTCTCTTGGAAGGAACATTCAAAAATATTTCTTAGAAGGGAAAATTTCTGGTATAAGATTAACAGATTTCATCCCTAACATTACTCATCAAGAGTTTGCACATGACATTATTCTACCTGGAATGGCTGTCATAAAAGAAGTAAAGGAATTTAAATTAGTTCTTACCAAATGTATGAAGGCTTCAGGTCAGATGGTTAATCCAGATAAATCAGAAATATACTTTCTAAATACTTTCCCAAACCTCCAAACCAAGATCTACAGGACCTTGTGATTGAGAGTAGGTAACTTCCCATGTAAATATTTAGGTATCCTTTTAGATAGAGGTATAAGAAATACTAACCTATGGGATCCCATATATTCCAAATTACACCAAAAAATAGATACTTGGAAAGGTAGATGACTCTCCAATGCTGGTAGGAAAAAAATAATTAGATATGTCCTCTCTACTATTCCCAATTATTAGATGTCTATCCTCCCAGTCATGAATGGGATTATAAATAAGATAGACTCAAAATTAAAAAGATTCTTTTGGCAAGATACATCTGAAAACAAAAAATGGCTTTAATAAAATGGGATAATATTTGTAAACCTAAAGAGAATGGAGGAATAGGGATAAAAAATCTCCAATAGAAAAATAAAGCCTTAAGAACTAAATTAGTATGGAACCTGTACAAACATCCTGATAGGAAATGGGCCCAAACTCTTCTCTAGAAATACATCAAAGATGCAGAACCAATTAATATTTTCAAAACTAAAAATCATGTTAAAGGATCTTGAATATTGAATTTTATGATGGAATGCAAATCATTAATAGACAATAAGCTAACATGGGATATTGGAAATGGTGATAATATCCTATTTTGGGAAGAATCATGAGGGATATGAAGCTCTTGACAAAATATATGTTGACCCCAATATCAAAAAAACCCTAATCCAAGAATGGGGTGACAAACTCTCTTAGTACATTAGTAAAGATAAACATAATACTACTTCAAGATGGACTTGGAAGTCATTTGGTCAAACATCTCTGAATGAGGATCAAAAGAAGACACTCATGGACACCTTTAATAGCAGAGAGTTCACCCTTAAAAACATACTAGACAAATAAATATGGGTTGGTTTTAACAGAGGTAACTACAATGTCAAGGATGGTTACAACCTCATATTGAATAACCCGGGTTTGCAAAAAATTGACCTACCTTTAGAACTATGTTGGAATAAAGCTTGTTCACCAAAATTAGGTATGTTTTTATGGGAATCCCTCAAAGAATGTATTCTTATAGTGGAATGGTTCAAAAAAATTGGTTTTGAGGGCCCCTCAAGATGTCCACTATGCCAACATGCAGAAGAAAATATTGACCACATCCTATTTAACTACTCTTATTCCCAAACTTGATGGAGTAACATACAATTAAAGATAAATTTGTCTTCAGCCCATAATGAAAATTCATAGACTTTTTTAAAATCTATCCCACATAGCTCAAATCCCACATGTATAATGACATCTGGAAAATAGCACCTTCCATAGTATTTTTAGAACTATGGAAGGAAAGAAACAAAAGAATTTTCAAAAATACTGAGATGTCCTCTAATGTCCTTCTTGACAAAATTGAGATTAGCAATGTAGAAACCTTAAAAACATGATTATAAATACACATCACATAGAAGGAATCTTCTCCTTATGGGATAACTCCATGTGGGAAAATTGACATTGCCTAATTGTACCACCCCAATATGGCCCAGGGGAAACAAAGAGTAAAGTAGCTAGAGCTCAATGCTAGTAGTCTCCACCAAAACTAGGGTGATATAAGCTAAACTTTGATTGAGAAGAAAGAGGTAATTCTGATGTTGCTGGCATTGGATGTGTCATCCATTCAAGCAAACATGATAAGATTTATGAACTATGTAAACCTCTTGGATCTTCAACAAATAATATGGCAGAAATGATAGCTGCGGTGGAAGGCTTAAACCTTTGCAAAGAACTAGGTATCCTAAACTTAGAAATCGAAGGGGAATCCCAAATTATCATCAATGCCTTCAGAATACAAAACCCCCTAATTGGAAAATTAAAGCCACCCTTGAAAAATCCTTGGAATATCTTAATACTTTCAAAGAGGTCAAAATCAAACATATATATCGAGAAGGAAACAAGAATGTGAAAAAGGAAACAAGAACGCAGATAATATAGCAAACCTAGGAGCAGAAGGAAAATCAGTTAGGTACGTTAATCCTAAATTCAATAATGCTCAATAAGGGATACTGATCCCATAGATAAATATAAATATAATTTAATGCATAATATCATAAAATAAACTACCTATCAAACATACCTAAAACCAAAGTTGAATATCATATAACAAAATTTGAAAAGTAATAACTAGTAAATAAAATCATGAACTTTATAGGTAGTTATAGGTTAACATGTCCTAATAGAATAAAATTTCCTATGAGGTGCTCATAAAATACCCCATATCCAATCCATATAAAAATAGTGACTTCAAGCTAAATAATAACAAAACTATATCCTAAAACCCACTCACTTAACATCAAACCATATAGGCAGATAATGCTAATTACCGCAAATATAAATAAAAATTAATAAAATATCAATAGACTGAAATAATCATGTATTATTTAATTACCTCTTTATCTCAAAGGATTAGCTAAATTAATACATCATTATCTGGTACGATAGCATCAAGTCATATTGATTGCTCGTTATAAAGGCTCAGAAACTAGGCATAATCCTTTAACTCAGGGATTGGACATCCAACTAACCACTTCATCCTCTTTATAAGAAATGTGAGGCCTCACCCCGACCCATCATAGCTCAGTTGATACACTTATTTTGATACATTGATACACTTTTTGATTATCCTGACAGAGACTCAAGATATTATGTTTATGATGATTATATTGTATGGATTACATTTTGATATGGATTAGACCTAGAACATGTGGTTGATTTTGATTATATATGTTTAGATAAGTGAATTGATGAGAAGATCGGATCATGGTTAGACTTGATTATTTCATGGATGTTATGTCATGATGATTATGGAATTATTATGTTTTAAACATTTCTGTATGAAAATTGTAATTAGGAATTTAAATCTGCTTATTGATTAATGTTGCTAAGTATGAATTTAATATGTATATTGCATGTGATTTTATTATCTTGGACTACTGATCCTTGAGTGTAGTGTGCAAGAAAGAGAACCATGGATTTATTCAGAGAATCAAGGCTAAACACATGTGAATTGAGTAAGCCAAGGTTTAATCCAATAAGGGGTTGAAACCTCATTATAATGTGATCTTTGTTGTAAACATAATCTAAATGTGTGTTAATAGTTTAATTCATATTGTTGTTTGGACATGTCATTGTGAATGTGATGTGTATTTTTTTTGTGTCACTTGACACTTGTATTGTCCATAGGTATGGTGACATGTCAAATTAGGGCTTGCGCAAGAATCACCAAACCTTATAGGATGATATATTAATCCCACTTTCATATAGATGTCTTGTAGGGATCACATCAAGTTGGAACTTGGATTTGAACTTTAGGGGCACTTTGGAGGGGTCAAAAGTGACCCTAGAGTGTATTTTTGGACAAAATTAGTTAACCCTAGGGGGTACCTTGGGTTGGGGGCTAGTTTTTACCTATGATAAAGCCTAGATCACCATTATGGCCCTCCAAAATGCCTACTTTTCAAAAGTGGCGAAAATGGAAATGACCTCATGCATCTAACTTGTCCCACACTCCTTACTAAACTCTCAATTAAGAGGGGAGACAAGAGGTAAGACAAAAGGACTAGAGGGCATGTCTTATTAATTTCTAGGTCTTGATTACACTTCTAGGGGTCTTTTTAGAGGATTTGGAGAAACTTAGTGGGTGTTCACCCACTCTCTAATTTTAGAGACAATTAGGGTTGGAGGAAGGAAAAGGAAAGGATAAGGGCTTCTTCTCAACTAGATTCTTTCCATTTTTCTTAGACCAAGGTTGGTGGATTCTTGCCATGGAGAAATACTCTTGCATTTTAGCTTTGTATGTTATTGTTTTTATGAAAATGTAAACCTTGTATGGTGTTCATATATGTAAATTTTGTATGGAGTTAATATATGTAAATCTTGTATAGTGTTATTGTATGTAGATCTTGTTATTGTGTGTTGGGTTGGGGATGCATTTAGTTTTTTGTATAATTTCTTGTTCCTTTGGATTGGGAGTGTTGTTCATGGGTGTTTAAGGTATTAATCACCCTTGGAAAGGGAAGAAGTGGCCTTGGGTGAAGGGGTTAGTTGGGATCTTCATTGTAGTGAGAGTCTCTTCTCATGGAGAGAAGATGGAGAAAATGCAAGGTGTATGGGCCCTTGTATGCCATTGTATTTTATCCTAATTTTGAGGGAGATAAGGGGAGATTGGAAGGAAGATGTATGTGGTTTTGCCTTGAAGAGGAAATGACCAAATGTGTATATGG
>MU218777.1:41537-63531 GCA_018584345.1 Thuja plicata | reverse complement strand
TTCTTTCATTGCATTTTTCCAATCAGAATCATTACAAGCATCTTCAACACTTAAAGGTTCAATCTGTGAAAGTAAACATACCTCTTCATCCACTGTTTGATTCTTTGCTTTTGATCTAGTCAAAACATTGCTGCTCTGATCTCCAATGATATCATTTTTAGAGTGGTATCTGGATGTAAATTTAGGAACCTTAGGTGTGATTTCTTCCTCTGTAATCTATTGTTCTTCATTGCTTGAATCAGGGCCATTGCATGAGACATCAATGCAATCAAACATTTCTTCAATCATAGTATCTTTACTATTAGGTCTGGGTTCTTCTTCAATTAGAGGTGCATATTCATAGTACCTCTCTTGAATCATAAACTTCTTATCAATCTTAACATGCATGCTTTCAATTATCTTCTTTGATCTCAAATTGAAACATCTGTAAGCTTTTCTTTTTGTAGAGTAACCAAGAAAAATACCTTCATCACTTCTAGCATCAAACTTGCCAATAATGTCATCTCTCTTGATGTAGCATTTGCTGCCAAATATTCTAAAGTATTTTACTGTAGGTACATTACCAAACCACAGTTCATAGGGTGTCTTGTCCACGCCTGGTCTCAAGTGAGTTCTATTGATGGTATACACTACTGTGTTCACTGTATCTCTCCAATAGGTCTGCGCCACTTTTCCTTCAATCATCATGGTGCATGTTGTATCCAGTATAATCCTGTTCCTCCTTTCTACAATTCCATTTTTTTGAGGTGTTCTAGGGGCAGTCAACTACCTTTTTATTCCATGTGCTTCATAGTAGTCATAAAACTAGTTAGAGGTGAATTCTCCTCCTCTATCTGATCTTAAACATTTCAGTTTTAGTCCAGATTCATTCTCAACTTTAGCTTTGAATATTTTGAACTTCTCAAAGGCTTCTGACTTTTGTTTTAAGAATGCAACCCACATCATCCTAGAAAAATCATCAAAAAACAAAATAAAGTACCTTTCACCATAGTATGATCTTGTTTGAGTAGGACCGCATAAACCTGTATGCACTAAGTCCAACTTGTTTTTAGCTGAGGTCTTCTTGCTTTTGAATAAACTCCTTACATGTTTACCCATAACACATTCCCTACATATTGTGTCAACTAATCTTGCAATGCTTGGTAGGTCTCTAACTGCCTTGACATTACTGATCTTTAGTATATTGTCAAAATTGATATGACATAGTCTCTTGTGCCATAACCAACTATCATCTACTTTTGCAAAAAAAAAACTTACATCTGAATTGAGCTGAAAAACATTACCTTTTGTTTTAGAGCCTGATGCAATCATGTCTCCATCCTTGTTTCTAATAATGCACTTTTTGTCTTTAAACTCCAGATGATAACCTTTATCAAGTAGCTATCCAACACTTAGTAGATTATGGTGCAAGTCATCAACATATAGAACATCATCTATTTTTTTCTTTCCATCCAAGGTGATGGATCCTCTACCTATGATAGGTTTAGGAGTGTTATCTCTGAATCTAACCATACCACCTTTTTATTTGTCTAGATGAACAAATCTGTCTTTGTCACCTGTCATGTGGTGTGAGCATCCACTGTCAATGATCCAATCAGTTCTGACATCTGCTTTGGAAATTACGGCTAATTCATGATCTTCTTCTTTATCTTCAATGTCCATATCTTCAAGCAACCTTTCCATTTCTTTAAGGGAAAAAAATCCAATTTCATCTCCTCCTGAATCTTCATCAGTTACACCTTCTTCAGCATGGTAACATTCCTTCCTATACTTAGGTTTGTAATCAGATCTGAACTTCTTGACTCTTGTGGGACACTTAGATGCAAAGTGACCAATCTTATTACATGAAAAACACTTGAGTGGGAGATGTCCTTCATATTTTCCTTTTCCTTTCTTTTCTCTCTTAGCAATCATGGAGATTATCTCTTCTAGATCTTCATCAGTTTCTTCATTCTCATTATGACTAGAGATGTGTGAGGATTTCTTACCATGGATTGAAGCTTTGAAGGCTGTTTCATTCTTAGGTTCATTCTTTAATCTTGATATCTCAAATGCAGAGATTTTGTTGATCAAAGTCTCTCTTTTGAAGTCTTGTGAGAATTGCATAGTTTCTTCTAGAATACTGATCTTGTCTTCATAGTCTGATGTCAAAGTAGTTAATAACTTAACCATTATATCTTCTTCTGATATTTCACCACCATTGTTCCTGATTCTGGATATTGCTTCATTTATCCTTTGATTGTAAGCTCTAATATTTTCTTCTGGTAACATCTCAAGACTGTTGTATTTATTTTTCCATGTCTTCCTACGTGCATTCTTTGCTTGAACATCTCCTTCAAACATGTCTTCTAAATACTTCCATATGATATATGCTTTGTCAATCTTCTTGCTTTCAAAAAATTCACTGTCAGATAAGGCGCTAATTAGGGATTCTTTGGCAATTGCATTATTGGTAAATGTTTCCTTCTATCTTCTAGTAGCATCATCCTTTTCAAGGTCTTTCAGAGATGGAATTACAACTTCTTGTGTAGAAATCTCAAAGATCTCAAATACAATGCACTGTAGACGTGTTATCATTTTGTTCTTCCAATCTAGATAGTTCTCTCCATCAAACTTAGGGCTCTCTTTTTTGAAGTATGCCATCTGATCTACCTTAAGCTATTAGGCTTTCTTTCCAAGGCACTTGGCTCTGATACCAATTGTTAGAATACTTCAGGGATAACTGAGAGGGGGGGGGGTGAATCAGTTATCAGCAACTTTAAATATTTATCTTAAACTTATTAATCCAGATTGATACAAAGTAAATGCACATATATATAACACATTACACAACACATCAATTTGGTTATAGGGAAACCAAATGGTAAAAAATCCGGTGGGAATTAGTACCCACAAAGAACTATACAGTTTATAGTGATCCATGTTAAAAGATCTTCCAACCCTGTTAGGAGTTGTACATTACAATGTAGTAGTATAGTGACCTGGTTAAGGGTCAGACCCTGTTAGGAGTCTTTTACAATAACCCTATTAGGGGTGGTGGACTCATTGTCCAAGAGGTGAAGGCTACAACCTTCTGATTATTTGATACACACTATATCAACAAGGTGAACTATTGTTTGTGACACTGCTTGTCTGATCAGTTCCTTTTGTGCGCTAATACTTTAACCTCTTTTAAAGAACTATAACAATCTTATCTGTAATATAACTCTGTTGTTTTAACACTCTGCTCTGCTTTTCTAATCTCTGGCTTTCACAACTCTTCTTATCACAAATGACCTTCTATAAGTACATATACCAAGTATGAGATCATGGGACCTATAGGAAAACTCTTCTTAACATCCTTGTCGGCTCTACTAAGCACGCAAGCATAATTACAACCACACAAGTAGTAACTGAATAGACGCGTCGCTTCACTGAGTCGGCTTCATCAATTTAACTATAACTTTGCAATCTTCTTGAAACACATTTGGTGCATTTAGATTAATATCAACAACTCATAACTCATCATGAATATACACATGCATATCCTGAAGATAGGCACAACTTGATCAACACGTTACATACGTCAGCCTTAAACTGTTATTCCTCAAGAACTGTAACCATCAATAACAGAATTACATATCTTTACTGAAACTTCATATCTGGGTCTGCGTGTATGAACATAGCATAGTAAACATGTCAAAAACATGTATATATCCACGCTGGTCTTCATGTCATCATATGGATAAGTACATATAGAATTACTACTGTGTATTATATGTTGTCATCATTGACAAACATACAATCAATCAACTGTTCAGAAGCCTTGGTTGGGAGTTAATTGTTGTGTTGTGCATATATGATGGTTGTGATAATTTGGATGTATTACTTGTTTAACCTTGGTTCTCCAAGCTCAGGGGTGGTCTCCTTGAGATCTTGGTTGGAAGGTGAGCTTCCCATGGTTCTTCTCATATATTTGGAGGTTTTGAAGTCAAGTTGAATGTGGAAAAGCTTGGGAGAAGTCTCCATTTTGGTGTTTTTGTGAGAGAGCAACTTTAATGTTGCATGGTTACTCCTTGTATTGAGATTCATTTTTGTTAAGTGTTTTAATGTCCATTTTGAAAGCCTTGTTAAGCAAGGTGTGAAAAGCTCTTATTTATTATGTAATAGTTTTTCATAGCATGTAAAATTGAGTGGATTTATGAATCTTGTAAGCTTTATAATGTATTTGATTTTAAGTTAAAAACACTTCATTATTCCTTTGCAAATATGAATTCTATTTCAATAGGATCATTACTCTACATTAAAATTTACATTGCAACCTCAATCCTTGAAAAGAAGAGATAAAATTGATAACAATAGAAAATCAAACAAGTAGTATACTAATGTAAAAATCAACTAATAACAATGTTTAAGTTCTACTTCACTTAGTGTATTGCAAAAATAAATAAATCAAATGCAAACAATTAACTACTCCAAAAAGAAAATCAATAATATCAATGTGTTAGAAGCTATAACCAAATTATACCATGACATTTTCCAGAATGTAGAGCAAAAATGCTCTCTGGAAAATGTATGGGGAGGGATTTAATTCCCCCTTTACACAGAGAATATTCTCTATATATTTCCCTCACTAAACCCCCTTAATTACCCCCTAATTATCCCTTTAATGCTAATACATAGTTTTAATTAATAAGGGAGGCATGATGTTGCACCCATCCCCGTGGGGCCCACACACTTATGTTATAAATGTTGAAAGGAAATTTAAACAAAAAAAAATTTAAATGATATAAACTAAGATTTATCCAAATCATGCGAATTTCCCTTGGGGATCTTTGAGGAAGTTTAGGTGGGTGCCATAAGACTTCCAATCACTCCTCCTCTCCTCCATGCGTTGGATAATGGGTTCTGACATGGAATCAATGATTATTCCCTAAACCAAAAAGCCTCCCCATTTCATGCAAAATTCATTGCCCTTAATAAGTTGAATTTGCATTATACTTTCTGCACATTGAAATGAGAACTTGAGGTGGTCCCCACCTCCACCTTGGAAACATGTGAATGCCTTGTTTTAAAAGGCTTCCTCTTGCATAGAAATTCACAGGTCTTAAGGGTATCTTGGGATATTCCCACACCCCACCCACTTGGCAAGTGGGCCTTGGGAATAGGGGTGATGGGTGATGGGATGGGCTAGTTAGTAGGGATAGGTAGGTTAGTAGGTTAGTAAGCTAGTTAGTATGGTTAGTTAGTTAGTTTGATCAAGATTAGTAGTTAATAAACCTTTTTTTTAGCATGTTAAGATTTATTTAGTATTTATTTAGTATGTATCAACCTTTTTAAATAATAGTTTATTTTTATCCAATGATTAAGTATTTAAATTGGATCACTAATATTAGTAAGTTAGGTTAGTTTAAGATAGTTTAAGTTAGTTAAAAAGATTTATCACATTGTTGTTTAATTTTAAATTATGTAGTTCTTTTATAGATATATTTGTTAATTAATGATGTAGTTAATTACTAGATTTATAGTTTTAATTTTTATGTAAAATGTATATGTTAGAGTAATAGTCTTTTGGGTTATTAATTAAATCATTTTGATCTAATTACTAACTCACCTATTCACTCTAGTTGCTTAAGCCAACCTTAGGGTTTTCCATTTTAGGGTTTCGTGATTCCTTTTAAAGGAATCACCTCTTTGTATTTCTTAACATTTTGAATCATATTGTAATACATTGTTCATAATAGCATATTGTTTTTATGTGCAAATGATGCCTCTGGCTTTTTGGCCTCCATAGATTTTTCTTGCTTTCTATTGTTTGCTTCTTCCATGTGACAGGGTTATGCATGCAGGTGTTCTTCAGAGATTAAGTTTCTACCTATTCTAACATGGTATCAGAGCCATCTTGCTACTCATTGTTCATGTCTTGTTGAAGTGTTTTAGAAGCTGGAGGTTTTTCTGGCTTTTTCAAAGTTTTTATGTGGATTTAGAAGTGGGCTTCATTTCTGGTCAGTTTGGGCTTAAACAAATATCTCCATTGAGCTCAGAGCACCCAAAAACCCTAGAATCTATATAAAACTTGTCCATTTTGGACAACGTGGTTCTGAGGAAAAAACAATTTGGTTTCCAGTGTCGTACGGGCATGGAAACCGAGAAAAAAAAAACCATTTTTAAAGGTTTTTTTGGCATTAAAAAAAAGCACTGTCAATGTTTTTTATTTGCGCCACTGCCATGCCACCAGTGCTCCACCGCCGCCGGCCAGCACTCGGCCCCCGCCCTACGGGCTCCGCTAACACCTCCAGCCCCTGCCTCTAGCACTGGCTCCTCCATCGCCTGGTGGCCCAGCTCCACCTGTGGCAGCTCTCCTCCGCTGGCCCGCTGGCTCTGCCCACCTCCGCGGCCCCTGCCGCCCTGCACACCGCCCTCCTTTGCGGCCCCCGTCGTCCTAGTCTGTCGACGGCCATCTTCTGCACCGCCATGGCACCGCCCAGCGGGCCCCTTTTACCAAGTGACGGTCCTATTAGAAACTAGGAGCCATGCTCCAGCCCCCTGCGTGCGCCATGCTCCCAGTGCTTTCTTTTTTTTCAGCCCCAGGGGCTTTAAACTTGTTTTTTAGAGCCTTTCTGAACCCCAGACACTATTTTTGCTCTATCTAGAGCATACGAAGGTCTTTTTTGGACTTCTTTATATCATCGAAAATCTCTTTCTGAGATCTTTCCAATTATGGTAGTTAGGTTTTTGGGCTCTGCTATTTTGATTGTGGTTTTTTCTGTCAAAGTATGATGTCTATTTTTGTCCTTCCGGGAGCCATATCTTGCTCATTCAGACTCTGTTTTTGGAAAACCAGATATCGTCAGAAAGCTGGGTCAGTGAGTTTTTCAATTGCAGGGGTCTTTTAGCTAGATTTTTCTCTAGGTTCTTTCTCCTGTGATTTTTTCTCTTTCACACTCTGGTAGATTGATTGGGTTCTACAGGTCCTAGGATCTCTTCTTTTGTTCTTCTGGCTCACTCTTCTTTCTGACTTCTGAGCATTATATGCTTCTCTTCTGTAGCATTTTATTTTCTATAAATTCACTGAGATAAAGTGCCTGCTTGTGCATATTTGAGATTTTGAGCACCTTGTGTTTGTCTGTACTCGCACTCAGTTATAAAGTGTCATGGGGGGTTATGATATTTTGTCTTTTGTATTCATCCACCTTTGTCAAGTGAGCGTACCTTCCATGACATTAGCCCATGTTGTGTGTCCATGAAATTGCCCTTTATCTTGTGCTTGTACTTCTATTGCATTGTTGGTTTTCCTGATTCTTCTTCTTGTAGCTATTTCTGGCATTGCATTTTAGTGTTCCTGTCACCCCTCTCCTTGTTCAGCATTATAGGGGGGTTCACCTATTGGTACTATTGCTTCCTTGGTTCAGTTGAGTGATCTACGTATTCATTTCTTGTTCCTATGTACTAGGTGGATGCAGTGGCTAGGCACCTATGCATTTCAGTGAGATGGATCATCTACTATATAGACACTCGTTCATTTCTACTCTTGGAGGTCACCTCTTCAATTGATCAGCTCTTCAGAATTTGTCTTCTCTACCTGGTCATGCACTATTTTAGTGGGGGTTCCAGCAGTTACTTCTAACAGTGTTTTCAGCTTCATGCTTTGGAGATGCTATACATGCTCTTTCTTGTTCCTTTCTTTGGTACTTTTCCCTAGATTGGAGGATTTGTTTCCTTCATCTAGTTCATCTCTTTTTGGGGTAGAGTTTTTCCCACTGGGTTTTCCCTATTTCCCTGCTTTACAGATATTTCTTGTTCTTGGGTACCTGATTAGGCTTTTGTTTCTGGGACCCTTCTTTCCTTCTTTCTGCAGTAGTCTCCTAGGTTTTGCTTCTCCCTAAGCTTATCTTAAGGGGGGTGTTAGAGTAATAGTCTTTTGGGTTATTAATTAAATTATTTTGATGAAAAATTATGGGATGGGAGAGCGGGAGCGTCTGGATTCAACTTTGAATTTGGGTGGGAGCATTTGAGAGGAGGCAGGATCCTCTGAGCATAGCAAGCGGGATGATGGAAAGGACAACGAGATCACAGGATTGGATCCCGATGTGGGATAGTCACCTGAGGACCCAAGTGGGGGTCCCAGAACAGGCGCTGGGTTGGGGCAACCGAGGAAATGGGTGTCCCGTTTTGGCATCAAACCAACAGGTAAATCATGTCTACCACCGGTTAAGAATGTTTCTAGACCTTCTCAAGGAAGCTTTGCTATTGAAATCCCAGACCAGGCCATTGATTTTTCTATAGCTAGGATGAAAAATTCGCTGGTTGGTAGATTTTTAGGAGTAAGACCTAACATAGAAGTGGTTAGGGCTTTTGTTTCCAAGAAATGGGTTTTGAAAGGGCAAGTAGAGGTGGTGGCGATGGCCAAGGGATGTATGTCATTTTTCTTCTCATATGAGGAAGATAGAATGATTCTATGCAGCGGGCCATGGTTGATTGGGAAAAGCACTCTTATTCTCCAAAAATGGACTTCGAATCTTGTTTTCGAGGAGGACGCCGTTTGACAGGTCCCTGTTTGGATTAAGCTACATGGTTTGCCTCTTGAATATTGGCTAGAAGACATATTTTTGGGGATAGCTAACTCATTTGGAGAACTTTTTTCTATAGATAATGTGACGGTGGCGAGACGTAGGCTTACCTATGCTCGAATCTGTGTCGGGATAACGCAGGATACGGACATGCCAGAAAAAATAAGTCTCAAATCTAAGCTGGGTATGTGGGAATAGACTATTGAATATGAAACCATACCTTTTGCGTGTTTCCATTGCAAAAAGGTGGGTCATTGGGCAAAGAAATGCCCAGAGAAAGTTATCTAGAAAAAGACTAAGAAATGGATTCCAGTAGGGAGAATAACTACAAAAGTCAGCAGTAAAGCTAGGGAAGGACAACGAATAGAGAAAGAGGAACAAGATACTAGTGTCAAGATGAAATGCTCAAAGCCAATGGTAGGTTTAGCGACTGAGGATCCTGAGAAATGGGGAAAAAAAGAAATGAATGGGAAAGAAATTGAAGCCCAAATGGAAGAAGGGGAGATAAAAGAAAATGAAGTCCAAATGGAAGAAGGGGAGATAAAGGAAGATGATTCTAAGGGAAAGAAAATGAAGTAAGGGAAGAAAATAAAGAGGAGCAAAATGATTATCACAAGGAAGAAAATCTTCAGATCGAAACCAAAAGTAAAGCTAAGAAAACTAAGGAGAACCAGAAAAAATATGATCTGGAGCTGAAAGGTAGCCTAAAAAATTTAGAAGTGACCCCAAAGGGGGGAGGAAGAGATCTAGAGATAGAAACACCTAAATGGGGGGAAATAATGGAGGAAAACCAGATCCTTGCAGTTATAGTTCTATCAAAATGGGGGGATGCTACAGAGATCACTCAAATCCTTGAAGGAGAGCAAAGTGATAGAGAAGACGAGAAAGATTCAAAAGGAGGAAAAAAAGGGAAGAAAGATAAAGAGGTGCCAAATAGAAAGGTTTCAACAAGAAGCAGTAAAAATGGTGATGTAGGAGCTGGATTAGCTTCACTAGGGAGACCATCCAGCCAAAAGGTTAGAATCAAGGAGACAAAAAGGAACATTGCGGATGGTAGCCAGTGGATTCTGGAGGTAGGATCCTTTGTTAAATCATAAAAATTATTTCTTGGAATATAAGGGGTTTGAATAATCCCCATAAGAAGGATATAGTTAGGAACATGATTAGGGATAATAGGCCTAATATTTTATTGATTCAAGAAACTAAGATGCTAAAAGAGAAAGTGGAAAAGCTTAGATTTTTTAAGAAGGGGATCATTTGTGGGGGTGATTCTAATGGTGCGTCAAGGGGCATTGCGACAATATGGAATGAAGAAATTATAAAAGGTGACATTATTTATCAAGGTGATAATGTGGTTTGTATTAGGTTCAGGAAGCTACAGGATAATACCTCATGGGTCTTAACCAATATTTATGCTCCTAACACTAAAAAAGGGAGAGAAGTCTTTTGGCAGAATCTTTCATCATTGAGAAATTATTTTTCCAATGATGAGTGGATTGTTATGGGGGATTTTAATACTCCTTTGAGAGAAAAGGAGAAATCTGGAGGTAGCCAATCTAATCTGGACAGCAAGATGGACCTTATGAACTTTGTTGATAATAATTATCTTCATGATATTGATTTACAGGGCATTGACTATACATGGAGAAATAGAAGAGCAGGCAAGGAGCTCATACAAGTTAGGCTGGATAGGGCTCTTGTTACCAATGGTTGGTTTAACCATTACTACTATTCTTTAACGGCTCATATTAGGGTAGGATCAGATCATAATCCAATTTCCTTTCTTGCTGATCCTATTGTTAAAAAAAGAAATTCTCCTTTCAGATTTGAGAAAATGTGGACACTTCATCCACAACTGGAACAAAGGATCGAGGAATGGTGGAATATTAATATTAAGGGGACTGCAATGTTTATCCTTGCTAAAAAACTTAAAAATGTTAAAGAAAATATCAAAGTTTGGAATAAGGAAACTTTTGGTAACATTTTTTCTTCAAAAGCTAGTGTCAGTTTAGAGATTAAGGAAATCCAAGAAAGTATTCAAAAAGATGGATATAAGTTTGTCTCTAGAGATCAGGAGAATGGGAAGCTGGTTGAGATGCATGAAATTATAGCTAAAGAAGAAGCCTTTTGGAGGCAAAGATCAAGAAAGATTTATCTGAAGGAGGGGGATAGAAATACTAAGTATTTCTTTATGACAACCCTAAAACATAGAATGAATAATCGGATATCTAAGCTCAACATTAATGGTAACAAATCTAGTGATGAGGAGGCTATCAGAGTTGATTTTTCTTCAATTTATTACAAAAAGACAGCGAGCTTGATAAGAATGAACAAAAGGAGTTCCTCAGGTGTATTCCTAGGATTTTGGATGAAAATCAAAATAGAAGGCTCATTGCTATCCCTTCTAATTCTGAAATAAAAAAGGCTATCTTCTCTTTTGAAGGTGAAAAATCCCCGGGGCCTGATGGCTTCCCTATGTTCTTTTTCTATTCTTTCTGGGGTATTATTGAAAAAGAAGTAACCAATGTGGTTAAGGAATGTTTTGGTTCCAAAAAAATTCTTAAAGAGCTGAATGGTACCTTTATAGTCCGTGTTCCTAAAAAGGAGGGAGCTGACAAGATGGACCAGTTCAGACCTATCAGTCTATGCAATTCAGCTTATAAGATTATTTCTAAAGTTTTAACTACCAGGATTCTGGAGTTCCTTCCCTTTCTTATATCATGGCAACAAAATGGTTTTGTTCTTGGAAGACAAATCCTTGATTCTATTATTACTATGCATGAAAATGTTCACTCTCTTGTGATGACTAGAAAGGAGGGCCTTATTCTGAAGTTGGATATGTCTAAAGCTTATGACCAGGTGGATTGGGAGTTTCTGATGCAAGTTTTGGAGGCCTTTGGGTTTAAAAGAAAATGTACTGACCTCATTTTCCAACTTATCTCCTCGGCCATGTTTTTAGTCCTGGTCAATGGTTCTCCTACCTCGTTCTTTAAATCTTCTCGGGGCTTAAGACAAGGAGACCCCCTATCTCCTGTCCTTTTTTTCCTCATGGCAGAATGCCTAGGTAGGTACATGGAGTTTCAGGTAAGGAATGGAGACATCAAAGGGCTTAACCCTTCATCAGACAATCAGGTATGCTCTCACCAGCAGTTTGTTGATGACTCAGTGATTATGGGGGAAGCTTCGGTTAAAAATGCTAGCAGTATAAAGAAAGCTTTGAACAACTATGGGAAATCTTCTGGTCAGATAATTAATTGGGGGAAGAGTTCAGTGTTTCTTTTTAATGTTCCTGATAGAAGAAAAATGAGAATTTTAAGGATTTTAGGATGTGATCAGGGGATTATGCCGGGAACTTATTTGGGCCTCCCTCTTTGTTTGGAGCCTCCTGAAACCTTTTGGAGTGCCCTTGTGGATAAATTTCATAAAAAATTGGTTGGATGGAAAGGGATGCTTCTTAGTTAGGCTGGAAAAATTTAGATTCTCAGAGCTACTCTTCAAGGTCTCCCCCTTTACGCTCTGAGCATATTTAAAATTCCCAGAAAGTATAGTGAAGCTATTGAAAAAATTCAAAAAAAATTCTTATGGATAGGGATGGAGAAGAAGAAAAGGATAGATTTAATTGCCTGGGACAAAGTTTGCTATCCGATCAAGAAAGGTGGCCTTGGATTAAGAAGAATAAAGAATCTGAATGAGAATCTCCTAACCAAACTAATTTGGAGATACTAAAATTCTATAGGTGAATGGACTTTGATATGGGATAAGAAGTACAATAAGGAAAGGCCTAATTTTGGGGTTTTCTTAAATGAGGACAATGAAGGGATTGGTTCTTTTATTTGGAAAAATGTTATGAAAAATAAGGACAGAATCAAAAATGGTATCAAGTGGAAGGTACTCTGCTGGGAGGATAAGTGGCTCCTTCACTCTCCCCTTAAAGATAGCCCAGAATGGGGTATCTTTGAGAATCAGTGTAAAGCAATTTTAGGCAGGAAAGTCAAAGATTATTGGGAGAAAGATCACTGGAAGGATTTAACAACTATTGATAAGAGATTGGGGTATCTTAATACCATTCTCAATTCGATAATTCTGATTGAGGAAGAGGACACTATTGTTTGGAAACATAGTCTGGATGGGAAACTTACTATCTCTTCTCTGTATCAGATGGAGTATGATGATGTTATTGAGCCTTTCTGGGCTAAAGTGTGGGATAAAAACCTTATCCCTAAAATCAATGTTTTTTTTTGGATTATGATGCAGAATAAAATTTTAACTACTGATAATCTTAGGAAAAGAGGTATGACTATTGTTAACAGATGTTATCTATGCAAGCAAGAGGAAGAGAGTTTTGAGCATATCTTCATTCACTATTCCTTTGCCAGAAAAATTTGGGGTCTCTTTTTTCAGATCTTTAATATTGAGTGGGTTTTCCCTAATAATTTAGAGAGTCTTTTTAAATCTTGGATATATCCCTCTAAGCATAATACTATCATTTAGATTTGGAAGTTTTTCCTTCCACATGTATGCTGGGGGGTTTGGAGGGAAAGGAATGATAGATTTTTTAGGGACAAAAGTACAAAGGAGAAGGAAGTCTTCTATAAGATTAAAAGAGGTATAAGAGAGAATGTTATGCTTCAGGATGAAGTTGCAGTACCCAAACAAGAGAATGATTTATCTTTGCTTAAAAATTGGAATTTTTGTGGCAAACCTAACAATAAGATTAATAAAGGTAAAAGAGAGGATGCTAGGTGGGACTGTCCCCCTAAGGACTGGCATAAAGTTAATTTTGATGGGGCCTCTAAGGGCAACCCAGGGGTAGCTGGTTGTGGTATTGTCATCAGAAATGAAAATGGTGTGTGTATTGGCATGAAAGATTTTCCTATTGGTCATCAAACTAATCATATAGCTGAAGCCTATGCGGCTCTCCAAGGCATTATTTTTGCTAAAAAGAAAGGTTGTACTAAAGTTTGGGTTGAAGGGGACTCTCTCAATATTATTAACTGCTTAAATAATGAGATTCCCGCATCATGGCCTATATACAACATAATTCAAAAAGCCAAGGAGATAATTAATTATTTTGAGTTATGCATTATAACTCATAATTATCATGAAGCTAATGGCATTGCTGACTGGGCGGCAAATCAGGCTTGCAAAAGTGATGAGGTGGATCAGTGGAATGATGGATATGACATGCCAATTGAAGTGAAATTAAAGCTCGAGGATGAGCGTCTGAGGAGTCGTCAGAAAATCATCATTAATGGAAAGTTGTTTTAATGTCATTTATAATCAGGTGATGTGTCATAATTGCCTTCAGAGGCAGAAGTATTATGCAATGATTATGAGTTGGAGGCGGCATGCTTTTTGGGTCTATTTTGGCTCTCAAAAAGCTCATTTTGGCATTATCTATAGCGCTAAGAAAAAAACTTACAGAAATTATAGAGAAAAGATGGGAGGCAATAAGAAGAGAATTGAACCAGTGAGTTGTAGTCACTGGAAAAAATGTAATGATGTGTGGAAGATTGTGAAGGAGGGAGGCCTTGCTGTTTATCTGGAGCGGCTTCATGGTGGGAATCCTAATATTACCAGGATTTTCAAGAAAACTTGGAAGGAGGGAAATATTTTAGTTGGTGATGAGTATATGGAAGTAATGGAGGAAGTCGTTGCTGAAGCTATGGGTATGGGGATGGAGGGCATCAAGTTTTATCATGACAGGCTGATTTCAGACAAAGCCTGGGAGTCCTTTCTGGATAACGATAAAGAGAAGAATAGATTGGTCAAGATTGACACTACTTACCATAACCCTAAGCGCATATCTAGACCATGGAGGTATGTTCTTTATGTTATCATCAGCTATATTAATCTGGATGGTAGGTTTACTAGAGCGATAGGGCACCATTTTATACTGTTAAACCATTTTAGACACAAGGTTAAAATTATCTTACCCTACTATTTTCTCAGTTTGTTAGATGCTAAAATAACTAGTTATCAAAAAGACCCTAAGGGGGACCATGCCTCTCATCAAGGGCTTATGTTTCTTGTTTATGAGGTTCTGAAATCTAAGAAAATGGAAAGGTCTATGGAGAAGAAGAATTTGAAGGATGTTGAAGATATTGAAGGTGATGATGAGTATAGTATGTATGAAGATAACACTGAAAGTGAAGAGGAGGCTAGAGGTTTTGTTACTCCTAAAAATAATAAAAGGGGTACTTTGAAAAAGAAGAAGAAATCTAGCACTGAAGGGTCGGAGACTGAGAATAGTGATGAGGAATGTGAGGAGGGTAGCATAAAGAAAAAAGGCAAAATGAGAATGAAGAAGAAAACCCAGATTGGGGATTCGGAGACAGAGACTGAAATTGATGTTGTTGGAAAAAATAAAAATAAGAAGAGAACCCAGATTGGGGATTCAGACACTAAGACTGACAATGAAGCTATCAAAAAGGAGGGTAAAAAAAGGAAAAGAGTTGAGGGCAAGGGTAATATAATTCATAGAAACAACAAATCCAGAAAGAAAAGAATTGTTCTCACCTCAGATGAGGAAGATTTAATCCCTGAGTATAAGCGGGAGACTAAGGAAAAAGATGATAAAGATAATGAAAAAGATTATACTTGTAATAATACCAGTGCTTTGAAGATTGATACTCAGCAGGGGGATGGTAATTTGGATCAGAATACTAAAAATGCTGATGATTCTGGGTTCAATGACTATCAAGACAATCTAGAAATAGGGGACCATAATAGTAATGATAACAAAGGTATTATTAAGGGTTTCTCTGGGCTAGTTAATAACATGTTTAATGACCAGGTTATTCTGAAAAACCAATTTGATAAAATATAGGCAGATATTAAAATTCTCAACAGAATGGGGATTGGGGTAAAACCTGTGGCTGATTGTTTGAAGGAAATGAAAGAGGCTATTGGTAACTTTGAAGCTTAGGCTGAGTATGCTAAAAAGGTGGGAACTATGGAGAGACAAATTAAAGACATTAAAGACAAAGCAGAAAAGGATAACAGTGTGGAACAACTCAAGATTCTGAAGATTAAAGTGAAAAGACTGGAGGCTTCGGTTAAAAAAATAGGGGAACAATGCCTCATCAGCCTCAAAGAATATTATGGTCATGCACAAATTTTAATGGATAAAATGGACAGGATTAACAAGGACAAGGATAGCAGTATAGTGGAGACTATGGGCCCGGGATCACGCACTAGAGCTAGCTCCAAGAAAAAGAGTCCTAAGGAGGATAAAGAAATGGAGGAGCTCAAGACCTTGGTCAAAAATATGTAGATTATGGTCCTCGAAGCTGAGGAGCTGGTGAAGGAGATGTAGCTGTTTCTTCTGCTGCCTTGGTTGGGTTCTTTTTGTTGCCCCTGCTATCTTTTGTTATATCTTTGGGACTTTTTTGTTCAAGGTGTTTCTTTTATGTTCCTTTCTTCTCTGGTGCTTTGGCACAGATGTTTCTGCTTTTTAATGTTTATCTCTCTTGTTACTCTAGGTTGCAGGTCCTTGTAAAACCTGTTGAACTCTTTGTTTTTTGTAAAGGTTTCGGGTCCTTGTAAAACCTATTTTTACTTAATCAGAACTCACCTATTCACTCTAGTTGCTTAATCCAACCTTAGGGTTTTCCCTTTTAGGGTTTTGTGATTCCTTTTCAAGGAATCACCTCTTTGTATTTCTTAACATTTTGAATCATATTGTAATACATTGTTCATAATAGCATATTGTTTTCATGTGCAAATGATGCCTCTGGCTTTTTGGCCTCCATAGATTTTTCTTTCTTTCTGTTCTTTGCTTCTTCCATGTGATAGGGTTATGCATGCAGGTGTTCTTGGGAGATTAGGTTTCTACCTATTCTAACAGTATAGATATGGAATTATATGTTAATGATTTTATACTTTCTATTATTTTCCCTAATTAGAATACTAGTTTAGCAATTCACGTGATTAATTCAAATGGAATAGCCTATCTGAGAAATAGATTTATTCAATTAATTTAAAATGTATAGTTAGTTGATAATTTAGTTTTCATCATGTTAATTGGAATATATTGCTCATGGGTTCAAAGGGCTAGAAGTAATTTAATCTTCTCTAGAGGGTAATCTAATTTATTTTACTACAGGTTAATTTAATCATTTTTTTCTTTTATTTGGAGGTTAATTGAATTTTCTACTAGGGATTTAATGTAATGACATGTAACTGATTAAATGATTGATAATGTTAAGTTGAGGATGATGCAAGAGATTAAATTAGTTGATGGTTTGTATTGTCATTGATGTCAACTTGATATCATCTTTACGGTCATGTACATAATACCAAAGACTTCAGAGAATCAATGGAAAAAAGATTATTCTTTTAGCAATGCATAAAATTCAAGTATTCACTAAGTGACAGACAACACTAATGGAGTGCACACCATTGGTAAAGGTAAACAAAAATTCACAGTGATACCCGACGAGCAGAAGACAGAGTTTCCCGATGAAACAAAATCACAAGATGCCCGATGAGTTGAAAGCATAGTTGCCCGACGAGAAAAATCTTATGATACCTGATGGGCAAAGATCCCAAAGCTAACTAGAGTTACACCAATGGAACTGGAAGTTGTCACTGACAACTAACTACATAATTGATCGATAGAATAGAGAGTTCAGAAAATGACAAAATATCTAGCTGGAAGAGCTTAAGGATAGACTTAACTGGTTGTTTTATTTGTTTTATTCACCTAGAGTTAAGTAATTGATTTAAAGATGATTTATACAGTTGGCAAGAAGATAAATATGAGATAAATCAGGAGTTAAAGCCGTAAATTAGATTGTCTTGATTGTTTTTCACGCCAAGAATCAAGAATCAAGAATAAAGGAATATCATGTCTATATAAGGGACAAGCATAATTCATTTCTGCAATCACAAGCAATCACATACACAGAAGGGGAGTGAATAGAAAGAGGATGCTGAAGTGAAATAGATGAAGGATAACTTCATACAGTCCTCATCAATCAAGCTGAAGGAGAGCTAAAGAATTCTGCAGACACCGATGAACAGTGAAGCACAACATCACAGAGCAGAAAGTGTGGAGCACAAAGAGATGAATTGATACATTGATCATAGAGGTATTGTACTTAAATAGATTTGAAAAATATGCAATTCAAGTTGCATTAGAAACATGTCATAGTGTTTCAATTTAACCATTGAAGCATCAAGTCTCTTAACAGAGCAGGACTTAACCATCTTCTATAATTGAGGTATATCCTAACAAATTGTCAAAAAATTTATCATGAAGATAGCATTGAGTGCCCGATACTGACACACAGTCTAAGAAGGAGACTAATGCAGTTAGGTAGCACCAGATATGCCAGATACCTTTTGTTTCCATAGAGGTTGATCAATATTGGTAGCATATACATGCCAGATATCAAGTGATAGAATCATATTAAAATCCTCTAACAAGGTCACACCTAACAGTGTTTTTGTAACCTTTAACAGGGTTGGCTCCTAACAGGGATCACTTTAGAAGAGTGAAAATTTGGGGAACCGGTCCCAGTGATTTTTTTCCTTAACAGGGTTTCCACGTTAAAATCCATGTGTTATGTGTGTATGGTTTATTACCTTATTGTTTTACATTTCACATATGCATTTCTGGATTGATTGGTATACTCTGAATATTTATTGAGTATTGGTAAATAATTTTTACTGCTTATCGGTTATCAAGGAGAACAAGGATAGACATGGTAAACCGACAGACAGTCAATTATTATAAGTATTTCATGGCATGCATCTTATAGGGACTTAATAATCTGAGGTGTATTGATTTGTGGTTAAAGATTAAAGGATAAATTTTTGAGGCCACTGATTCAGCCCCCACTCTCAGTTATTACTAACAATTGGTATTAGATCTTGTGTGCTTAGAAGGAAGGCTTCAAGACCTAAGTAAAGATCACAAGATGAACAAATGAGATGTGCCCAAGTTGAACAAAGACAACTTTGCTTCATGGAAAAGAAGGATAAGACTCCACTTATCAGGTATTGGTAATGATGTTACTCAATACTTAGATACTGAATATGTGTTTCCTACAGGACCATTGATAGTAGATCAATTGAGAGAGAATCATGAGCATAACTACATGGTTATAGAGCTTTCTTCCTCACTCTCTAATGCTGAATTTGAAGATGTCAAGGATTGCAAAATTATAAAGAAAATGTGGGACAAATTGAAGCTTGTACATGGAGGTGATACAAATGTTCTGAGAGACAAGGCAGAAAGTCTTAGAGGAAATTTTGATGATCTCAGAATGAAAGAAGGAGAAAACATCACATAGTACAACACAAGAGTAAAAGAAGTAGTCAATGCTATACGAGGTGTTGGAGGTACACTTGAAGACGAAACAGTGGTAAGCAAAATATTAAGAACCTTATTGCCTGTATATGCTATTAGAGTTTCTACTATTCAAGAAATGAGAGAAGTAGTAAACAATACAGTTACTATTGATATCCTAATTGGTAGACTGCTTTCATTTGAGATGAATAACTTTTGCAATAGTGTCTTACCAAGTTTAGAGTCTGCATTTAAGTCTTCTATGAAAATAAGAAAATCCAATCATAGATGCTCATCTAGAAGGGACAATGAAAGTGAAAGTGAAGAAGAAGATCTAGATGAAATAGAAGCACTTATGGCTAGAAGAATACAGAGAATCAAAGGTAGATACAAAGGAAAACTACCACTTGTATGCTTTAATTGTAAAGAGATTGGACACTTTGCTGTGAGATGTCCTAACAGAAGAAAAGATGACAAAACTAATTATAGATCTTTTGAGAAGAAATCTGATAGAGGTGATAACAAATATTATAGAGGTTACCAAAAATTAGAAAGAAACGATACCCAAGACTACAAGGAGAAGGGAAAGAAGGATAGTTACCTGGCAAGAAAGATGAAGATACTGACACTGAACCTGATGATGACATCAAGATGGTATTTGTAGCTGTGAAGGATGATTCAGATGAAGATGAAAGGTCTAAAAAAACTGCACTCATATCTAAGGCTAGTAAGAATGATATCTGGATTATAGATAGTGGCTACACTCACCATATGACCGGTGACAAAGAAATGTTTAACACTTTTGAATATTATAATGGTGGTACAGTAAGAATGGGAAACGATACACCTTGTCCAATTGAAGGTAAAGGAACAATAATGTTGAATAACCTGATTAAATGTGAAAATTCTTATTGGGTAAAAGGATTGAATTATAATCTGATGAGTATTTCTTAGCTGAATAATTTAGGTTATAGAGTAGCATTTGAAAACAAGAAGGCAAAGATCTTCAATGAATCAAGAAAATTGATTGGTACCGGTGAACAGACCAAAGATAACTTATTCTATCTAAATGATACTAATCCCACTTGCTTAATGACTAGAAACGAAGACATATGGTTGTGGCACAAAAGATTGTGTCATGTGAATTTTGACAACATGATGAAAATAAGAAAAAGAAGAAGTGTAAGAGACTTACCGACGATGACAAAGCTAGACAACATCATGTGCAAGAATTGTCAACAAGGTAAAATGACAAAGTCTAGTTTCAAAAGTAAAACCCATACATCTGATGATATTCTAGAATTAGTTCTTACTAATTTATGTGGACCTATGAGGACAAAGAGTTATTATGGAGATAGATATTTTATTCTCTTTGTTGATGATTACTCTAGAATGATGACAATCATGTTTCTAAAATAAAAATCTGAAGCATTCAAGATGTTTAAATGGTATAAGGCTATGGTAGAAAAACAAAGTGGTAAGAATCTAAAATTCTTAAGATCGGATAGAGGAGGAGAATTTATATTAGATGAATTCACTAATTTATGTAATGAGCATGGTATAAAAAGATAGGTTTCAGAACCAAGAACACCACAGCAAAATGTGATTGCTGAGAGAAGAAACAAATCAATAGTTGATTGTGAAAGAACACTGATGATATAGAAGAACATCAACCAAATCTTTTGGAGGGAAGCTGTCAGCACTATTGTTTATACACTTAATAGAGTACAATTGAAGGACACAAAGAAGACACCTTATGAGCTATAGTATGGTAAAACACCCAATGTAAGTTACTTCAAAATATTTGGTAGTCAATCTTATGTCTTAAAGGATGATAGAAATGGAAAGCTTGATGCCAAAAGTGATGAAGGTATTTTTCTAGGGTATTCTACCAAGAGAAAAGCTTTTAAATGTCTAATCAAAACTTCTAACAAAATAGTTGAAAGTGCAAATGTAAAGATTGATGAATTTGCAGAAAAGAATGAGCTGGAAAGCACAAAAGAACCAGAAGACTACAACAAGTTTTCATATTGTGAAGAACCCATATACCTACCTGAGCAATAGTGCTTAATTCTAGAACAACAGAATGTTGCAACCGACGGTCAGAATGTTGTTATCGACAGTCAGGATAATGATCAAGATAATGTGCAAGGTAATGAAGATCAAGTTGATACATAAAGAGTTGTACCTGTACTTGCAATATATGTAAGAAGGAACCATCCAGAGGACCAGATCATAGGATATAAGAAAGTTGGTACAAGAACAAGAAGTAAGTCTTTAAACTCAAATTGCTTAATATGTGAGTTTGAGCCAAAATCTGTCAATGTTGCACTAGATAATGAAGAATGGATAAGTGCTATGAATGATGAGATTGAACAGATTGAGAAGAACAAAACATGGTCACTTGTGCCAAGACCAGATGACAAGAATGTCATCGGTACTAAATGGATATTCAAGAATAAGCTAAATGAGAATGGAGAAGTCACAAGGAATAAGGAAAGACTAGTATGCAAGGGGTATACACAAGAGGAAGGTATAGACTATCGAGAAACCTTTGCACCCATTGCTAGGATAGAAGGAGTAAGAATACTACTTGTCTATGCTACATACAAAGGATTCAAAGTATATCAAATAGATGTCAAATCAACATTCCTAAATAAGAAGAGGTATATTTTGTAAAGGTTTCGGGTCCTTGTAAAACCTGTTTTTATTAATCAGAACATTCCTAAATAAGAAGAGGTATACATTGAACAACCAGAAGGGTTTGTAGATCCAGACAAGAGGAACATGGTATGTAGACTTCACAAAGCCTTTTATGGATTAAAAAAATCTCCCAGAGCCTGGTATGAATGACTTCATTCATATCTAATAAGTATTGGATTCATAAGGACTAGTGAAAACAATAATCTTTATTTGAAAGAAGATACTCATGCTAACACTTTGATTGCTGAAATATTTGTTGATGACATCATATTTCAAGGAAATGATATGCTATACAAGTCATTTGCTGATGAGATGAGCAAAGAGTTTGATATGTCTATGTTTGGAGAGATCAAGTTCTTTCTTGGTCTACAGATCATTCAACAAAGTGAAGGTATTTTCATTACACAGTCCAAATACATCAAAGAGGTCCTGAAAATATTCAAGA
>MU218777.1:27795-38512 GCA_018584345.1 Thuja plicata | reverse complement strand
TTTTGAAGCCACTGATTCCCCCCCCCCCCCCCTCTCAGTTATTACTAACATTAATGGAGTATAGTTGCATGTGTATTTTTGGTTAGGGGGAGAATTTAATTAAAATTGACTTTTGTAGGATAAGAATTAGCTTAGATTTTGATTATTAGATTTAAACTAATAGTTAATGTCAAAAGAGAATTGGTACTAGATTTAAATGGATTAAGTTGTAATCAAGGTTAAGAATTAAAGTAACACTAGGTCAACCTAATTCAACATATGATATTATAAATTAATTACCATCACGATACTACATGTGGTTAAACATGAAACCATAGTTAATTAAACCTGACCCAAGAGTTCATGTAACCCGTACAACAAGTTGATGCTCCAACTCTGCATCTGTATGTGGCGTAACCCTATTTCAATATATGAATATACCTTGCAACTCGATGATTAAATTCACCATGTTAGTACCTTTCCTCAACACTTCCATTGTTAGTTAGTTGTACTTGTGTTTTAAAAAAAAAAATTGTCTGTGTGTTTTGCCCTAGTTTTGGGCATGACAAGAAACTCATTTAATATTTCAAACCCAGGGGTGTGTTACTTGAAATAGGCCAGAAAAATATATGCACCAAGTACTTTCTCAACCAATCATTCTATAATCACTACAGGAAACAAATGCTAGAAAGAAACTAGTCTATGGCTGTAGGAAGTAAATGCTTTTGAAGGGAAACTATACTATTGCTGCATGAAAAAAATATTCAAATGAAAGATAAACTATTACTATGAAATTAAATACTTGAAATTAAATGATGGAAGTGAACGCTAATAGTAGAATGGAAGAGTGCACTAACTAAATACAATGCTTTAGTTACTCTGCTGCTCGGCCGCAAGAAGCGATAGTTGTCATGTGGCTTTGGGTGCAGGAGCTATTCAACATAGGAATTGAAATGATGAAAAATGCAAGAAAGAAGACTAAACTAAAATGAATCTAACTATGGATTCCTCACCAAGTGGGCCTCCTTGGGTGAGTACTGAAAACACTTAATTACACAGAATTAATCTCAATACTTCATTTTCTCATTAAAATGAATAACAGAGTACAAAGATTCTCATAAACAGCAAAAACAACAAAATTGAACTATATTGCAACTATCATAATAATAATGCCCTCCTTTCTCACACAGGAGTGGGGCTTTATTTAAATGAAAAAATCTAACAGCTAAACTCAACATGACCTAAGAAAAGGTAGAGCTTTTATTACAAACAACTTAACAGAAAGGAAAGCTAGAAAGAAGGAAATGGAATCGGTCCAGAAAAGAGGAAAGAACTACTTAGACAGTAGATCTAACTTCCCACTCTCTCCTAGATTTCATCAGGGAACTTATTTAATTTTCCAAGTCTTCACTCAACCATCTCCACCTAGATTAACTGAAAACCTTCCACTACTGCTATGCCGATGTTCCATCTGTGTACGTCTACTACAAGACTAAGTCAAGAGTCCAACACATAGATGTGCTCACCTGAACAAGGTGACAATTGCTACTTTGATGCACTATATTTAAACTATTAGGATAAAATAATCCATGGAAAATAATCATTAAAGTACATATGCATTATCTATCACTCAATTAGTCAATTCATTCATAAAACATGATCATAATTCCATAGTAATAAACAAAGTATATTCATCCAGATAAAGCATATTAAGTAAGCATATAACCATAGCATAGGTTCAGTGGTTGACTACCACATATTAATAGTTTTAAAGCATAAAGTCTTGGAGTAAATAAAGGAAAACATGGAAAAAGACCTATCAAAAGTTATCCTAGGGTTTCTAAAGTATGCCATTAAAATGGCCTTTCATTTTTCCCCCTACAATGACTAGTGTCAGTCCTCAGGTACTGAGACATTCCAGATCTTTTCAAGAATCCAGAGGTCTCCTTCCTGTGTCTCCCCAATCATGGAGGTGCCCACTCACCAGTAGAATCCATTTGCTCTCGCCACCTTCACGTGTCTGCTTAGTTCTTATTTCTCATCCATTTCATTATCCACATAGTTGTATAGCGGCCATAAAAGCAGAGGAGGCTGAAAAGTGAGCGGAAGCCATCTTTCGGGCCGTGGCTGTCATCCTAGGTGTATATACCAATTAACACGCTGCATTACAACCCATAGGTTGATCAAACTATGTGGTTCTACCTTTTTGAGTGCCATAGTTATTTTTCCCCATCTCTGCCTTAATCCCTTGGCTTCTCTATCTCTGTCTGATAGTGACAATCTCTCAAATGCTACAAAAACTTCCTCATGAATTTCCAGAATCCTTTTTCTGGGTGAAGAATCATGAAACCCATAAAAATTTTGCATCTAATCACAGTAAAGCCATCAAGGTGACTGGCTTTCAGGATGAAGGGGCAATGAAACAAACTGTTCAAGGATTGTGTACCTATGCAATTGTTCTCCATAATTAATCTCATTCTGGGTCCAAGAATGGAGGGCAGACAAATGTATATCACCAAAAAAAAGTAGGGGATTCCAATCAGTGTTAAAAGTAACAACATAATTATGAATATATAACACACATAACAAATTCTGAACACAATTAGGTGATGTATAATATGTGGATACAAATTCCTGTGGGGTTCCTATGCCTGAGTTGAGGTTTCGAAGGACTGTCATTAACTTAAATAGTAGGAATTGCTCCTTAAGGCATAGGATATAAAACATTGGTGGTGGTCTATCCTCTATTAAATATGGAATTATGTCTGTAATACCTTTTATTTTATTCTATAATAATTCAATTTCTTTTTGTTTCCTCTCGAGTTCCTTTCACAATTTTTCCTTTTCTAACTCCCACATTGACTTTTGATATTGTATCTCATTACAATAGTCAACTAAGAGAGAATGAATAGTTATCTTTTCTGGCTTCCTATGTGGGACCGGCCTAGGTCCTTGTTGGCCTTCCTCTTTCTTTGCACAAACTGGCAGGTTATCTGGAATAAGGGGATTTTCCCTGTGATTTCCTTCTTGCCAAGAAGAAGATTCTTTTTCGGCTCCTTTAGGTTTTTCTACCTCTGGAATTACACACTCTACTTCTTTAATAACATTAGCGGTTGCAGGATCCTCCTCCACCATATCCTGGTGTTCTACAAATAGACCACCTTCTTATGGTTGTTCTTGTAAAGGCTCCTCAAAGGGGACATGAGAAGATTCAATTGTAACAGTGGAATCTTTAATGTCTATTTGTGTAGTGTTCATACGAACACTTCTTCGCAATGAAGTATCAATAGAAGCTGCAAGATGCTTTTGTAAAAAAAATATTTTCTTGACAGGTGTGGCTACAGGAGAAATAGTAGAAATAGGAACATCTTGACTCATATATTTTTCCATCTTGGGCTTACCCTTACCCTTTTTATCTTTTTGATGAGAAACTGTGGTAACCTTAGTTTCTTTGCTCCTTGAGGTAGGGTTTGGATGGCCGGATGCCACATTCTCCATATTAATTCCTGAAAGAGAATGATTTCTAAAAGGTTCATCTTTCTCAACAATTTCCTCATCCTCATTAGGACTATTCCCTTGTTGTTCTTGAATTTTGGGTTGTGGCCCTTCTTCATGCAACTGAACATGAGGTACTATAATAAATCTATCCTAGAACATGTGAGATATAACCCGTAGTGAAATTTCCACCAAAAGCTTGATTAAACCATGGTGGGTCACTGCATTCTTCCGCCCCTTCCGTACCTCTTCATCACGTAAATTTAAAAGGGCATAAATAAAATTGGGGACATTTACTAAATGATCATGTTGTAAATGATTCAATAATTTGAAGTGTACTCCATGTAGGAAGGAAAAATGGCCTTCATAGGTATTGTACCTAATAATATGAACTGCCAATTGAGGATACTCTCTTGGAAGAAATATCCTCTTAACACCTTGTTTTGTGTAATCAACTAGAGCATCTGTTGGTAAATAAAAATTTTCTCTAGCTGTGTGTGCATCGTGCCCATGCAGAAATGCTTCTCCCGTGGAAGGAAGTCTAGAGACTTCAACAATACTTGCTTCAAAAGCTTCAATTCATAACCCTTTAAAATACACAACACCATTGCTCTAATTCCTCAAGAATTCCAGTGTTGTGGCTTCATCATAACCATTCAACCTTAGAAAGTAGGCCAGCCACCCAACTTTGTTAAAAACATGAATGATGTCTTGGTCCTGTAACAATGCCAAGTGTTTTGTTGGTTCATGTTGTATAGGAGAACCATCCATACTGTTCTTTTAAAACCTCAAAAATTTCTGAAAAAATTAGAAAAACCCTCTTATTCCACTGCTACTATCAATTATGTTTGCTAAAATGCCACTGCTGTGCCCAAAATTGGAATAAAGCTTTCTAGGTTTTCAGGTAACGCAAACAAGAAACAAATTTTTGAAATAGTGTTGTAAATCTAAGCTGGGATTTTGAGTTAAAAAGATAGGGTTGATTTCAAAATGTTACATGTAGGGGTTATCAAATCATCTTTTTTGACATGACGACATAGTACAATTCTAGTAGCAAAAATATTAATGACAAAGGATGACAATTATGATAGAAAATTTGAAACTAACGGAATATTTGAGCTGATGGGATATTTCATTTATTACACACAAAACCTATTTACTACCCCCTATGAAAAAGGTGACAAGTGTCCACACTTGCCTGGAAAAGTATGACAAATCATGGATGAATTGCTATGTTAATTACAATGTATCATAATGATATTAAATGAAGCAAAAAACTTTTTGAAACAATAAAGTAATGTATACCTTGTAATATTATACCATTAAATGCCCAAATCTAGAAATATTTGATGACGTGGGCATAGCTAAAATTCAAGCTAGCGCAATAATGAGGTGAAGTGAATGTAATGATGGTAGAAAAAGGTGACAAAAAAGCTGATGGGATGACATTTTTATTATGGACAAGTGATTTTTGTGGGAAACAAAAATTTTATTATGACTACATGTGGAAATTATCAAAGAGACAACTAGAGAAATAATTACTTTGGTTGGCTATAGGAATGCCCTGATTAGGAAGAGGTCCTTCAGCTGCAAGAAATTCTTCAGCTGGAGGAGGTTCTTTAGCTGTAGGAGGTTCTTCGGCTACAGGAAATTCTTCAGCTAGAGGAGGAGGTTCTTTGGTTGTAGGAGGTTCTTTTGCTGCAGGAGGTTCAGCTATGGTAGGAGAAATCTCAAACTGCCACATGAAATCGGCCTTTGTCTGAGGTTTATGGTACAGGTGAAGCTTATGACCATTCACCAGTAACTTGAAATGTACAGGATCAATGGTGGATAGGTGACCTACTCTGTTAGCATAAACATGTATAATCTGATAAGGGCCAAGCAAATGTGTTGTAATCTTACCTTGGGTTTCTTGGAATCTAGAGTCATACAAAAGAGCCCAGTCGCCATGAGCAAACATTTTGGTAAGGATATGAGACTCATGCCACTTTTTCCACTGTGTCTAAACCAATTTAGTGTGTTGTAGGGTGGGTTTCCTTATCTCATCTATTTGTTTAAGCTATAGGATCCTGTCACATTGTGCTTCAATAAGATCAATGTTGAGCTGCAATGCCATGTGTAAAATCTTATGTTCAAACTCAATCAGCATCACAACTATTTTTTCATGTACCAAATCAAAAGGAGCAAGGCCTCCTGCTCGAGCTCCCTACCGCCTTTCAGGGCCCGAGATGGCCGAACTGAAGAGGCAGGTCTTCCATGTAGTTTGATAGGCCCATACTACTTCTTGGAGGTGATAGCTCCAATCTTTCTTGTTCAATTGAACTATCTTTGTGAGGATAGCTTCTATCTCCCTATTGGTGATTTCTGCCCGACCATTCACCTGTGGATGATAGGGACTTGATTTCTGGTGGCAAATATTATACTCATTCATCAGAGTAGTAATAAATATAGAGGTAAATTGAGCTCCTTGATTACTGAATAACTCTCAAAGTACACCATAGCACATGAGTATCTCCTCATATAGAAACTATGCAACCCATTTATCCCTGGCATGCTTCATGGCTCTAACCTCCACTGACTTGGTTACATAATCAATACATACAAGTTTGTACGAATTTTCATCAGATGTAGAACTTATGGGACTGACAAAATTGATTCTCTATTTATCAAATGGAGTCATTACTACTTGAGGAAAGAGTGGCATTTCATCAAATTTAGTAGGCCGCCCCATCCTCTAACATCGATCACACTTCCTTGTGTAATTGGTTGCATCCTTGTAAAGGGATGGCTAGTAGTAACCAATGTTAAGTACCTTCATGGTTATCCTTTTGGTAGAAAAATTTCCTCCATAGGGCTCATCATGACAAGCTTGTAGGATGTCATAAGTTTCTTCCCCTTGAATACACCTCAATATTTGGTCGGGGCCAGTATAAAACAAACAGTCAGCAATCCATGAAAATTTGAAAGTTTTCTCTATTAGTAACCACTTTTCCTTTGGAGAGAAGTGTGGAGGTACCTTTTGGGAAACCAGATAGTTAGCAATTTCAGCGTACGAAGGATCCTAAGCTACAATGGAGAAGAGGTGTTCATTAGGGAAACTATCATCAATTTCCATAGGTTCATCAACATTCTATAGGCGTGAGAGAAAATCGGCCACCACATTTGATCTTCCTAGCTTATCCATGATGGTAATGTCAAACTCATGTAACAGAAATAGCCACTTAGCTAACCTCCCTATGATTGTAGGTTTTTTAGCCAGCTATTTAATGGTTGCATGGTCCGTAAGCACAAATATTTGATAACCAGTGACATAGTGGAAGAATTTTTTTAGAGCATAGATAACATCCAATAGCTCATTTTCGGTAACTATATAATTCAACTCAGCTCCTTACAAATTTTTTCTAATGAAATAAATAGCATGTTCTAGAGTACCTTCCTTTTTTCTAAGAACTTCTCCAACAACATGATCAGAGGCATTTGTATGTATATGGAATGGGAGGGTCCAATTGGGACCTTACAGAATAGGTGCCTGAATTAGAATAAACTTCAGCTACAGGAAAGCTTCATCATAGTCTGATGTGCAGATAAAGTCAGCATCTTTAGTGAGTAGTGGATACATAGGACTGACCATCTTGCTGAAGTCTTTTATGAATCTTCTGTAATACCTAGTGTAACCAAGAAAGCTTCGACATCTTTCTGTTTGGCTGGGGTAGGCATATTCACAATGAATTCAATTTTGGCTGGGTCTACCTAAATGCCCAGAGAAGATATATAGTGACCAAGCACTACTCCTTCCTGCATCATCATAAAACACTTCTTTTTGTTTGAATAAAGGTTGTGTTCTTCACACTTATTGAGGAATTTTTCCAGATTTGCCAATGCTTCCTCATAAGTTTCACCATAATTTGTAAATTCATCCATGTAGATCTCCATACACTCATGAAAAATGTCAGCAAAAATGCTGATAACTGCTCGTTGAAAAGTAGCAGGAGCATTGCAGACGCCAAACAGTAAAACTGAATAAGCCAAAGCCCCCCATGGGCAGGTGAATGTGGTCTTTTCCTGATCCTCTAGGAGAATCTGGATTTGATTGTATCCATTGTACCCATCCAAGAAAGAAAAGTATCTCTTCCCTGCTAGAGAGTCTAAAACCTGGTCAATGAATAGAAGAGGAAAATGGTCCTTTTTAGTGGCATTGTTAAGCTCTCTTTAATACACACCCACTCTACACTTTCCACATTTCTTAGGAACTATTACTAGTGGGGAAACCCACTATCAGTTTGATATAGGGTATATGAAGCCAACTTTAAGGAGTTTTTGGAGTTTGGCTTTAACTATCTCTCGGAGGGCAGCGTTGACACACCTTTGAAATTGCTTTACTAGGGGTTTATCTTCCATTAGAAAAATCCTATGAGTGCATAACTTTGGGTCTAGACCTTTCATATCAACATAATCCCAGGAAAAAGTTGTAGTATGGTTTTGCAGTAACTTGGTCAATGATGTTTGCTGCTGAGGAGTAAAATTACTATTAATGTTCAAGCATCGGTCAGGGGAAACTTCCAGTTTCTTAGTGAGCTCGACCATAGGTGCATCTGTTAATGAGGACACTTGGATCTCATAGGGAAGTATTTCGTGATAGAGCTGATTGGATGCAAGAGAAGATAATTGGTAATCAGAGTACAATAGCTACAGGGAGTGGTTTTGGAAGGAACTATCCAAAGGGTCTAAGTTCAATCCATACTGGTTATGCATGATGTTGGTGATTACTTTATCTGCCTCTTGAAGCTATAGGAAGGGATCCCTTTTTAACATTATTAATTGGGAGACTGGATTAATAACTTCAGCTTCTTCTCCTACATGTGGCCATATGGGAGAGGCTAATTCCATCTAAGGTTGAGAAGGAGGATATAAGGCTAAGGTTTTGGTGTGCTAACCATCATAAATAGTTATATCTCCTGACCGACAACTAATATAGGCATCAGTAGTAGCCAACCAAGGACATCCCAGAATAATTGGATAGCCTCCTAGGATAGCTTTTGGTGAGAGGATCATGAAGTCTGCACGGTAGGACCAAGACTCAAGGTTAACCACAATGTCTTCCACCACTCCATCAGACTTTACAGTCAAACTGTCTATGAGCTGCAAGACAGTAAGAGTATTTTGGAGGTTGGTGATACCAAGGTATTGCATGATGTCCTTGGTCATGACATTAATGGTAGCTCTAAGATCAATTAAGGAATTTTTTATAGCAGTCCCAATAATAATGACCTTGACAATAGGGTTGCCAGGGTCAAAATATTTTGGGATGGTAAGCTTCCCTAACATGACGTCCGCTAGTTTTCCCAAGACATGGATAGTCTGGGGATCCATATTCTTGTACCTGGGCTTTTTAAATCAAGCTTCCTTGATGACTTTTCCATAGGTGGAAACATCTTTGATATCCTCAAAAATGGTAATTTGGATGTTGACATTATTTAGTTGGTTAAGGATATTGAAAGCTGCTTCGTCAGTGGTTTTTGGATTGCTATGCTACAACCTTTGCGGAAAAGGGGGAATGGTATGCTGATTGGTTTTAGCTAGCGATGTAGGAGCTACTAGAGTAGATGTATTTTTAGGTTAATTGGACTCCTTAGTAGGCATTTCAGTGATTACAGGAGGCTAAGGTGTAGGCAGAGTGGTACCAAACCATACGTGAATATCATCAAGGTTGATTGCATAAGAAGGATATTTTAAGGGATACTATGATGGGTTTGTAGCATACACATTTTATTGAGGTGGAGGAGGTCAATTGTTTGGGTTCAGCTATGGATGTGTAGGTAGATAAGGAGGCTTAGGAGGTGGGTTAGTGGTTACAAGAGGTGGAAAAAGAGCTTTCTATTGTGGAGGTGTAATGCCCCACCAGGGAACCCAGGAGAACTTAACCCAAACACGACACTAAGCTCACGGAATAATTTTTTTTAAATGTTTACAAACAATATTAATAACAATGCGGAAGAAACACAATGAAGTACATGACATACATGAAATACAACTCATACATGATTAACATTCCTTGAGGGTTCCTTGACGTACAATTACTTAAACAAACTAATCTACGATCATAATAACAAAGAACTGACATAAAGGTTACATAATCTGAAACCAATTACATACATCCCATAATAAAGATTACATATACAACTGATACCATAAGTTATACTACCTATTCAACATCCACTGCACAAATTGCAGGGTATTTAATAATACATAATAATCAATACAATGCATCCTCCAAAGGATGATAACCAATATAAACATATGGTGCAAATATACAACTCATAAAACTGATATAGTCTCCAAAAGAATCAGAAGATAGAATTGCATTAAAGAACATCCAAGCATGAAGAAGAATCCGTCGAAATATCAATGGTAATAAGAATCACTACCACCCGACCACGTGGAACCAAAGGTCCACTCCCACCGTGCTGAGGAGATAGTAACGGGCCCATCACACGGGGTATACAACAAGAACACAAAACAAGGTACACATGACCTCATACTTCAATGCAAAGGAAGATCCTAGAAGCAATCTAAACCATAACAAAGAATACTAAACAACACCAAATGCAACCGAAACATGTAGGATAACCTAAGCTGTATATAGGGAAGTGTCATCACATAAGTACCTTAATTTGAAATACCTTAATTTGAAATAATTTTGAATCAATTGCAATAAAGCTATTTAGAACTACCTCTCGTAATTAAAATAATCTAATCACGATACTACATTACATTAAATTAAATCTAATTCTTAGATTTCGAGTTACCTTATGACTACATAGTAAAATCCACCTGATTAACTTTAATTAATCAACTACCTTAGACTCAATAAATCATATTAATAAAATTAATTATATTAATAATCAATATACAAATTTAAAATTAATAACACTTAATAATTTAAATTAATAATTAATTCATCACCATATAACTAACCATTAATATATAAAATTAAAACTATATAAAAATGTGTTTAATTAATATACATAAATTAAACATGATTATATAATTAAGTAATCTTTCAAACTTATATTTATTAAATGATAATAACTCAATTAATAATTTTAAACTTAAAATAAAAAAAGAAAATAGATTAATTTACTTAATAATAAAATTCATTTAAACTAATTTAAAACTTATTAAATTCTTAAACGAAACAAGATTTAAACAAGAAAAAAAAACTTTAATTAAAGCAAAAGTTTGT